>JAPVLO010000499.1:362500-920397 GCA_027257055.1 Cephalopachus bancanus | reverse complement strand
GCAAATTTTTTTTTTGATTTGGAGTCTTCCTCTGTTCCCCAGGTTGCAGTGTGGTGGCATGCTCAGGGTCCCCCCCATTGTCAACCTGCTGGGCTCAGTGATCCGTTGGCCCCAGCCTTCCAAGTAGCTGGAACTACAGGTGCACGCTACCATGCCCAGCTAATTTTTTGATTTATTGTAGAGTTGAGGTCTCACCATGTTGCACAGGCTTGTCTAGAGGCAATCTTCTCACCTCAGTCTCCCAAAGTGCTGGGATTACAGGCTTAAGCCATCATACCTGGCCTAATTTTTTGATTTATTGTAGAGACAAGGTCTTGCCAAGTTGCCCAGGCTGGTCTTGAACCCCTAGACTTAGGCAATCCTCTCACCTTAGCCTTCCAAAGTGCTAGGATTAGAGTCATGAGCCACCGCAGCACCGGCCAATAGCCACAATTTTATAGCAGTGACATCATGTCAGTCACTGGTCTATGCTTTGTATTATATTAGCTTGCTTAATCTAAAACCCAGAGGAAGTAGGTATTATTATCCTTACATTATGGATGAGGAAAATGGCACAAAAAGATTAGGCAATTTGCCCCAGGTCCCACAGCTAGAAGTGACCAAGTTAGAATGTGGACCCATCAGAATTCGTGCTGTTCACAGCCATGCTCTGCTGGCTCCCAAAGTATGAAGAGGCTCTAATGAGATCTTCCCTTCCGGCACCAGTTCCCGTGGGGCCAATGCTCAGTCCTGTCATGTTTTCTTTCAGGTTCCATAGGAGGAAGCAGAAGCTCTAGAAAGCCTCTAGCACTGAGGTAATCCTTCCTTGCCTTAAGCAGCATGTCAAAGATGCCCAGTAAAGTCCTTTCTCTCTCGCTCTCTCTCTCTTTCTCTCTCTATCTATCTATCTTCTATTGAGTCAGGATCTCACTCTACAGCAGGGTCTCACTCTGCTGCCCAGGTTCACACTGCAGTGGCACAGCCTCAGTGGTCCAAGCAGCCGGGATGACAGGTGTACACCACCATGCCCAGCTAATTTTTTAATTTTTTTGCATAGATGAGGTCTCGCTATGTTGCTCAAGCTGATCTTGAACTCAAGTGTTTACCACTATACTCAACTAAGTTTTTTATTTTTTTGTATAGACAAGGTCTTGCTATGTTGCCCAGGTTGATCTTGAACTCCTGGGCTCAAGTGATACACCTGCCTTGGCCTCCCAAAGTGCTGGGATTTTGGTTATGAGCCACTTCACCAAACAAGTCCTTGGGAAAAAAATAGTAGGCTGGGCATGGGGGCCCACACCTATAATTCCAGCACTTTGGGAGGCCGAGGTGAGAGGACTGTCTGAGCTCATGGGTTTGAGACCAGCCCAGGCAACTTGGTGAGACCTCATCTCTACAATAAATAAAAAAATTAGCTGGGCGTGATGGCGCATGCTTGAAGTTCCAGCTACTTGGAAGGCTGAGGCAGAAGGATCTCCTGAATCCAGCAGGTTGAGGCTGCGGCAGCCGTGAGCATGCCACTGCACTCCAGCCTGGGCAACAGAGTGAGACTTTAACTCAAAATAATTTTTTTTAAAAAGTAAACCCTCCTATCCCCTGATTGTATAGCATTTAAAAACACCCTTCTCTCTCTCCTGGTCAGCCCCATCCAAGTGCTGAGTTTAATTAAGTTTACAAAGAACTTCTAAGCAACTCTCAGAGCTTAGGGAATTCACAGAACTTAAAAATATTTATTCTACTGGCATGATGAACATTTGTATACCTATCCCTGAATTGTGCCCCACATCTTTATAATAAAAAATATTTTAAAAAGAGAAAAAAATATTTATTGCATGCCAACATGTGCCAAGCACAGGTCGAGATGGCAAAATAATTTTTTATTAACTGGAAGAGTTACTCAAGTGAACAAGATGACAGAAAAAATGTAAGGGTCCCATCAAGTGGAGATTGGACACCTGTGATTCCCCTCTGCTCTATGACCCAGGCCTTGATAAGAAAAGCAGAAAAGCAGCAAAAAGCTCCGGCATGTGGTGGCTCCCCCCTCCACGCATCTGTAGTAGTCCCAGCTACTAGAGATGATCGCTTGAGCTCAGAAGTGTAAGGATGCAGTAAGCTATAATTGCACCGCTGCACTCCAGCCTGGGCAATAGAGCAAGACTCTGTCTCTAAAAAGTGAAAATAAAAAAAAAAAGAAGAGCAGGAAAAGGAATATAAATAAGCCTGGAGTAACTGTTTTCAAAGCTGTCTCTAAGGCAGCTATGGAGTGGTTAGGGGCCTGCCAATCCCTTTTTCTCCTCCTGGGTACACAGGAAAATTACAATTCCTACCCTCCCCGGGAGTCAGGTTGAGGCCATGTCAGTGGGTTCTGGCCAATGGAATATGGGCTACAATGAAGTTGCCACTAGTTCTCAAGCTCTCTCAGCCAGTCAGAGAGTAGGATGTAGAAGAAGCTAAGAGAACTTGGACACTGTATCACCACAAGACATTAGAAGCCTGGATTCCTAAGTTACTGCTTGGAGGTTATAAAGTGAAAAAAATCGTTTCATTTTATATAATCCAATGTGTTGTGTTGGGACAATGCCAGATGATGGCTCTGGTATTTTGTGGAAATGGGGAAATCAGTCTCTTTTGGTCTGGAAATCTTTCACTGACTGGGCCACCTTCTCCCTACAGGGCTGTCCTGTACAGTCACCTGAAGTACCTTCTATGAGTTTCTATAGTGGCACTTCCAACAGATGCTTCATGGGTCTGTCTTCCATTAGATGGTAAGCTCCTTAAAGGCAAGACTTAGCTTAGAAACCGAAATGATTTCCCAGAGAGACAGGATGGTGAATTTAACTCTGGAAAGAACATTTAATACTGATGGTAAAATATCAAAGTGGTCCTACCATACTGGTTTGTTTTTGTTTTTGTTTTTGTTTTTGTTTTTGAGACAAAGTCTTGTTATATTGCCCAGGCTGATCTCCAGCTCCCGAGCTCGAGAAGTTTCTCCTGCCTCAGCTTCCTGAGTAGCTGGGATTACAGATGTGTGGCACTACACCTGGCCATGTTAACATTTTAAGTAAGGGCCTAAAATTCATATAAAAGGTTCGAGATGATTTGGGATATCAGGAAAGTATTTTTTGTTTGTGATTGTTTGTTTTTTGAGTCAGGATCTCACTCTGTTGCCCAGGCTGGAGTGCCACGGCTCACTACAGCCTCAGTCACCTGTACTCAGGGGATTCTTCTGCTTCAGCCTCCTGAGTTGCTGGGATTCCAGGCGCATGTCACCATGCCTGGCTAAATTTTTTAATTTTTTTGTAGAGATGAAGTCTTCTGTATGCCTAGGCTGGTCTCGAACTCCTGAGCTCAAGCAATCCTCTGACCTTGGCCTCCCAAAGTGCTGGGATTGCAGATGTGAGCCACCACGCCTGGCAAATGCTGAATATTAATATGAGATTAAATAGGTACTATGGCAAAAAGCATTATAAGAGACAGTCATTACACGGTGGTTTTTATTTTTATTATTATTTTTTTTGAGTTGGAGTCTCACTCTGTCACCCAGACTGGAGTGCAGTGGCCGCTCCCGGCCACCGCAGCCTCGACCATTGGGCTCCGGCAATCCTTCCGCCTCCCTTCCAAGTAGCGGGAAATTTACGGCCGCCTACCACGCCCAGCTAAAATTTTTTTTTTTTATTGTAGAGAGAGGTCTCGCCAAGTTGCCCAGGTGGGTCTTGAACCCGCGGCTGGGGCAATCCACTCACCTCAGCCTCCCAAAGTGTGGGATTACAGGCTGAGCCACTGAGCCCGGCTACATGGTGCTTTTTTTTTTTTTTTTTTGAGTTGAAGTCTCACTCTGTCGCCCAGACTGGAGTGCAGTGGCACGCTCCCGGTCACTGCAGCCTCAACCTGCTAGGTTCAGCGATCCTTCCGCTCAGCCTTCCAGTAGCCGGAACTACAGGTTTGCGCTACCACAACCAGCTAATTTTAAAAAATTTTGTAGAGATGAGGTCTCCCCAAGTTGCCCAGGGGGGTCTCGAACCCACGGGCTCAGGCAATCCACTCTCCGCGGCCTCCCAAAGCGCAGAATTACAGGCTGAGCCACCAAGCCCGGCTACATGGTGCTTTTTAAATTTGTTATAATAAATTTATTGCTTGCTAGAGTAATATTTCTAAATTTTCATATCCCAAATAACAAAGGTTCCAAATATATGAAGCTAAACTTGACAAAGCTACAAAGAGAAATCAAAAAATCCAACCTCAGAGTAGACCTTAACACATCTTTTTTAGTAATTGATAGATAGAGCAGACAAAAATCAGAAGGGATGTCTAAATCCCAAATCATCTATGAACAATGTCATGAACAAACTTGATCAAAAATATAGATAGGAGCATGTATGTATTGGACAATATACATTCTGTTAAGCATACCAATGTACTACATACTAGTTCATAAAAAATTCTCAAAACATTTCCAAAAAATCAGTGTTATAAAGACTATATTAGCTGACCAAAATACAAGAAAGTTAGAAATAAGCAACAAGTCCTATACATATGGAAATTTGAAAACATATTCTCAAATAACTTATGAGTGATACAAAAGATCTTCAATGCAAACTTTTTAAGAACTAGAACTTGATGATAATGAAAATACCACATCTTAAAACCTACAGAATATCTACACTAAGACCCAGCTAACACTTCTGCCTACCAAAGAGCAATGAAGGCTGATGGCCACAGACTTGTAAAAGGATATTTGTGGGTGCCAAAGCCAAAAAACTGGAAACAATCTAAATGTCTATCAACAAGAGAATGAATAAACAAATAGTGTATATACATCTACATAACGGAATACGAGCTGGCTAATTCATACCATATATGCTGAAGGAAAGAAGCTAGATAGAAAAGAGAATATACTGCATGATTCTATTTCAGTGAAGTCTACCCTAGTTTTTTTTGTTGTTGTTGCTGTTGTTTTTTTGAGTCAGAGTCTCACTGTGTCACCCAGGTTGGAGTGTAGTGGCACATTCATGGCTACCACATCCTGGGCACAGGCAATCCTTCCACCTCAGCCTTCCAAGCAGCTGGAACTACAGGCATGTACCACCACACACAGCTAATATTTTTAAAATGTATCTATTGTAGGCCAGACGCAGTGGCTCAAGGCTGTAATCCCAGTCCTTTGGGAGGCTGAAGCAAGAGGATTCCCTGAGCCTTGGGTTCAAGACTAGCCTGGACAACTTCACAAGATCTTGTCACTACAATAAATCAAAAAATTAGCTGGGCATGATGGCATGTGCCTGTAGTTCTAGCTACTTGGAAGGCTGAGGCGAAGGATCGCCTGAGGCCAGCAGATTAAGGCTGTGGTGGCTGTGAACATGCCACTGCACTTCAACCTGGGCGATAGTGAGACTTTGAAAATAAGTAAGTAGCCAGGCTCGATGGCTCAGCCTGTAATCCCGCGCCTTTGGGAGGTTAAGGTAAGTGGATTGCCTGAGCCCGCGGGTTCAAGACCCGCCTGGGCCACTTGGCGAGACCTCAACTCTACAATAAATCAAAAATTAGCCGGGCGTGGTAGCGTGTGCCTGTAGTTCCAGCTACTCGGAAGACTGAGGTGGAAGGATTGCCGGAGCCCAGCTGGTCGAGGCTGCAGTGGCTGGGAACGGCTACTGCACTCCAGTCTGGGCGACGGAGTGAGACTCCAACTCAAAAAAAAAAAAAAAAGAAAAGAAAAGAAGTAAGTAAATAAATAAATAGATTTTATATTCTTTTGTATGTATCATATATTACATAATTCAACATTTTTAAACAAAATATGTTTTTTACATTATCTATTGTACATTCATTGGTTGTTTTATTTTTATTTCACTTTATTTTATTTTTGAGTTGGAGTCTCACTCACTGTCACCAGGCTGGAGTGCAGTGGCATGAGCACAGCTCATCACAGCCTCGAGCTCGTGGGCTCAGGTGATCCTTCTGCCTCAGCCTCCCAAGTAGCTGGGACTACAAACGTGTTACCATAACTGGCTAATTAAAAAAATTTTTTTAGAGACAAGGTCCCTCTCTATTGCCTAGGTTGGTCTCAAACTCCTGGGCTCAAGCAATCCTCCGGCCACAGACTCCCAAAGTGCTGGGATTACAGGCATGAGTCACTGCGCTGGCCTATTGGTTGTTTTATTCTTTTATTATGAAAATGTAAAAATGAGCCGGGCTCAGTGGCTCAGCCTGTAATCCCGTGCTTTGGGAGGCTGAGGTGAGTGGACTGCCTGAGCCTGTAGGTTCGAGACTCACCTGGGCAACTTGGCGAGACCTCGTCTCTACAATTAAAAAAAAAAAAAAACTTAGCCGGGCGTGGTAGCGCACGCCTGTAGTTCCAGCTACTTGGAAGGCTGAGGCGGAAGGATCGCCAGAGCCCAGCAGGTCAGGTTGCGGTGGCCGGGAGCGGCCACTGCACTCCAGTCTGGGTGACAGAGTGAGACTCCAACTCAAAAAAAAAAAAAGAAAATGTAAAAATGGCTGGGTTCACACCTGTAATCCCAGTACTTTAGGAGGCAAAGGCGAGAGGATTGCCTGAGCCCGGGGGTTCAAGACCAGCCAGGGCAATTTGGTGAGAACTCGTCTCTACAATAAATTAAAAAAAATTCGCCGGGCGTGGTGGTGCACACCTGTAGTTCCAGATACTTGGAAGGCTGAGGCGGAAGGATTGCCTGAGCCCAGCAGGTTGAGACTGTGGTGGTAGTAAGTGTGCCACTGCACTGCAGTCTGGGCAACAGAGTGAGACTCCTATTCAAAAAAAGAAAAAAAAGAAAATGCAAAAATGTCTGTATTTGAAACTAGAAAGATTAAAGAAAGAGAACAAAAGCCAACAGGGGGGAGGAGTGGCTGGAATTTCACAAAGAGTTTGATAGATGGGCAGTGGATGGCCATGCGGGTGCCTAGTAAGACCAAGTCCAATTAAAGTCAGGACAAGGGCTTAGTCAAGGACTCAGCAGAGGCTGGTAGAATTGAAGGGAAGACTGATGGCACTGACCTTTAAGAGGGCAGTTTTTATAGACTGGCAGGAGGCGGGGCCCAAAGGCAGGGGGTTAAATGGTGAATGAATAAATAGCAAAAATTTGGAAACCACCCAAAGGCCTAACAATCAAGGCCTGGCTAAACAACCATAGTACCATTCATGGAAGCAATGATGCTGTGTCCGTACTTAGGCGGGCTTACAAAATTAGGTGACGTAAAAAATTTCAGGATACAAAATAGCATTTGTGCAGATTACAATTATGAAAGGACACGCGTTAGCTGCGAGAGGCAGAAAGGCCTGGCCAAGACCGAATCATGCTCATGGATGCTGCTTTTAAATCTATGGGATTTTCTTTCTTTTCTGGAATGCTGGCAATCCACACACAAAAACACATAATGTTTCCTTAACATGAAAAGAGTAGCTGTTAAAGAAATGGAGGCAGCAAGTGAAGGCCACTCAGTAAAGAAACCTGACGGTGACAGGAAGAAATGAGATGGCAGAGCAGCTGGCGGAGCGTGAAGTGGGGGACAGCAGCTGACGGGGAAGCCAGGGGAAGGGGACAGAGGGGAGGGAGGGAGGCTGTCCTGTTTCCTTCATTGCCTATATCTTGATCTTACTTTTTTAATTAAAATACCAATAGACAAATTCAAACAGTCCAGACGTGTGTGTGTGTGTGTGTGTGTGTGTGTGTGTGTGTGTGTGTGTGTAAAAATTGACAGAACCCGGCTGGGCGCAGTGCTCAGGCTGTAATCCCTGCACTTAGGGAGGCCAAGGTGGGATGATTGCCTGAGTCCGGGCATTTGAGACCCGCCTAGGCAACTTGGTGAGACCTCATCTCTACAGTAAATCACAAAAACTAGCCGGGAGTGGCGGCATGCATCTGTAGTTCCAGCTACTTGGAAGGCTGAGGTGGAAGGATCGCCTGAGCCCAGCAGGAAGAGGCTGCCGCAGCTGGGAATGTGCCACTGCCCTCCAGCCTGAGTGACAGAACTAAAAAAAAAAAAAAAAAAATTGACAGAACCCTCAGCCTCCTACATTCTACTGTGAATAGTTGGGTGTGTGGCTTTCCAGAGCAGCACCATTTCCTTTTACTTGCAGTCATTGGTTTTTAATTAGGAAGTAAGATGAGTTTGTTCAAATATAGGATTGGAGAAAATAAACGGTGAAATCTCCCATTTTGATGACATCTCCCAACAGAGCTAACTGCTGTTGGCTGGTATGGAAAGGGTCTATGTGTATGTAAATACTTATATATACTTGTATATTCATTTATAGTTTTATGGTTGGTTGTTTTTACAAAAGCAAGAACATTATCTATAGTTGACCTCTCTATATACATCACTATGAGGCCAGTTGCAATGGCCTGTAATCCCAGCAATTTGGGAGGCCAAAGTGGGGAGACTGCTTGAGTCCAGGAATTCGAGACCAGCCTGAGTAACACAGTGATACCTGGTTTCCACAAAAAAAAAAAAGTTTTTAAAAATTAGCTGGATGTAGTGGCACGTGTCTATAGTCTCAGCTACTCAGGAGGCTGAGGCAGAAGGATCACCTGAATCCAAGAAGTTGAGGAGTCAAGGCTGCAGTGAGCCATGATTGTGCCACTGTAATCCAGCCTGGGTGCCAGAGAGAGAACCCTAACTAGAAAAGGAAAAAAAAAAAGCCAGCGCAGTGGCTCATGCCTGTAATCCCAGCACTTTGGGAGGCGGAGGAGAGAAGATTGCCTGGGCAACTTGGCAAGATCTCATCTCTACAATAAATTAAAAAATTAGCCGGGCGTGGTGGCGCATACCTGTGGTTCCAACTACTTGGAAGGTTGAGGTGAAAGGATCACTTGAGCCCAGTAAGTCGAGGCTGCGGTGGGCGTGAGGCTGCGGTGGGCGTGAGCATGCACACTGTACTCCACTCTAGGTGACAGTGAGACTCTAACTAAAAAAAAAAAAACAAAAACATAGTGGATCCCTTCCAAGCCATCAACTAAAGGTTATACTCATGCTTTTGAATACCTGCCTAATATTCCATAGTATATATAGTTGAAAGGTAAACTTCAAAGAACACAGGGACATCTCTTTGCCTACAACTGCCAGGAAAGAAGCTACAGAAACAAAAGATGCAAAATGACAGGAGGTATTGCTTGGAGAGGGGCTGTCCATGGAGGTGGGGAACATTCAAACAGAGTCAAGCCAAAGTCCCCATCCAAATGTAGCTAAACCAGCAGGGCTCGGTGGCTCAGCCTGTAATCCCGCGCCTTTGGGAGGCTGAGGTGAGTGGATTGCCTGAGCCCGCGGGTTCGAGATCTGCCTGGGTAGCGAGACCTCATCTCTACAATAAATCAAAAAATCAGCTGGGAGTGGTAGTGCATGCCTGTAATTCCGGTTACTTGGAAGGCTGAGGCTGAAGGATCGCCGGAGCCCAGCAGGTAGAGGCTGCGGTGGCGGGGAGCGGCCACTGCACTCCAGTCTGGGCGACAGAGTGAGACTCCAACTCAAAAACAAAACAAAACAAAACAAATGTAGCTAAACCACACAGAGCTGCATGGGGGAAGGGTCGTGACTAGAGTCTGGGTGACAAGGTCACCAATGGAGGCCCAACTTCCTTGAGTGCCCTCTGCTCTTCCCCTGGCTGTGCCTAGGTCAGGCCTAATTATCAGAACCTTAAGGGGAGCCCTAGAATAAAGGTCCTCAAAGTGTGGTCCCTATACCAGAAGGAGCAACACATTAGACTTGCAAATTGCTGGGCCCCACTCAGTCCTACCGAATCTGAATCTCTGGGGATAGACTCGGCAGTCAGTGTTTAACAAGCCCCCAAAGGGATGCAGATGCAGGCTCAACTCCTCCACCCCACCCCACCTCATGCCCCTTCTCCTAGAGGATAAGGAGTCAGCCCTGAAGGGGATAGGTTATCCAACTCCATAATTGGTCTTCTTTTGTGAGCTTTGAGGCTGCAGGCAAAGTCAATGGCCCTGGAAGTCCCTGGCCAGCCTTCCCCCCACTTCCTGACGCCACTTTCCTCATTCTACCATTCCCTCTAAATAAAACAGAAAGGGAGATGGCAGTGGAAACCCACAGCTTTCCACTTTCCTTTAACTGTGTCCCCTCCCCTGGGGTGCTGCCCTTTTACAGGAGGGAGGACAGAGCAAAGAGTGAAGCTTTTGAATGAGGGGGAGGAAGTGGGATGTGGCTTCTGCGAGGCTCGGTTGGGGGAGGGAGCTAGAGGGAAGGGAGGGAGGGAGCAAGAGGAAGAATGTCCTTATTTCACCCAGCTGCATCTGCCTGCACCTGTTCAGCTGAAGCTCAAGGAAAGACACCAAGCCCTACAGTAAATGAAAGGCAGTCCTCCCCCATCTAGAGGGGCCCCTTCCCACACTGCAGTGGGGCTGGGTTAACTGACAGGAAAACTGTGAATGATTTCAGGTGGCTGAATGAGGGGCTGGGGGAAACGGCTGGCCTCCTGGGGGGTGGAGCAACTGTCTTCTGTCACCCTCAGGCTCTCAGAGCTTCAGGCAAGGTTGGCAGGGGTAGGGCAGGTTGGGACCTGAGGATTCCCTTCTCATACTGAATGCGACATCACTACCATCGACACAGATGAGGCTCCATCTTGTTAAGCCCCACCACATCCCGTGACATTCTTTAGTTCCTCTATAGGCAATAACCTTCCTTTTTATCTTTTCTAGTTTTAGGTTCTCAGTAGAACTGAGCTGTGAAAATTGAGAGGAAATGTTAAGTGTCTTCTTGGTTTAGCCTCCATAGAAACACTACAGCAGTTCATCCAAGCAACAGGTCAATCAGCCAATCAAACATTTTGCAAGCACTCAACGAGGGCTTTCTACAGTGATTCTCAAACTTATGAGAATAACTAGGAATTTATTAAAGAGGCAGGCCCTAGCCGGGCTCGGTCGTTCAGCCTGTAATCCCGCACCTTGGGAGGCTGAGGTGAATGAACTGCCTGAGCCCACAGGTTCGAGACCGCCCGGGCAACCTGGCGAGACCTCATCTCTACAATAAATCAAAAATTAGCCAGGCATGGTAGTGCGCGCCTGTAGTTCCAGCTACTTGGAAGGCTGAGGCGGAAGGATCACCAGAGCCCAGCAGGTTGAAGCTGCGGTGGCCAGGAGCGTGCCACTGCATTCCAATCTGGGTGACAGAGTGAGACTCCAACTCAAAAAAAAAAAAAAAAGAAGAGGCACGCCCTGATCCCTCTACCAGAAATTTTGATTCAGGAAGTCTTGGGGTAGAGCTCGGTTTGTGTATTTTTGACACACTCCCTGTGAGATGTTGATACATTTGACTCCCTGGGCCCCACATGAGAAACTCAAGTTTAGTGTAAGGTACAAGGGGTTAGTTAGTTGCTCTGGTGGGAAGGAAGCAGGAAACATAAAGGACCAAAATTCTGCCACCACCACCCCAGAACTGAGGACACAGAGCACAAACACTGGAAGGATGCCACCAAAACCCTCCACTTGCAAATAGAGACAGCTGAGGAGGGATCAGTGTGTTTAAACTGAGGCAGTGAGGGAAAGGGGTGCTCCCAGGCCCCAAAAATCTCAGAGAGGGAGACCACCAACTAGAAGGCTCACCCGTGCTGAGCTCCCTTCTACAGCAACCAGCAAAAAGGCTCAGAGCCAGGAGAAAATAAGCCAGGAAAATGTCATAGGATCATCTCGTTGTGAGGTCTTGAACAAGGTAGCTTCTCCTGCTCCATTTCCTCATCAGTCAAAAGGAGAGCATGACAGTCCCTGCCCCATAAGGTTACAAGAGTGCTACCTGTAAGAGTTTCACATAATAAACGCCAGGTAAGTGAAAGGTAGCATTGTTATCATTGCTGGGAAGGGAGGAGCCCCAGGCAGAGTGGGGTGGAGAAGGCTGGAAGAAAGCCCTGTGACTCTGGGAGACAGTAGGTGTCCCCTTGAAGATGATTAATATAGTTGGAGCAGAGGAATTATGCGGAAACACAGGATCATGCTGGAAAGATGAATGGGGGTGTTACGGGATGAATCGTGTCCCCTAAAAGCTATGTTAAAGTTTTAACCCCAGGATCTCAGAATATGGCCTTATCTGTAGTTAAGATGAGGTCATACTGGAGTAGGTAGCCTCTTAATCCTATATGAGTGGTGTCCTTATTAAAAAAAAAAAAAAAGAAGAGAAAGAGAGAAGAGGCCTTGTGAAGTGGAGTCATCTAGCTACAAGTCAAGGAATACCTGGGGCCACCAGAAACTGAACAAGACAAGGAAGGAGTCCTTCCCTGAAAGTTTCTGAGGGAACATGGCCCTGCCGACACTTTGATTTTAGACTTCTGGGCCTCCAGAACCAGGAATAACACATGTGTGTTGTTTAAGGCTACCTGGTTTGTGCTACTTTGTCAAAGCTGCCCTAGGTCATGAATAAGGGACTGTTTGAATTCTGTGGGACAAGCAACATGGATCCACTATGGCATCTTGAACAGGGAGTTCAATCTCGATGATTAAACCAAAGAAACTTAAACCGGGCTCGGTGGCTCGGCCTGTAATCCGGCACTTTGGGAGGCTGAGGTGAGTGGATTGCCTGAGCCTGCGGGTTCGAGACCGCCTGGGCAACTTGATGAGACCTCATCTCTACAATAAATTTTAAAAAAATTAGCCAGGTGTGGTAGCGCGCCTGTAGTTCCAGCTACTTGGAAGGCTGAGGCAGAAGGATCGCCGGAGCCCAGCAGGTCGAGGCCGCGGTGGCCGGGAGCGGCCACTGCCCTCCAGTCTGGGCGACAGAGTGAGACTCCAATAAAAAAAAAAAAAAAATCAAAGAAACTTGAGGACTCATATAAAAATCTCTGTTTTAGCTTTTTTTTTTTTTTTTTTTCAGCCCGAGTCTCACTCTGTTGCCTAGGCTAGAGTGCAGTGGCATGATCACGGCTTCTGCAGCCTTGACCTGATGGGCTCAGGTGATCCTTCCACCTTAGCCTTCCAAGTAGCTAGGACCACAGGCACGCGCCACCATGCCCAGGTAATTTTTTTTTTATTGTAGAGATGAGGTCTCACCATATCACCCAGGCTGGTCTTGAACTCTTGGGCTCTGGCAATTCTCTTACCTTAGCCTCCCAAAGTGCTGGGATTACAGGAATGGGCCCAACTTAGCTTTTTTTTTTTTTTTTTTTTTGAGTTGGAGTCTCACTCAGTCGCCCAGACTGGAGTGCAGTGGCCGCTCCCGGCCACCACAGCCTCGACCTGCTGGGCTCCGACGATCCTTCTGCCTCAGCCTTCCGAGTAGCCGGAATTACAGGCATGCGCTACCACGCCTGGCTGATTTTTGATTTATTGCAGAGATGAGGTCTCGCTGCCCAGGCGGGTCTCGAACCCGCGGGCTCAGGCAATCCACTCACCTCAGCCTCCCAAAGGCGCGGGATTACAGGATGAGCCACCGAGCCCGGCAATTTAGCTCATTTTTAAAAGACTTAAAAATCCTTTGCCCATTCTTCAAAAATGTCAATGTCAGCCAGGCTCGGTGGCTCAGCCTGTAATCCCACGCCTTTGGGAGGCTGAGGTGAGTGGACTGCCTGAGCCTGCAGATTCGAGACCTGCCTGGGCAGCGAGACCTCGTCTCTACAATAAATCCAAAAAAAAAAAAAAATCAGCCAGGCGTGGTAGCGCATGCCTGTAATTCCGGCTACTTGGAAGGCTGAGGCAGAAGGATCACCGGAGCCCAGCAGGTCGAGGCTGCAGTGGCCAGGAGCGGCCACTGCACTCCAGTCTGGGCGACAGAGTGAGACTCCAATTCAAAAAAACAAAAAAACAATGTCGTGGAGGACAAAGAAAAAGTATGGAATCATTTCAAGTTAAAGAAGGTTTACAAGTCAGGCTTGGTGGCTCAGCCTATAATCCCATGCCTTGGGAGGCTGAGGTGAGTGGACTTGCCTGACCCCGTGGGTTCGAGACCCCCCTGAGCAACTTGGCGAGACTTCATCTCTACAATAAATAAAAAAATTAGCTGGGTGTGGTAGCGCACGCCTGTAGTTCCAGCTACTTGGAAGGCCGAGGCAGAAGGATCACCGGAGCCCAGCAGGTCGAGGCTGTGGTGGCCGGGAGCGGCCACTGCACTCCAGTCTGGGTGACAGAGACTCCTACTCAAAAAAAATAAAAAAATAAGGAAGGTTTACAGAGACATGACAACCGAATGCAGTCCATGATCTGGGACTCTTGTTTTCTTTGCTCTAAAGCATAAAACTGGGATGATTGAGACATTTGAATTCGGTCTATAGGCTAGACACTAGCATCTTATCTATGGAAATTTCTTTGTTTTTATAATTCTATTAGGGTTATATAAGAGAAGACCTTTTCTGAGAATATACACTAAGGTATTTAGGGGTAAGGGACATTATGACTGCAGCTTACATTCAAAGAATGCACTGTATATATACATATATATGTAAAATAGAGAAAATGATAAAGCAAATGATAAAATGTTAACATTTGGGGAATCTAGGTGAATACTATATGAGAAGTTTTTTGTACAATTTTTACAACTTTTCTCCAAGTCTAAAATTATGTCAAAATAAAAAGGGTTGGGAGTCCTGTCTAGTGCAGTGGCTCCCCTGCCAAACTTTCTATAACCCTCTGAAGTTCCTGGAGGCTAAATCTGGACACCAAACTAAAGTGACTGGAGAAATTCTGAGAACTTCTGATGTCTACATGCTGAGACTGCATACTTATGCCCTCGGTGGTTGTTGGCTATTAAAATGTGTCTAATGTGGAATAATGTACAAGTTAGCCACAGAAAATTTTTCTTCTTCTTCTCATGCATGGTATGACCTGGAACAGGAAGAAGCTATTAATGGTCACTATTAATGATCATTTCTGACCACTAGAAGATTCCTTGTCCTATGGTGCTGAAACTTTCTTGAGCCTCTACCTAGTGATCCTGGTCTTGTCTTCTGGATGGCAACACAGGACCCCCTAATGATCTTAGTTATTCTTCCCTGAATAAATTCTAGTTTGTTCGGGTTTCTCTAGAGTGCAAATGCGATACTCCGGGTCCAGCCTGACAATCAGACTATGGGGGAAATGTGATCACTGAGGACGGAGCATTCCATTCACACAGCCTAAGGTAGAATTAGGCTTTTTCACAACTGGATCACATGGTTGACTCATAATGAGTTTAGACCCAACTTAAACCACAGTTTTCTCTTGTGAACCATGGTGAACTGCTTAGTCTCAGCAGTTTTCACTATCACACATCACATTATATTATATATTTGTTTGTTCATTTTCTGTCTCTAGACATTGCTAAAAGATAAGCTGTAAGACAGCAGGTACTTTGTCTTTTTCAGAATTCCCAGAACCTAGAACAAACAAGTCCTGGCACATTGTAAACATTCAATAAAATATATGTTGAATAGGCTGGCACTGTGGCTCACAACTGTAGTCCCAGCACTTTGGGAGGCAGTGGTGAAAGAGTTGCCTGAGCCCAGAGGTTTGAGACCAGCCCAGGCAACTTGGTGAGACTTCATTTCTACTATAAATAAAAAAGTTAGCCAGGTATGGTGGTGCATGTCTGTAGTTTCAGCTACTTGGAAGGCTGCGGCGGGAGGATTGCCTGAGCCCAGCAGGTCAAGGCTGTGATAGCCGTGAGAGTGCCACTTCCCTCCAGACTGAGCAACACAGTGACACTTGGACTAAAAAAAAAATTATATATATTTTGAGTATTTACTGTGTTCCAATTCTTTGGGATACACTGGTGATCAATACAGGCATATATATATATATGGCTGAACATTGATCTATTCTATATATATGTACATATATATAGAAAAAATGTTAAACTGTATCTCATCTATCCTGTATTTGTGTAATTTATTTGTAACTCACACCCAGTCTGCTAACAAGAGGGATGTGAGGTGATTAGTTTTGCAGATGATTTTTTTTTTGTTAACTTTAACTAACTTTGGTCTTCTTGGATTTTATATTATTCTTATTTTCTCTCCCCACCCCGCCGCCCCGAAGAGGCTACTTTCTCACTTAGTACTTCCCAGGGTGGGCTGGGTGAGGTGGCTCACACCTGCAATCCCAGCACTTTGGGAGGCCAAGGCCAGAGGATTGCTTGAGTCCAGGAGTTCAGGACCAGCCTGGACAGCATAGCAAGACCTTGTCTCTACAAAAAATCAAAAATTAGTTGGGCGTAATGCAGGTTGAGACTGTGGTGGCCATGAGTGTACCACTGCACTCCAGCCTGGGTAACAGAGTGAGACTCCAACTAGAAAAAAAACAGTTGTTTTTTAAAATTGACAAATAAAAATTTTATATGTTAATGGTATACAATGTGATTTTTTAAATATGTATACAAGCCAGGCTCGGTGCCTCAGCCTGTAATCCCGCGCCTTTGGGAGGCTGAGGCGAGTGGATTGCCTGAGCCCATGGGTTCAAGTCCCGCCTGGGCAACTTGGCGAGACCTCATCTCTACAATAAATCAAAAAATTAGCCGGGTGTGGTAGCGCGTGTCTGTAGTTCCAGCTACTTGGAAGGCTGAGGCGGAAGGATCGCCGGAGCTCAGCAGGTCGAGGCTGTGGTGGCTGGGAGCGGCCACTGCACTCCAGTCTGGGTGACAGAGTGAGACTCCAACTCAAAAAAAAAAAAAATGTATACATTGTGGAATGGGTAAGTCAAGGTGAACATATACATTGCCTCATATGCTATTTTGTGGTAAGAACACTTAAACACTATTCTCTTAGCAATGTCCAAGTATATGTTTTTATTAACTATAGTCGCCATGTTGTACAATAAATCTCTTGAACTTATTCCTCCTGGCTAGCTGAACTGACAGCTGGGAAGGACTTTTTTTTGAGTCAGGGTCTCACTCTGTCACCCAGGTTGCATTACAGTGGCACGATCATGGCTCACCCAAGTCAACTCCTCAAATTCCTGGGCTCAGGTGAACCTTCCACCTCAACCTTCCCAGTAGCTGGGACTACTCGTCCAGCTAATTTTTTATTTTTTGTAGAGACAAGGTCTTGCTATATTGCCCAAGCTGGTCTCAAACTCCTGGGCTCAAGCAATTCTCCAACCTTGGCCTCCCAAAGTGTGAGCCACCTCGCCCAACCTGCCCTGGGAAGACCTAGTGAGAAATCAGCGTCAAAATCCTCATGATGGTGCCTAGCATATGTTAACTGCCTGATGAATGTTGGCTGCTGCTACCGTTCTTGATTCCAAAGTTCACACTCTCAACTACATGTTGACCAGCTGCTAAGTGGGCAAAGGAGATTTAATTCTGAGTGATGTCATCAGGAAATGTGAGATGGCTGAATGGAGTCACAGAGGAGGTGCCATCTGAAGGGGCTTAGACAGACCAGCATCTCACCATGCAGAGGAGGCCTGGGGAGCATCCTGGAGGCACAGAGGGCAAAATCTGTCTGCATCCCTTGCCCCGGCCCTCCTACACGCACCCTGCCCCTAGCCCACATCTCTCTACCTCTGTCCCTCACTGTGACCTGCTGACTGTCCCCTACACCACCCAGTGTCCCTTGCCTCTGCTGTCTCCCTAATCAGGGCCCCACAGCCACTCCAGGAGGGAGTAGGAGCCCTCAGCACTTGGGGCCTGGGAGAGGCCCCGATAAACAGCTGGAGCCCTTGTCCGCAGAATCTGTCATCTCCAAAGGAAAAGCAGAAACAAACCAGCAGAGCCGGGGGCTGGCTGATAAAGTCACACTGCTGCTGGCAGTCCTCCATGCTGTCCTCCAGCCTCTGCATCTGAGACCTCCTGCTTGCCTTTTAAGATCCACGGCAAAAATGTCTTGTCCTCCACTAAGCCTTCCTTGACTGCACCCCCGATCACCCCACCCCCCTGCACAGGGTCCACTACGGCCATTTATCATATTGGGTGGAAACTGCTCAGGCTAGGTGTCCTAGCCAGCTGGAACTTCAGAAGGCAGGCGTTTTGTCTCCTGGGTCTAGCACAAAACTTGGAAAGTGTCTCTAGAAATTGTGTAATGATTGAGTAAAATATGGGTGGAATACTACACAGGCATTAAAATGTCTATATATTACTACAGAAAAAACAGTTTATGACAATGTTGCGTAGATAGAAGGAAAAGAAATTTAAACTTTTCCCAAAATAATTAGCTTTTTATATTTTAGCAATAAAATGTTCACTTGAGAGACCATTTTTATTTCACTTGAAAAATCTAAGAATAATGGCTTTGTCCTTTAGTTTTATACACCCGGTACAAAATTTGGAAAGATATCTCCACTACTTTTTAAAAGATATAACTAAATGTTAAAGTTTTCTTTTTTTTTCTTTTAAAGATGTGGGGCACAATTCAGGGTAAGGTATACAAATGTTCATTATGCAGGTACCCTTGTTGATGAGGTGTGCCCCCCCCCACCCCGGCAGTTTCCCTCAACTGCCAATCCCACCCCCGCCTCCTCTGACAGTTTCTCACTACTGCCAATCCTTTTCTTTTTTTTTTTTTTTGAGTTGGAGTCTCACTCTGTTGCCCAGACTGGAGTGCAGTGGCCGCTCCCGGCCACTGCAGCCTCGACCTGCTGGGCTCCGGCGATCCTTCCGCCTCAGCCTTCCAAGTAGCCGGAATTACAGGCATGCGCTACCACGCCTGGCTGATTTTTTGATTTATTATTGTAGAGATGAAGTCTTGCTGCCCAGGCGGGTCTCGAACCCGCGGGCTCAGGTAATTCACTCACCTGAGCCTCCCAAAGGCGCGGGATTACAGGCTGAGCCACCGAGCCCGGCTGCCAATCCTTTTCTTATAGTATTATGATAATTGTTCAAGGACCGCTTATGAGTGACAACATATGGTACTCTGTTCTTTGTTTCTGCGATAGGTTACTATGATCGACACTAAATCCATCCAAGTTGCTTGTTCTTCTTTATGGCTTGTTCTTCTTTATGGCTGCATAATATTCATGAATTTGTGTGTCATCCTCTTGCAGGGGCCATGCTAATCTTCTCTGTATTGTTCCAATTTTAGTATATGTGCTGCCGAAGCGAGCACTAAATGTTAACGTTTTCAAATCATTTTGATTAATCAATGGAAAGTTTCAGTCATGTTCTCAGATATACAAATTAGATGTTCTTGTATTTGGGGGTATATACTCCATATTTAAATTGTAATCTATAAGTATATCGTGTGTATATCATCTCATCAACAATAGATTCTTTTTTTTTTTTTTCCGGAGACAAGGTCTCACTGTGTTGCCCAAGCTGGAGTACAGTGGTGTGATCATAGCTGACTGCAGCCTTGAACTCCTAGGCTCAATTCATGCTCCTACCTCAGCCTCCCAAGTAGCTGGGATTACAGGTGGACAATACCACACCCAGCTAATCTCTTATTTTTCTGTAGAGACAGCATCTCTCTATGTGCCCAGGATGGTCTTGAACTCCGGGTGTCAAGCAATCCTCCCACTTTGGCCTCCCAAAGTGCTGGCAGATAACAGGGGTAAGCCACTGGCTTTCATTTTGTATAAGGTCAAATACTCCAGTAAAATTATGTAATATTTAAAAAGTTATGTAAGATGAAAAGGAAGTGCAACACCGGGCATATAAAATAATTCCAATTTGAAAAAAGAAAAATGAGCTGGGTGTGGTGCTTCATGCCTGTAATCCCAGCAATTTGGGAGACAGAGGCAAGAGGATTGCCTGAGCCCAGGGCTTCAAGACCAGTCTGGGCAACTTGGAGAGACCTCATCTCTATAATAAATAAAAAAATTAGTTGGGCGTGATTTATTATAGAGAACTCATCTCTATAATAAATCAAAAATTAGCATGCCACTGCACTGCAGCCTTGGTGACAGAGTGAGAAAGAGAGAGAGAGAGAGAGAGAGAGAGAGAGAGAGAAAGAAAGATGATTGCATGTGAACAGTATTCCACAATTTTAAAGACTAAAAGTATGAATATATATACACAGAAAAAAAGGGCTCAGAAGGACATATATCAAGCCTTAACACTGGTTTTCCCTAAGGAATGTGACATCATGGTTGGGATAGAATTTGCTTCTTTAACTTATTTTCTTCCTGTCTGCAATGTGCTTTTTTATTTTGAGTTGGAGTCTCACTCTGTCACCCAGGCTGGAGTGCGGTGGCACGCTCACAGCCACCGCAGCCTTGACTTGCTGCTGGGCTCAGATGATCCTTCTGCCTCAGCCTTCCAAGTAGCTGGAACTACAGGCATGTGCCACCATGCCTGGCTAATTTTTTGATTTATTATAGAGATGAGGTCTCACCAAGTTGCCCAGGCTGGTCTCAAACCCGTGGGGTCAGGCAATCCTCTCACCTCAGCCTCCCAGAGTGCTAGGATTATAGGCGTGAGCCATCGGGTCTGGCCCTGTAATGTGTTTTTACAATAAAGAAGCTTGATTTACTCTTAAAATTACAATTCTTTACTATTCAATTTAAAAGTTAAGTCTAAAAATGAACAATTTTTAGGTATAAAAAATATAAAAACTAGATATAAACTAGAAGGAAATCACAAAATGTGCAGCAGGGCTGTCTTGGGGTGGTAAGAACTATGAGTGGGCTGGGTATGGTGACTCACACCTGTAATCCTGACATTTTGGGTGATCAAGGTAGGAGGATCACTTGAGATCAGAAATTTGAGAACAACCTGAACAACACAGCGAGACTTCATTTCGAGAAAAGAAAAAAAAGACGGCCAGGCGCATGGCTCAATTCTGTAATTTCAGCACTTTGGAAGGCTGAGGTGAGGGGATTGCCTGAGCCCAGGATTTGAAAACAGCCTGGGAAATTTGTGAGACCTCATCTCTACAATAAATCAGAAACTAACCAGGCATGGTAGCATGCGCCTGTAGCTCCAGCTACTTGGAAGGTTAAGGCGGAAGGATCACCTGAGCCCAGCAGGTCGATGCTGGGGTGGCCATGAGCATGCCACCTAGAAGCTGGAGTGAGACTCTAACTCCAAAAAAAAAAAAAAGACAATGACTATAGGTGATTTTTGAAACTTTTTCCGGCCAGGCTCGGTGGCTCAGCCTGTAATCCCATGCTTTGGGAGGCCAAGGTGAGTGGATTGCCTGAGCCCGCGGGTTCGAGACCCGCCTGGGCAACTTGGCAAGCCCTCATCTCTACAATAAATAAAAAAAAATTAGCCGGGCATGGTAGCATGCACCTGTAGTTCCAGCTACTTGGAAGGCTGAGGCGGAAGGATCACCGGAGCCCAGCAGGTCGAGGCTGCGGTGGCTGGGGGCATGCCACTGCACTCCAGCCTGGGCAACAGAGTGAGACTCCGACTCAGAAAAAATAAAATAAAGTGAGTGCTTTCTCTCTCTGCCTGCATCTTACTTAACAGATAGGAGATCCTTGGCTGTCTCTCTGCCCTCCCTGCTCTACTGTATTGACCAGGTCCCCAGAAGGATGTGCATGGTTCCAGCCTCCATCTATGAGCCCTCCTTAGATCTAGACATGTGGTGGTAAGAGGCTGGAGTGACAATCCCTGGCTTTGCTGGATAGTCACAGCTTCTGCCTGACTCTTGCCTCTACCTTCCAACCCTGCAAACTCTGCCTTCAAAGACCACGAGGAAACCTCCCTCTCACCCCCAGCCTTCCCTACTCTCCCTTGCCTCAGAATGCCCACAACACAAAGAGCCTACACCCCAAGACTTCATACAGCAATCCTCTCTTACACACAGTTTCAATGGCCTTGGTTTCAGTTACCCTCGGTAGAGTACAGTAAGATACTTGAGAGGACCATGCTTTGCTCAACTCTGGCATGTCCACGTGGCTCTTTGAGCCATGGGCACCATGTTTTCTTAGCTTTGTCTCCCCTCTCCTACCTTGGGGAGGTGCATCAATCTTGCTCTCTCGTTTACTTTCTAGCCATTGCTTTACTAGACTCTTTGAGCTATGGCTGCCACCATGTTTCCTAGCTTTGGCCCTCTCTCCTACTTTGGAGAGGTGAATCTTCTCTCTCTCTCTCTCTCTCTCTTTTAATTTTCTAGCCATTGCCTTGCTAAGCTATGGTCTGGCCATGTGTTCTTTTTCAGCTAATGCCAGGCCATGTTTTCCTAAGCTTTGGCCCCCTCCCCTACCTTGAGGAGGTGAATCTCCACTCTCTCTCTCATTTACTTTCTAAATAAACTATATTTTCTAATCTAACAAAAAAAAGACACATGAGAGACCACATTCACATAGTCTTTATTACAACATACTGTTATAACTGTTCAATTTTGTGATTAGTCATGTTGTTAGATTCTTATGGTGCTTAATTTATAAATTAAACTTTATCATAGGTATGTATGTATAGGAAAAAACATAACATATATAGGATTCAGTACTACCTGCTGTTCTAGAAATCCAATGTGGTCCTTGGATAAGTGGGGGCGGACTGCTATATTTGCCATTTTCTCATTTTCTTTCTTTTCTTTTTTTTTTTTTTTTTTTTGAGTTGAGGTCTCACTCTGTTGCCCAGGCTGGAGTGCAGTGGCATGAACATGGCTCACCACAGTCTCAAAACCTCCTTGGTTCAGGTGATCTTTCCACCTCAGCATCCCAAATAGCTGGGACTACAGGTGTGCTTTTTTTGTTTGCTTGTTTGTTTGTTTGTAAAGAGGAGATCTTGTTATGTTGCCCAGGCTGGTTTTTTTTTTTTTTTTTGAGTTGAAGTCTCACTCTGCCCAGACTGGAGTGCAGTGGCACGCTCCCAGTCACCGCAGCCTCAACCTGCTGGGCTCTGGCAATCCTTCCACCTCAGCCTTCCAAGTAGCTGGAACTACAGGCGCGCACTACCACACTCGGCTAATTTTTTGATTTTATTGTAGATATGAGGCTTCGCCAAGTTGCCCAGGCGGGTCTCAAACCCGCAGGCTCAGGCAATCCACTCACCTCAGCCTCCCAAAGAGCGGGATTACAGGCTGAGCCACCGAGCCCAGCTGAGGCTGGTCTTAACCTCTTGGCCTCAAGCAATCCTCCCACTTCAGTCACCCAAAGTGCTGGGATTACCGGCATGAGCCACCACATTCTGCCGTGTACGTGCCATTTTCTGTTCTCACTGTTTTTCCTCACTCATTTGTTGGACTGAGAGAGCATTCTACCTAGTGATGGGCACTGTTGGAGAAACAAGGCCAGGCCCAAAGGCATGAGGATGACAGGTCAGTCATCCTTCATATGGGCTGAAAGAATGAGAGGAAGGTGGAAGCCAGATAAGACGCAGAGCCTGTCCTCAAGGAGCTCACTGTCTAATAAGGCATAAGCTGTATCCACACACAGCACACACCAGGAAATGCTGCCTGAGAGGCAGGTTTGCAGGGGAAGCCACCGACTAGATTTATTTATTTTGTTTTATTTTTGAGTCGGAGTCTTACTCTGTGGCCCAAGCTGGAGTACAGTGGCATGCTCATGACCACTGCAGCCTTGACCTGCTGGGCTCAGGCGATCCTTCCGCCTCAGCCTTCCAAGTAGCTGGAACTACAAGCACATTCCAGAATGCCTGGCTAATTTTTTTATTTTTATCGTAGAGATGAGGTCTTGCCAAATTGCCCAGGCTGGTCTCAAACCCTGGGTTTAGGCAATCCTCTCACCTCAACCTCCCAAAGTGCTGGGATTATAGGCATGAGTCACTGTACCCGGCCCACTGACTGGATTTAGCCTGGGCCTCCAACAAGTTTGGATGGATAGGGGTGGATGCGGGGAAGATAAAGAGCATTCCAGGGAGGGGGAACAATGTACACAACGCAATGGATGCAGGGACGCCCCAGGATCTATCGGGATCTATCAAGGAGTGGGATATAAAGATTGACTGTGGGTAAAAGGTTATAAAAGATGCGTTGAGTGCAAATCTTGGGAGAACCAGAATGGCATGAGAAGTTGAATTTGATGTTACAGGCCCTGAGAAGTCTCTGCTGGTCTCTGAGCTACAAAAATGCATAGTTGTCCTGGTGGGTGCTCAGAAAGGGCTGAGGGAGCCTGATACACAGGGAGGATGGCGGAGGGGAAATCCCAAACCTTGTTCTCACGTTACTAACTTAAAGGAAGAAAGTAACATATTGAGTGTTGACCATGAGTAAGTCACTCTTCTACTATCTTTTTTTTTTAAGTTTCAGTCTCACTTTGTTGCCCAGACTGGAGTGCAGTGGCATGCTCATGGCCACCACAGCCTCCACCTGCTGGGCTCAAGTGATCCTTCTGCCTCAGCCTTCCAAGTAGCTGGAACCACAGGCATGCATCACCACGCTCAGCTAATTATTTTGATATATTGTAGAGACAAGGTCTCACCAAGTTGCTCAGGCTGGTCTCGAACCCCTAGACTCAGGCAATCCTCTCACCTCTGCCTCACAAAGTGCTGGGATTATTGGCATGAGCCACCGTGCCGGCTCTCCTGTCTTTAATCCTTGAAACAGTCCCATGAGATGAGAGACTGTGATCCCAATATACGTACTGAGTCCCACAAGACTGAAGTAACTTGCTCATGGTCATTTGCTGGTAAACAGTCCCAAGGATTCGAATCCAAGTCGGCCTGAATCCCAAGGCCAAAGTTCCCTTTTGTTAGTGCACTTTGTTCTACAGTATTTTTTTTTTAATTTTTTTTGAGTTGGAGTCTCACTCTGTCACCCAGACTGGAGTGCAGTAGCCGCTCCCGGCCACCGCAGCCTCGACCTGCTGGGCTCTGGCGATCCTTCTGCCTCAGCCTTCCAAGTAGCTGGAACTACAGGCGCGCACTGTCACACCCGGCTGATTTTTTGATTTATTGTAAAGATGAGGTCTCACCAAGTTGCCCAGGCGGGTCTTGAACCTGTGGGCTCAGGCAATCCACTCACCTCGGCCTCCCAAAGTGCTGGGATTACAGGCTGAGCCAACGAGCCCGGCCTCTACAGTCTTTTTTATATTCACCCAACACCTAGCATTAGGATGGTCAGTATACACTGGAATAAATGAACGAAGAAACGAATGAACAAATGACTGGCTTCCAGGCTGGCCAAAAAAACCTCTCAGCACACATAAAAAATGATAGAGGGTGGATGGAGGTGGGGAGGAGACGTAGGAGTCAATGGAAAATAAAACAAACAATCGTTTTGTTACCACTTCCTCTGGGGCTGGGTCATGGTTTTTAACGGTGTGCAGCACACACAGTCTGATAGACACATCCACAAAGACACACAAAGAGCTATTTATTTACTTCCTTTGTGAGGGGTAAATAAAGATCAGACCAAAACAGTCTCCCCCAAACCGCCAAGGGGGTCTTCCCCAGGTGTGGATGCGGCACTTGGCCTACAGGACTCACAGGTGGCCGCCTCCTTGTGTCATCTCTGTCCCCTTCATGCACTGGTGGGTCTGGCTCACTAGGGAGGCCCTATGTGAAGTGAGCAAATAGGGGAAGGGGGAAGGGTGGCAGGGCATGGCTTTCTCACCCTTCTGCAATGCAACCAGGGCAGCAACATTCACCCCCTCTTCCCCAGGGAAGATATGCAACACTCGACAAGTGGTATGGCATGGATGCTGGTCCAAGAGCTGGTGCACGGTGCTGGAGGCACCCTGCTGGGCTAGGGAGTCAATCCTTAGATTGCTGAATCTCGGGAGTCAGGACTAGGGCAGAGGGACACCATGTGAAGGTACAGTCCATCCTCATTATTCATTCTCTATTTGTGGATGTGCCTACTTGCTGAAATGCATCTGTAACCCCAAAATCAACACTTGAGGTGCTCTGCGGTCTTTTGCAGGCAGGCACAGAGCCACAAAATATTTGAGTCACCTGACACACATGTTCCCAGCTAATGTGTAACAAGGTGGCGGTCCACCTACTTCAGCCCTCATAAGGTAAAGGAGTGTCCTTTTCACAGTCTATTTAATGCCACCTTTTCTGCATTGGCCTTTTTTCTTGATTTCCCTGTTTAAAATGGCCCCCACACATAGGGCCTGTGTGCTGTGTCACGTTTCTAAGCACCAGATGATTGTATGCACCTTACAGAAAAAAATCTGCTAGATCAGCTTTGTTTAGGCATGAATTATAGTGCTGTTTGCCATGAATTCAATGTTAATGAGTCAACAATACATATTAGATAAGGTGCCTTTAACCAGAAACACACATAAAACAAATTTAAGTATTGGTCAGTGGATGATAATGCTGTGAGCAAAGGCTCTCAGGAACCCAACCCTATATTTCCCCTAGGAGCAGTGGGTCAGTATTTACCAGTTTAGTTTTCATGGTGACTGCATAGAACATAGCTATTGCCAATAGTGAGAACTGACTGTATTCAAATGTTATCATAACTTGGGTAGCCGTATCTTTGGATACTTATGATTGCCAGTCCACATTTACTTTTCTATCCACCACCCACCATCTATTGAACACCCGCTGAGTATAAAACCCAATGCTAAAACTCAAAAATATGGGACGCAGACAGGGCCCCAACACTCCACTGACCAATTTATTTGTAGAGATGGGGTCATGTGACGCTGAAGGTTTTATTGATTTATTTGGCCTAGATCCCTGGGTCTTGCATTGGGGTCTAACACTTTTTGCTAATGTTTACATCATATTGGCAAACACCTGCATCATAATAACAGGCTAATACGTAACACTGGCTGTGGGGCAGGTACTGTTCTGAGTGCAGGAAGCCTTCTAACCACTCATGCAATCCTCCCTCCTAATTAATGCCCCTCCTTCCTAACGTCAATAGTATTATGATTCCCATTTTACAGATAAGGGCACCGAGGCACAGAGAGCTAGAGAAGTTAAGAACCAGCCGGGCTCAGTGGCTCAGCCTGTAATCCTGCACCTTTGGGAGGCTGAGGTGAGTAGATTGCCTGAGGCCGTGGGTTCGAGACCCGCCTGGGCAGGCGAGACCTCATCTCTACAATAAATCAAAAAATTAGCCGGGCGTGGCAGCACGCACCTGTAATTCCGGCTACTCGTAAGTCTGAGGCGGAAGGATCGCAGAAGCCCAGCAGGTCGAGGCTTCGGTGGCCAGGAGCGGCCACTGCACTCCAGTCTGGGTGGGCGACAGAGTGAGACTCCAACTCAAAAAAGAAAAAGAACTCATGCGGTAGCAGGGCATGGTGGCAAGTGCCTGTAGTTCCAGCTACTTGGAAGACTGAAGCGAGAGGATTGCCTAAGCCCAGCAGGGCTAGGCTGCGGTGGCTGGGAGCGTGCCAGTGCCCTCCAGCCTGGATGACAGAGTGAAACTCTAAAAAAAAAAAAAAAAACTCATGTGGATAACATGACCAGTGGGTGGAAGAGGCAGAGGGATTTATGCCACCTCCTGTAACATAAAAGAAAATCCTGCATCTTATGAGGATCTCAACCCTCCCTCGGCAATAAGGAGGGATCCCTCTCCTCAGCCAAGTCACCGGCACTGTTCTGTAGCAAAAGAGCATGAAGTGGCATTGGGAGGCTGGGACCACTTGTTAGTTCAGGCAGGAGGTGAGCAGAGCCCAAGCACACCATACCTTGGGGAGTAAAGTGAGGGTTGTGTGAGAGAGGCTGATGCATGCAGGCAGAAAGGAGGTCTGGGATATGCTGTGAGAGGAAACAGGGGGCATAGGCAGCTCTCTGAGGAGGTGAGGGCATGGCGTCTCTCTTTTAGCAAGGCCAAGAGCAGTCCAGGAAGCCGAGTCCCAGAGAGAAGTTTTAGAGACCACAGGAAGTGTCCCCATGTTTCTACTTCCCGCAGCACCCTCTTTCCAGAAGTGAAGACGTGTAGTTGGTGAACTGGGGTCATGGGTAATAGAAAGGAGGGATCCCCTCTAACCTGAAACCCTGGAGGGACAGCCAGGAATGGAGGAGGGGTGAGAGAGGACATTTCCCCTCGGCGCACCGGGAGTCACAAACCTCATCAAAGAAAAATCAGATGCCACGCCTGGTGGGAGCGAGAAGTGAAACCGCACTTCAACGCCAACTCCACTGCTCTCCCCACCAGCACCTCGGCCCACCCTGTGCCCAGCACTCCCCAGGATGGCAGGTTCCGAGGTAAGGGCCTGTGACACGCGTTCATGGGTTCCCTTTGGGCCTTTCGAGTTCTGAGTCACGAGGATGGCTCTCTCAGAGCTGTGATGGCCTGATCTCTCCTCTCCAGGGTGGCAGAAAGGGGAACCTTGGAGCACTGAGGGCTTAAAAGCTCCATGAGATAAGGGACTATGCCTGTCTTGTTCTTTTCTCTTTCACCCACACTGAATACAATGTCTGGAGCATCCATGGTAGGCACTTAATAAACAGACCCTGAGTGGATGAGCAAATGAATGACTCACTGAATGACTTGGCACTAGACCCAGACAACTGCCTGTTGGCATCCAGTCATGTGGAGATTCTCATCTCCAGAGAAACCCTTCCCGTATTATGGCAAACGTTGACCTCCCTGCCTCAGCCCTGGTCATGTTACATATGATCTTCTCAATGATCTCTCTAAGGTGTGGGGACATGACCCTCCTCTACCCCACTGGAAAAGAGAAAGGTCTCCCAAAAGGGGCAAATGTGGTGCTCCTCAAAGAACCTCCCCCTGGTCCCACAGTGCTCCTGAGACAAGGGCTCCAGGATGACCTCCAAGGGACCTCTGGTCAGGGTGAGGAGAATCAAGCCTCCACCCTTGACCAGAGAGAAGGGTGTTTAGGGGGAAGGCATTGGCCAAGGGTGTTCTGGCCCCTCTGCCCTAGGCCCCCTACAAAGAGAGGTCCATTCGAGAACATTCTCCTCCCAGAGTGTCTGCATAGGAAAGACATACTCAGCCACGTGACACAGGCACCCCTGGTCCCTTCTCATCTAGCTCTCATGGCAAAAACTGCCAACCACACCCTAAAATTCATTTCCTCTTCTTATACCTTTTTTTAAAAGTGAGAAAGCAGGATTTACTGAGGACAGAAAAGTTCCCACGGTGGGAGGGGACCCTAGGGGGTTGCCCTCTTGTACCTTTCATACTAGAAGTACCAGTATATTCCCTGGCAACTAAGTGTGACAAGTGATCAACTTTTGGCCAAAGGGATAAGTGATCCGGCAGTTTTTAGGTTCTGAAAAGGAAAAGCAGTGCCTCCTCTTTTTCTTGACTTTTCTCCCTTCCCAGTGGCTAGCTGATGGACCCAGCAGACACGATGGTGTGCCATCTTCCACACCTGAGGCCACGGAGGAGCAACGTCCCAGATGGGCCTGGGTCCTTTACACTGTCAAGGTGTCAGATCACCCGCCCAGATGTGTATGTAAGAAATTTTGTTAAGTCACTTGTGTTGGGGTCTCTGTTGCAGCAGCCTCTCCTCATGCCAATCTCAATCCATTCTTTGGTGCCAAGATGCTGATGGGTAAAGGTGTGTGCGAGGGGCATTCCTCCTCACCCACGTCCTCAGCGCTTCAGTTCCCTACCCTCCAACTGCACCAGGTCTGCTTCCCAAGTGTCAGAGAGGTCTTCCAGGCAGTTAAGATACCCCCTGTCCCCACCCCAGCTAATGCCAAACTGAGGCTGAATTTCTCCCTCACAATATACAATGTGTTCTTCCCTCAGACCATTTCTCAAACTGTTTCTCTCCTTTTTGAGAAAACAATCTTTGGGGAACCCCTGGACTTAGGGAAAAGGCTCCTTGAGGAACCCCTGCACTTAGGCAGGCCACCTTCATCCTATGGGGAAGGTGGTGAGGAGAGCAGGAAATGTGTGGCTTTCACACCTGAGTCCATATCTCCTCTCTACTGCTCACCAGCCATGTAACCCTGGGCAATTCTTTTAGCCTCTCTAAGCCTCAGTTTCTTTATTTATAAAATAGGGGTAATATGAAACTCCTCTTTCTCTCTTTTTTTTACTTTTAAAATAAACTGTATTTTCTAATCTAAATAAAATAAAATAGGGGTAATAATGGGGGGTTTGTGGAAAGAATTCAAGATTACACATTTGTGAAGTCCCTAGCAGCGTGCCCGGCACATACTAAGTGCTCACTAAATCGCAGCCATTATTACTATGGACAGAAGTATGGGAATATTGAGGACACAGCTGGAGAAGAGAGTTGATGACCTCCCCAGTGGAGGGCAGCCAGGGAAGGAGAGGGGGGAGAGGAAACTGTGGCCATAAAGAGGAAGAGTGAGGCAGAGCTGGAGGTGACATGGGGGGAGGAAAGGAGAGGGTGCAGCAGTGCCCACACGGCGTGAGAGGTGAAGGACACAGCTGTGCTATCAGCTGCCTGCAGCTCACACGATTCCTGCGCCCATTTCATTTCAGCCTCTGCCTGCCACTTCTGCCTGGGTTGGCCACCCTCACCACAGTCACTGTTGCCACACTGTCAGCTGCTGTTTCTTGCCTCATCTTCCTTCCTGCTCATGAGACAGCAGAAGAAGGCGACAGGGAGCCACTGCCCTCCCCGGCAACCTCCCTGCTGCTGGCTCCAGAGATAGACAGGCTGGGTTCCATCCCCAGCGCCAGCACTTAAGAGCCGGGTGACCTCAGCAAGTGAGGTAACTGGTCTGAGACTTCAGTTTCCTCATCTGCACGATGGGGATAACAGGGCTGTTGAGACGAGGAATGAGATCACGCATGGGAAGCGCCTGGCACGGTATCTGGCTCACACGTTAGCCATGATCAAGGCTGGCTTTGTGGGTCTGTGACCTGTGCAGTCACACAGGGTCTCATGCTCAGAAGGTCCCATGCTTGGTTTAATGTGCTGTCATTACCATCATGAAATTCTTTCTTTCTTTTTTTTTTTGAGTTGGAGTCTCACTCTGTCACCCAGACTGGAGTGCAGTGGCCACTCCTGGCCACCACAGCCTCGACCTGCTGGGCTCCGGCGATCCTTCCGCCTCAGCCTTCTAAGTAGCTGGAACTACAGGCGCACGCTACCATGCCCGGCTGATTTTTTGATTTATTGTAGAGATGAGGCCTCGCCAAGTTGCCCAGGCAGGTCTCGAACCCACGGGCTTAGGCAATCCACTCACCTCAGCCTCCCAAGGCGCGGGATTACAGGCTGAGCCACCAAGCCCAGCTCCTTTTCCTTTTTTTAGAAACAGGGTCTCACTCTGTAACCCAAGCTGGAGTGCTATGGTGCAATCACTGCTCACTGCGACTTTGCATTTCTAGGCTCAGGCAACCCTCCCACTTCAGCCTCCCAAGTGGCTCGAACTAGAGAGGCTTGTCACCACACCCAGCTAATTTTTGTACTTTTTTTTCTTCTTTAGAGACAAGGTCTCACTATGCTGCCCAGGCTGATCTCAAACTCCTGGCCTCAAGCAATGCTCCGACCTCAGCCTCCCAAAGCGCTGGAATTGCAGGTATGAGCCACAGCGCCTGGCCTTGAAATTCATAATAATTCCTGAACAAGAAACCTGCAAATGACATAGTTGGTCTTGGTTATTATTAGCAAATATTTATTGCGTCTGCTGGCTGGCAATGGCTCTATAAGGGAGGACATGCCCAGCAGTTCACTGGAGAGGGGGGACATCAGAGGAACTTGGGGTGGGGGGAGTAATTTAGGACAGTAATGTGGGACCCTCCAAGGCCACCACAATCAGAGTCTAAGAGGGTAGTGAGACCCCCCACACATACTCTCACTGGCACTGGGGATGGGTGGCAAGCCCTCTCCTCAGGCAGTCAGGACGATGGGCAGCCTCTGGAACTCAACACTGCCTCCCTCTTTTTTTTATTTTTTTGAGTCAGGTTCTCTCTTGGCCACTCAGGCTGGAGTGCAGTGGCATGATCACAGTTCACCACAGCCTCAAACTCCTGGGCTCAGGTAATCCTTCCACCTCAGCCTCCCAAGTACAGGTGCATACCACCACACCCGGATAATTTTTAAGTTTTTTTGTAGAGACGAGGTCTCACTATATTGCCTAGGCTGGTCTCAAACTCCTGGGCTCAAGCAATCCTCCTGCCTTGGCTTCCCAAGTGCTGGGATTACAGTGAGCCACTGTTCCTGACCCTGCATCCCTATTTCAACCATTCTCCCACCAAGGCCAAAGGACTCTGAGATATCTGAGGGCAAACACCTACCCATCTGCCATCTGGACTTGATTTTCTGTGCACCCAGGACAGAGGTCACGCACAAGTTCAGGAACACAGAAGGTCTTCAGGACCTGGAGGAACTGCATGGGAGAAAGCAGTGCTGCTCTGAAGCCCCTTAGTACCCAGGTCAGCTGGGTCTTGCTGCTCTTATTGTAGCTGGCATGGGGATCCCACAGAAGAAAAGGTATGAATTACTACTCCTGCTGGCCTGAGGGGTTGGTCCAGCTCCAGGAGATGAAAAATATCTGCTCCTCAAAAATTTAGCCGGGAAGCTGGGCTCGGGGGCTCAGCCTGTAATCCCGCGCCTTTGGGAGGCTGAGGTGAGTGGATTGCCTGAGCCCGCGGGTTCGAGACCTGCCTGGGCAACTTGGCGAGACCTCCTCTCTACAATAAATCAAAATGAGCCAGGCATGGTAGCGCGCGCCTGTAGTTCTAGCTACTTGGAAGGCTGAGGCGGAAGGATCGCTGGAGCTCAGCAGGTCGAGGCTGCGGTGGCCGGGAGTGGTCACTGCACTCCAGTCTGGGTGACAGGGTGAGACTCCAACTCAAAAAAAAAAAAAAAAAATTTAGCCGGGTGTGGTAGTGCACCTGTAGTCCCAGCTACTCAGGAGGTTGAGTTGGAAGGATTGCCTGAGCCCAGGAGTTCGAGGCTGCAATAGTGAGACCCCAACTCAAAAAAAAAAAAAGGAAAGGAAAACATCTCCTTCTCTTTGATTTTACCTCCCGGGCGAGCATGCCTAGAAAGTAGTCTAGGGTGTTTGGGGCAGTGACTTGAACCCTTGGGTGATATGGAGCCTTTTGGGTGTTCCCTGGAACTGGAGGAACCCCTAGACACTATGAAGAGGCATAATCTCCCAGAGCTGTCCACACTCCACCTCAGAAGGCACATCTTGAACCTGCTGGCTGTCTCCCCCACTGCACTGTGGGTTCCTGGAGGGCAGGGCCCACCCACAGTGAGGCTGACCAGCTGTCTGCAGACTTGGCCTCCTCCCCATGCCTCCCAGGTCCTGCCTTGGCTTCCCCAGATTTGCCACCATGGCCTGGCTCTCTCGTGTTCCCAGGCCTTCCAGGAGTAGCCCAGGGGAGAGTCTGAGGGTGGCCCAGGCTGGCAGGTGGAGCCGGCCCTGGAAGAGGCCTCTCTCCATCCGTCTCCGGCCACCTGTCCTGAGTATTCACTCCTTCCAGACAGCTGGAGAGCGGCTCCAGAACCTCTGGTTAAGGGAGGAGGGGGTGGGAAGGCAGCCCTGAGGGAGCAAAGCCAAGGCGGGAGAGGGCGGCCCCTGTGACTGATGGGGATGCTGAACATGCACATCGGAGGGTGTGGGGTGGGAAGCACTTGGGAGAAGTGGGAATTGGAGGTGGGATCAGAGAATGGAATGTGGAGCTTGTTCTCCTGGGGGCACAGCTGTTTATTTTGATCTCCCTCGTCAGCTGCTGCATATTCCTTATCTTGGGGCTCAATCCAGACTCCACCTCCTTCTCTGTTGCTGAGCTGGGGAGGCAGATACTGTGGGAGACAGTTCTGCTTCCCGCTCCAGCCACCTCAGTTCCCCTTGCTCCAGGCAGGCAGCAAAAAGGGACAAAGGGAAGCTGGCCGTGGTGGCACATGGCTGTAGTCCCACCTACTTGGGAAGATGAGGCAGGAATTCAAGGTTACAGGGAGCTGTGATCATGCCCTGCACTGACTGGGTGACAGAGTGAGACCCCTGACTCCCTTTCCCCCCTAAAACAGAGCTGGGCGCAGTGGCTCACGCCTGTAATCCCACCACTATGGGAGGCTGAGGCAGGATGATTGCTTGAGCCAGTGAGTTCGAGACCAGCCTGGGCGAGACCTCGTTTCTACAAAAAACAATAGTAATTTAAAAACTAGCTGGGCATGGTGGCGTGCGCCTGCAGTCTCAGTTATTCAGGAAGCTGAGGAGAGAGGATTGTTGAGCCCACGAGTTCAAGGCTGTGGTGAGCCATGACTGTGCCTCTGCACTTCAGCCTGGGCTGAGACGTCGATTCAAAAATAAATAAGGCCGGGCGTGGTGGCTCATGCCTATAATCCCAGCACTGGAAGGAAATATACCAAAATGTTAACAGTCGTTGTTTTGGGAGTAGAAGAACTAAGGAAGAATTTTTTCTAGTACTTTCTTTCCTTTTTTGAAATGTTCCAGTTCTAAAATAACATGAAAGATAGAAAACATGTCACGAGTCATGTTTCCATAAGTATGGAGGAAACCAGTCTTGTTACTTTCGTAGCATCTCACTGGAGACAGTGGGTGCCAAGGACAAGGTTGGCAGTGATGAGTGCAGTATGAAGACCTGGAGCGAGTCCTGGGAGGTCACACTGCCTCTGCCCCAAGTTCTCCCGGAAGCTAGCACAGACTTGCAAGTCCTGTGGCACCAGTCAAACTATGAAGTATCCAGGCAACTCTCCGGTGATCAGCTCAAGCTGTCACAGCAGTTGGGGGAGGGTGAAGTCCGGTGAGGGATGGATGACAGTTTTCAAGCCCCAGTTACCCATGGGTGGTCACAAAGTCTGAAGTAGGGTAGGTATTTCTTTTAGAAGCCTGCTTCTTGTCCCTTTTATTGTTTTATTTTACATATTTATTTTTTTAGTTTTTGAGTCGGAGTCTCACTCTGTCGCCCAGGCTAGAGTGCAGTAGCACCCTCATGGTTATCACACTCTTGACCTGCTGGGCTCAGGTGATCCTTCCACCTCAGCCTTCCAGTAGGTGGAACCACAGGTGTACACCACCATGCTTGGCTAATTTTATAAAAAATTTATTGTAGAGACGAAGTTTTGTCAAGTTGCCCTGGCTGGTCTCGAACCCATGGGCTCAGGCAATCCTCTCGCCTTGGCCTCCCAAAGTGCTGGGATTACAGGTGTGAGCCACCATGCCTGGCCTACTAAAATTTTTTTTAAAAATCCACCTGTAGTCCTAGCTACTTGGGAGGCTGAGGTACAAGGATCACCTAAGCTCAGGAGGCCAAGGCTGTGGTGAGCCATGATCATGCCACTGTTCTCCAACCTGGACAACAGAGTGAGATCCTGACTCAAAAAAAAGGTAATATTCATGTTACCACATATTTTTGCATCCACCTTTTTTTTTTTTTTTTTTTGAGTTGGAGTCTCACTCTGTGGCCCAGGCTGGAGTGCAGTGGCACACTCACGGTCACCCCAGTATCGACCTGATGGGCTCTAGCGATCCTTCAGCCTCAGCCTTCCAAGTAGCTGGAACTACAGGCGTGCACTACCATACCTGGCTAATTTTTTATTTATTGTAGAGACAAGGTCTCGCCAAGTTTCCTGGGCTGGTCTTGAACCCATGGGCTCAGGCAATACACTCACCCCGGCCTCCCAAAGTGCTGGGATTACAGGCTTAGCCACTAAGCCCGGACTTTTTTTTTTTTTTTTTTAAAGAAGGGGTCTCACTCTGTCACCCAGGCTGGAGTACAGTGGCATGATCCCATCTTAGCCTCCTAAGTAGCTGAGACTACAGGTACATACCACGAAGTCCAGTTAATTTTTTATTTTTTGTAGAGACAGGGTCTCGCTATGTTGCCCAGGCTGGTCTCGAACTCCTGCCTTCAAGTAAGTCTCCCACCTTGGCCTCCCAAAGTGCTGGGATTAAGGCATGAGCTACCATGCCAGGTCCTTTTTTTGAGTCAGAGTCTCACTCTGTCACCCAGGCTGGAGTACAGTGGTACAATCATAGCTCACTGCAACCTCAATCTCCTGAGTTCAAATGATCCTTCCTCCTCAGTTTCCTGAGTAGCTAGGGCTGCAGGTGCATACCACCATGCCCAACTAATTTTTAATTTTTTGTAGATACAGAGTCTTCCTATATTGCCCAGGCTGGTCTTGGCCTCAAGAGATCTCCTGCCTCAGCCTCTCCAAGTGCTGGGATTACAGGTATGAGCCATCATGCCCCGCCTCATTTAACATACATACTACAATTTGCTTAATCATGCTATATTGTGAGGCATTTCAAGTTACTTCAAAATTTTGTCATTGTGTCTAACGCTCAAATGAACATGGACAAGGACAATGAATCATGGACAAGGTTTATTCTCCCATTTAGAATTCTTCAATTAGGACCGGGCATGGTAACTCAGCCTGTAATCCCAGCACTGTGGGAGGCCGAGGTGAGAGGATTGCCTGAGGCCACGGGTTCGAGACCAGCCTGGGCAATTTGGTGAGACCACGTCTCTACAATAAATCACAAATCTAGCCGGATGTGATGGCATGCATCTATACTTCCAGCTACTTGGAAGGCTGAAGTGGGAGAATCGCCTAAGTCCAGCAGATGGAGTGGAGACTGCAGTGGCCATGAGCGTGCTGCTGCACTCCAGCCTGGACGTCAAGAGTGAGACTCCAACTCAAAAAAAAAAAAAAGGATTCTTCAATTAGGACAGAGCCTGGGAAAGTGCAATTACCAAGACAGAGAACTAGAATATTTTGGAGGAATTGATTGATTTCAATATCTATGGCCAACTGGTTTCTGAAGGTAGAATTCAACACATGGGAAACCCACGAGCAGGACACACGCATGCCCATGCAGTTTCATGACACGTAAGGCTACCACTCACAATGAGATATCTTTTTATGTGCCCATGTCTTGTTACCTTTGGCAGACTTTATTCTTCTTTGGCCGCCGATTGTCCAGTCCTATCTCCAACAACACTGACACTTTCTTTTGGGGAGTCCATCTCTCCTACTGTAAATCCAGAAGCCAAGTTGCCCAGCGTGCATCATGGAAGCCCACCCATTCCCACCATGCCCAGCCAGGCAGAGGCGACGGTCAGTTGTTCTATCTCCCTGGAGGCGTCTCTTCCCAGCCCTGGCCACTTTGTCAGTTTTTGCCCATTTCCCAGCTGGTTCTCCAGCCTTCCTGGTGAGTCTATGAGTTCCCGACCTTCTTCCAATCAATTCCCTTTGCCTTCTATTGGCCAGTCTACTTCTGTTGTTAGCAGGACCTTGAGAAGAAGGACACATCCCCAACTTAAGTGCTTTTCAAATTGCAAGTCAAGACGCTTTCCTGGCTCATGAAGTCATGAGGATAATGATGACCAGCATGTTTTAAAAAATGAAACAAGCCAGGCTCGGTGGCTCAGCCTGTAATCCCGCGCCTTGGGAGGCTGAGGTGAGTGGATTGCCTGAGACCACGGGTTCGAGACCCACCTGGGCAACTTGGCGAGACCTCATCTCTACAATAAATCAAAAAATTAGCAGGGCGTGATAGCGCGCACCTGTAGTTCCAGCTACTTGGAAGGCTGAGGTGGAAGGATCGCTGGAGCCCAGCAGGTCGAGGCTGCGGTGGCCAGGAGTGTGCCACTACATTCCAGTCTGGGCGACAGAGTGAGACTTCAACTCAAAAAAAAAAAAATGAAACAACAAAACAGAATAAAAAGGAGGCCAGCAGGGCACAGTGGCTCACGCCTATATTCCCAGCAGTTTGGGAAGCTAAGGTGAGAGAACTGCCTGAGCCCATGTAAGACCAGCCTGGGATATTTGGCAAGACATTTTATCTACAATAAATAAAAAAAATTAGTCAGGTGTGGTGGTGCATGCCTGCAACTCTCAGCTACTTGGGAGGTAGAAGGATGGCCTGAGGCTGCAGTAGCTGTGATCATGTCACTGCATTCCTGCCTGGGCAACAGAGTAAGACGCCAATGCAAAAAACCAAAAAAATCAACAGTCCATCCTCTGTAGCTAGGGTGAGTATGCCTTAGTGAGACTTGTTTGTTTTACGTATACATACAGATGTATATTTGTATAAAATGGGTTAAAATAAAAACATGACTAGTTTTGAAAAACATTGCCCTACCTGGACTTCATTACTTGAGAATAAAGAACAGAGCAATCTCTCCTTGATGACTTGTATGTTTCTCCCCAAATCTTTAGTACCTAGAAAAATATACTTCCTTGCCAAGCGCATGCTGTATTTCAAGGCCAACCCACGATTTCCCCCCATTCATAGCCTGATCCCTTTCCCTATTTTTAGTTAATGATACTTAATAATGATAGACATCTCTTCCTCCTGGTTTTATAATTTCTGTTAATGGACCAGCATTCTGCCAGTCTCCAGGCTGCAAAGTTGGGGGTAGTCCTTGCACTTCCTGGAGCACACAGCCAGTTAGGAAAGAAGGAATGCAGAAAGCAAACTCCAACACGGGGACACACTTCACCGTAAAAGTATGCACGGTGCCTCACAGGGGAAGGGCAGAGGATTCTTCATACCTTCCTACCAAGTCATGACTAAGTTCTGCTGCTTCTACCTTCAAAATATTTTGCCAGATCACCCCCTTGTTTCCATCCCTGCTGGCGTCATTCTAGTTTCAGTCCTTTTAATAATTTTGTGTAGATTCTCTTTCCAATTCTATTATTTTACTGAGGCCCTAGAAAGGATCTTAAACTGCTCTATCTTGTCACTTCCTTGCTCAAAAGCCTTCAAGGATGCCCCATTACCTAGTAAGTAAAGACTAAACTCCCCAACCCGACACTGTTGATTCAGCTTCTTCCCCATCGCCCCAAATTTTGTTTCCAGTTTCATGTCCCACCAGGCCAGCTGCCCTCTAGACCAGGTCACAAGGGCCTCTCTTTTCCTATGACATATCTGGCAGAGGCCAGGTTGTCCTCATAGACGTCAACCACAACAACACAGTGCAACAGACTGGAGCAGAAGCAGATATGAGAATCCAGCTGGCTCCTATCAAGTCAGGCATTAAAGAGATTTGCAAAAATGTAAAACAAGGCCATACTTCTCATTAATTGTTTTTGTTTTGGAAAAGACCGTTTTCATTTTATTTAAAAAATAATATGATGCTTACGTTAACATGCAATGAATTTCTTATTGTTACTTTAAAGAAATATTTTTAAAATTTTTTATTTACATTTTTTATTAAAAAAGAAATATCAACATCTATAGCCTACAAAAAAAGTTCTTTAGGATTCTCATTTTTTTTTTTTTGAGTCGGGGTCTCACTCTGTCACCCAGGCTGGAGTGCAGTGGCACAATCACAGCTCACCGCAACCTCCATCTTTTGGGTTCAGGTGATCGCTTCTGCCTCAGCCTCCCAAATAGCTGGGATTACAGGCACATTCCACCACATGCAACTAATTTTTTTTTTATTTTTTGTAGAGATGAGGTCTTGCTATATTGCCCAGGCCGGTCTTGAACTCCTGGGCTCAAGTGATGCTCCTGCCTCAGCCTCCCAGAGTGCTAGGATTACAGGCATGAGCCACCATACCCCGCCTTTCAATAATTTTTGAGGCTGTAAAGTATTCCTGAGACAAGAAAGTTTGACAACTGCTGCAGTACATCTAACATGTCAGTTGAAGCTGATCCAGAACCTCTAAAATGCCTGGTTTTCAGCACTTTTTACCCCTACTAATGTTTTACCTCTCTGTTCCAGAATGTTGCGGGATGTTTTAAACTATTAAGAAAACAAGTGGCCGGGCTCGGTGGCTCAGCCTGTAATCCCGTGCTTTGGGAGGCTGAGGTGAGTGAATTGCCTGAGCCCGCAGGTTTGAGACCCACCTGGGCAACTTGGCGAGACCTCATCTCTACAATAATCAAAAAAACTAGCCGGGCGTGGTATTGCGTGCCTGTAGTTCCAGCTACTTGGAAAGCTGAGGCGGAAGGATCGCCGGAGCCCAGCAGGTTGAGGCTGCGGTGGCCAGGAGCGGCCACTGCACTCCAGTCTGAGCGACAGAGTGAGACTCCAACTCAAAAAAAAAAAAGAAAGAAAGAAAACAAGTGGCCAGGTGTGGTGGGCTCATGCCTGTAATCTCAGCATTTTGAGAGGTTGAGGTGGGAGGATCACTTGGGGCCAGGAGTCCAAGACTAGCCTGGCTAACATAGCAAGACCCAGTCTTTAATTGAAAAAAAAAAAGCAAGAGGTGTTCATATAAAGAATAATTGTTGTTCTAGAAATAATAGTGTCATAGAAATAATCACTAGTTGTTTTATAAATAATCAGTCACACCATAGAAAATAAGAAATAGTCTGGGCGTGGAGGCTTATACCTATAATCCCAGCACTTCGGGAGGCCAAGGTGAAAGGACTACCTGAGCCCACATGTTCAAGACCTGCCTGGGCAACTTGGCGAGACCTCATCTCTACAATAAATCAAAAAGTTAGCCAGGCGTGGTGGTGCATGCCTATAGTCCCAGCTACTTGGAAGCCTGAGGTGGAAGGATGGCTTGAGCCCAGCAGGTCCAGGCTGCGGTGGCTATGAGCATGCCACCATCTACCAGCCTGGGTGACAGAGATTCGACTCAAAACAAAAAATTGCTTCTGAATAATTTCACAACAAATCCACTCTTTTTTTATCTTCTCAAATGGCAACTCTGAGAAGAAATTCCTGGTTAATCCATCCAAAAGCAACTACTCCTTCCCCAGATTCCCACAGCACTATCGTTCAAATACTTCTTGAGGCCCAGCTAGCCCATAAAGCATGCACACGGAATTCCTAAATGTACACATCTCCCTGTCACAAATGCTGTTATATCTACTGATGGAGAGGTCGACCAACCACAGAAACCGACATGCTGCTTATACGATGTGTTCCCCTAACCCAAGCTCTACACAACGTGCAACCAAAGACGCAGCCATCTGTTCCAACGAAAAATGGCCATAGGCCATTGTTCTTAAGCATTGGCCAGGCCATGTGTTCATTGAGCTATGGCCACCATGTTTCCCAGTTTGGCCCCCTCCCCTACCATGGGGAGGTGAATCTCCTCTCTCTACCCCCCCTCAATCTGCTTTCTAAATTAACTATATTTTTCAATCCAAAATAAGAAAACTAGCCATGTTGTAGAATCTTAGAGATGGGAGAGAATACCCAAACCATGGATCCTGTGTTTTACAAGTAACTTGAGGAGAATTTGATAATAATTTTGATGCGTGTCTCATTTTCACACTGACTTTGAACCTGGACACTGCATAAAATGTGGCTCCACTACACACGTGGAATGAACAGATGAGCGGTTCCAAGGCCTCTGCGGCTTATAGATGTTGGATGAATACACGACGTGGGTGAGCCCAGGAGTCCGACGCCTGTGTAGTCCTGTTTTGTGGATAGGGTATGGCATCCACACTGGGCCAGGGCTGCCACCCTTTGCAGGGTGGAAGCCTCAGGCCTTCCTTGAAGGCCAAGGTCAGAGGTCCAGCACTATAACGCAGCTTAACCACCAGCTTCAGAGTTGTGCCCTCAGCCACTGCCCTGATACCACAACCCTCCCAAAGCCTGAGTCTTGGGGGAAAGCAAGGAAAGAAAAATGAGCGTTGAAGAGAAGCCAGAGGAAAAGCTGGTTTGCACCATCTCCGCAGTTGGGGCGGCTGTGGTCGGGCTGATTCACCCAAGGCAAACTAGATAGGCCAGTGCCCACAGCCCCACCTAGCAGAGCTCACAGTCACCACCACCCACTCCTGCTTCCTGGGTCGTGTGCCAGTACCTGAGCAGCCTGCTGGGGCTGGGCCGGGCCACTCTTGCCCCTTCCCTTCGATCTGCCTTGGCTGAGCGGCCGGGAGCACTGAGGTGTCCGGGATGCTCTGGGCTTGTCCGAGTCAACTCACATCACCAGCAAGCCCCCGTGCATACCTGTGTGTCACACACAGAGGCCATCAGGCAGCCTACAGCCTGCTCTATCAGGGCTGAGACTGTAAAGACAATGTCTCCACAGAGAACCTGGGGTCAGTTCACACTCCCCATGGTAGGTAGGTATGGACACATACACACACACACACACATACACACACCCCGACAATGTCTCCATAGGGAACCTGGTGTCAGCTCACACCCCCTGATAGGTAGGTACACATACAAACTCTTGCACACTTGTGCGGTACACACACATACATGCGTGAAAAGTCTGATTTGGGTCTGAGATCTTTCTGCCACCAGGCTCTCAATACCAACCAGCTGGATGACTTTGGATCAGTTACTTAACCTCTATTCAGTTTCTTCATCTATAAAATAAGGAAACCTCACAGGACTTTTTGTAAGGAATACATGAGGAAGAGTTAAACATTCATCTCCTTTTTATAAACTGACTTACTGGTCCCCGGCATGTGAAGCGTCATGCAGAGACAGGCTATCGTTACCATCAGCATCTCTGGGACCATGCATCTGGGAACAAATGAGGATTCTGAGGGAATCCACACAACAGATTCGCACAAGAAACACCAAAAATGCCCTCCAGAACCCGTGTCAGAGGAAAGCCAGGGAGAAGCAGAAGAGAAGAAAGAATCTGAGGACCACCCAGGAGGCACCAAGCTCAAGCTCAGTGACTGTTAAGGGAGTTTTGAGTCAGAACTCGAGAGGCTGGGCCCAGGCTGAGAAAAAGACTGTTTCCTTGGAGATCAAGATATCTGAGAGAAAAACTCAGCTGGGTCCTGGAGGTAGAAGTCAAGTCAATTCAAAGAAAAGATGGAGGCTGCCCCTAGGACCAGTGGGTACCAGCTGACTGGAAGGAAGAAGGAGAGGGCCTGGAGAAACTAGAATGTTCTTTGCTCTGGCCTATGCTCAGCAACCCATACATCTGAGGGTTTGAAACCCCAAGATCCTTCCTCACTGCGATGAAAATAGACTCCACGTCTGAAGAGGCTCCAAGTTTGTGGTTCTGCAGTAGATACTGCTTAGAGAAAAGGAGCTCAGAAGAAAGGAAAAACCAGGCTCGAATCTCAGGGCCCCGCTGTCAGGAGGAAGTAGCACTCCCCCGTTCATAACCCAAAGACAGTTTTGTGGTATCCACTTGCCAGGGAAGAATAAAGCCTCCCTGGGCCTTATTCAGAGCCCAGCACCCAGCACGGTGAGCTCAAGGAAGACTTTGTGAATAATAAACAGATGCCTTCCTGGGGCCAGGCAGCCCGGGGGCCCTCTGGGCTCCCTCCCTCCCTCCCCTGGCCAGCCCTCCCTCCTCCAGCTGGAGCCCAAGTTGGAGCTCAAGGTTCGCATCTGTCTGAGGCCCTTGCTCCGGCTTCCTTTCCCAGAACTCGGGGACCCCAGGGGAGGGGGCAGGGAGGAACAGCAGAGGGAAGAGAGCAAAGAACAAGAGGGAGAGGGAGCTGGAGGAGAAAAAGCTGGGGCCAGAACTGGGAGTTCCTGGGACAGCCCCAACTTCGAGTACTCTGTCCAATTGTCTGACCACAGGCCAGAGCTTGTGGACTGATTTTTATTTTAGAAAATAGGGTGAAATGAAGTCATAGGTAGGACAGTGAGGAAAAAACTAGGGTGGGCTCCTTGGCTCTGGAGAGCCCCAATGCCCGCTCCAAGAAGCTTAGCCGGGGAGAAATGTTGCCAATGACATGAGGATGATGGCAGCTATCACTCGCAAGGACTCATACCTGCTGTTATTTATTTATTTATTTTTTGAGTTGGAGTCTCACTCTGTCACCCAGAGTGGAGTGCAGTGGCCGCTCCCGGCCACCGCAGCCTCGACCTGCTGGGCTCCGGCGATCCTTCCGCCTCAGCCTTCCAAGTAGCTGGAACTACAGGCGCGCGCTACCACGCCCGACTGATTTTTTGATTTATTGTAGAGATGAGGTCTTGCCAAGTTGCCCAGGCAGGTCTCGAACTCGCGGGCTCAGGCAATCCACTCACCTCAGCCTCCCAAAGGCGCAGGATTACAGGCTGAGCCACTGAGCCCGGCTAATACCCGCTGTTATTAACCCTCACAATGACTTGGTGAATGAGGTAGGGCCTATAATTACCCCGGTTTTACAGATGAAGAAACTGCTTCACGCAGCCACAAAGGAGCCAAGCTAGGTCTCAAAGTGCGGCGGTTTGTCTACAGAGGACAGGGTCTCTCCACCACTGCACGAGAGATGGTGCAGATGAGTGGATACATGCACAAAATTTACAGTCAAATGGCCGAGGCAGAAGCCACGGACTAGATGTATGAATGGAGGTTGTTGGGGGATTGAGTACACGGCTAAATGCTGGGAACTAGCAGTTAAGGCCTACGTCTTTCTCTGGGCCTGCCCTCCACAGTGCCCTCTGGCCAAACGGCTTGTAACTGCACTCTGGGTCCTTCTTCATTCTAGGCCTTGTCTGCGTCCCTGGAGCCCGGAGGCCCTGTTCCTTTCTAAGGGTCAGGGAGGGCAGCAAGCAGACCTGAGCCAACAACCACAGTGCCGATAACCCTCTCCTCCCGCTCCTTTCTAGAGATAACACCTCAGCCCTTACCCCAGGAGTGGCTGTTCTGGGGAAATTTCAGTCTTTCACCCCAGGTGGGAGAACTGGTCAGGCCACTGAAGGCAAACAGTTGCAGAGAGGTGAGGCTTTTGAGGTCCCTTCCAGGAGGTGACACAGGCGTCATGCCCTTTGAAGGGTACGAAAGGCCAGGCCACATTAGGTACCCTGTCATGCTCACAGTGCCGCTGGCCTTGCCCTCTGCTCTAGACACACGGGTCCCTCTATTTCAAGGGCAAAGGAAGGTCTGGAAGGGAAAGGAGAAGATGTGGGAGGAACCCCTGACCTGGGGAAGGGAGCCTGCCCGGGAGGTGGAAGCCTACCATATTCTGCCAGAGCCTGGAGGAGACTAAGGAGCACATTTTATGGGAGCTCTGCTGGGTCAAAAGGGGTTCTCTGGGCCCTGGTGTGTAAACAGCTGGGGATGGGGTGGGGCAGAGGCCCCATGAAACCAGCTGGCGCCTGAAGGACAAGGCGGAGCTTTTCACCCAAGCCAGTCACCCCTGGAGCCTCACACTGGGCAATAGCCCCATCTGGTGGACAGACGGGGAATGCCACGGGCCAGGAAGTGCCGGGGGAGCAGAGGCTGGTGTGAAGCAGGTGAAATTGTCACAGTAGCAGTTTAGAGGCGAAGGGATCTGAGGTCTTCTCGCTGGCTGACGCCCTCTTTCAGCATATTCTCTAGGTTCCAATAGACAGAAACACTTCTTCAGATGGGGGTTAGAAAGTTTTTCTGCTTTCTACCCTCTCCCCCAAGGGCTTCCCAGTGCAAACTTTCAAATAACCGCATTCAGCATAATATCCTTCCTAAATTTTCTTCCCATTTGCTTTGACCTTCCAGTGTTTGACCCCAACCTTTCACCTATTGCATTATTTTTCACTTGCCTTTCCTTTAAAAAATGCATTAACAGCCGGGCTCGGTGGCTCAGCCTGTAATCCCGCGCCTTGGGAGGCTGAAGTGAGTGGATTGCCTGAGCCTGTGGGTTCGAGACCCACCTGGGCAACTTGGTGAGACCTCATCTCTACAATATACAAAAAAATTAGCCAGGCGTGGTAGCGCGCGCCTGTAGTTCCAGCTACTTAGAAGGCTGAGGTGGAAGGATCGCAGGACCCCAGCAGGTCGAGGCTGCAGTGGCCGGAAGCGGCCACTGCACTTCAATCTGGGTGACAGAGTGAGACTCCAACTCAAAAAAAAAAAATGCATTAACTTCCAAGGAATGCCTTCCAATTCAGTGCCCTCTCCACACAAGCAGCATGATTTTTTTTCCTTTTTGAGTCGGAGTCTCACTGTCGCCCAGGCTGGAGTGCAGTAGCACACTCACGGCCACCGCAGCCTTGACCTGCTGAGCTCAGGTGGTTCTTCCACCTCAGCCTTCCAAGTTAGCTGGAACTACAGGCATGCGCCACCTTGCCTAGCTAATTTTTTGATTTATTGTAGGGACAAGGTCTTGCCATGTTGTCCAGACAGGTCTCGAACCTATGGGCTCAGGCAATCCTCTTGCCTCAGCCTCCCAAAGTGCCTGGATTACAGGTATGACCCACCACACCTGGCTAGCATCATTTTAAAAACACCTTTAGGCTAGGTGTGGTGGTTCACACCTGTAATCCCAGCACTTTGGGAATGAGGCAGGAGGACTGCTTGAGACCAGGAGTTCGAGACCAGCCTGGGCAAATAGCAAGACAACATTTCTTTAAAATAAATAAATTTTTTTTTTGAGTCAGTGTCTCACTCTGCTGCCTTGGCTGGAGTGCAGTGGCACACTTATGGCCACTGTGGCCTTGACCTGCTTGGTTCAGGTAATCCTTCTGCCTCAGCCTTCCAAGTAGGTGGAACTACAGACGCCCGCCACCTTGCCTGGCTGACATTTTGATTTATTGTAGAGACGAGGTCTGATCAAGTTGCCCAAGCTGGTCTTGAACCCCTGAGCTCAGGCAATCCTTTCGCCTCCGCCTCCCAAAGTGATGGGATTACAGGTATGAGTCACTGCTCCCAGCCTAGTAAATAATTTGTAAAAGACTTCAGATCTCAACCTACTGTTCAAGGTTTGATATGTTCGGGAAATCAACACTCAGATTACCTGGACGCTAACCTAAAAGAGCACAGGGTGGGCCGGGCTCCGTGGCTCAGCCTGTAATCCCAGCACTTTGTGAGACTGAGGCGAGTGGACTGCCTGAGCTCACGGGTTCGAGACCCACCTGGGCAACTTGGTGAGACCTTGTCTCTACAACAAATCAAAAATTAGCCGGGTGTGGTAGTGCATGCCTGTGGTTCCAGCTATTTGGAAGGCTGAGGCAGAAGAATCGCTGGAGCCCAGTGGGTCGAGGCTGCGGTGGCGGGGAGCATGCCACTGCACTCGTCTGGGCGACAGAGTGAGACTTCAACTGGGGGGGAATAAAAAAAAAGAAGAGGACAGGCTGGAATCAGACAGGCCCTTGTTCAAATCTGGGCTCTGCCACTTAATAGCTGTGTCACTTTAAGCAAGTTTCTCAGTCTTTCTGAGCCTCAGTTTTCTCATCTGTAAATTGGAGATAAAGGTATTTTCCTGCCTGGCGCTGTGGTGAATAAATAGTAAATGAGATGATACAGGTAAACGTGTAGGACAGCTCCTGGCGACACCATTCCGCTCCTAAGGGGCCACTACAGGCCACATTCCTCAGAGTTCAAAGGCTGCAGGGAGTGGCTGGGGGCGAAGACGAAGGGGCAGAGAGAGGAGAAAAGGAAGAATTCTGGAATTAGCCGTTCCCAACCAGCATGGATTCCAGGTGAAATCCAGCACACAGTAACGTGTTCCAATCCCACTTCTGGGGGTGTCCGTGGGCCACCCACAGGCCTTGATGCTGGCCTTGATGCCGCTCTGAAACTCAGAGGGTTTAAAATTTAAATGCCTTTGTGGGCAAGATAAACACACCTACCACTCAGCAGGGAAAGGGAAACTTGGCAGGGGCCCCAGAACTTTCCCCACCCCCAGGCCTCCCTAAACTTCCTCTTGTGGTTTCTCGAAAGTACAACCTGTTCCCCACAGCCAAGCAGGCGCCAGGGGCAGGGGGCCCGGGTGTGTCAAGGCTCCACTGTAGCCACCTAACCAGGAGCAGGGGGTGTGTCGTTCAGAATGTTCACATCCTGCTTACCTGCTAATCTCAGAGCAGACACCCTCTACCCTATTCCCGCCCTCTGCCATCGACTGTCAGTCATCAACCTGCATCCCCCACAAAACTCAGCCCTCTCTCAAAGATGGGGTGGTTTGGCTAGAGGTAGAGAAGGGCCACCTCAGGGCCGCCCCAGACCTGCTGCAGACGGAGCCTTGTAAGAAACTTGAGTTTCAGGAAGGAGGGGGGGAAATGGCTGGAACCCATGGACGCTCTGCCCTCTCTCCTGGCTTGCAACAGGGGCATCGTCCCGGCTTGCATGGAGGGACGGCTCAGATTCACAGATACACCTTGGGAAGCACAAGCTGTGGGGAAGAGAGGCGGTGAGCATCTTAGGATCGCCCCCACTCCCTGGTCATCTTCCTTACTCAGCTACCAAGCCGGAATGTTCCTCTTGGGATCTAGAATGAGGGTTTCTGCTTGTCTTAGATTCCTGACAAAAGAGGTGTCTTGGTTTCCCCACATCCCCAGATTCGGGCCCATCACTTTCATGTTGAGAAGTTCTTTCTTTCTTGCATCTGACCTTGGTTCACTCCTCTTGAGTTATTTACATTCCTCTTGGTGAGTGAGGCTTACTCAAAGGTGCGCGCATACACACACACACACACACACACACACACACACACACACACAGCCGTGAGGAAAGGGCACCAGCCCTGTGCCATCCATAGCCCTATCTCAGGCCTGCTGGGCTCACTGCAAACAGCACCAGCACCCAAGCTCAGCTAACAGATTGCTTCTCACACTCCTCTTTATCAGCCATGATTCAGGACCACATAGGACCACAGACTCCCTTCAGGAATCTTCTAAGTCCCGAGTGCACATTCGATGTGCTCCATCTAGGAGGCAGGCTAGCGGTTAAGAACAGGGTCTCCCACATCCAGGGACCTGGATTTAAATCCTAGCTCTGCCCTTTACTTCTTGTGTCCTCTTTAGGAAGATTAACTACCTTCTGTGCCTGCGTTGTTTTTTTTTCCTCTCTATAAAATGGAGATAATTCTATTGCCTACCTCACAGGGCTATTCGCAGGATTAAATGAGATATCATCTCTAAACCGCTTAGGAGAGTACCTGATGGTGCTATATAACTGTTAGCTAGCATTCAAGTCCTTGAGGGACGGGAAGCAGAAAGGAGAAGGTGCTTGGGACCATGGAAGTGAACTCAATGACTGGCATAGACTAGGACCTTGGTGGAATCATCAGAGATGCCATCAGGTTTTTTGTTGTTGCTGTTTTTTTGTTTTTTTTTTTTTTTTAGTTGGAGTCTCACTCTGTCGCCCAGACTGGAGTGCAGTGGCCGCTCCCGGCCACCGCAGCCTCGACCTGCTGGGCTCCGGCGATCCTTCCGCCTCAGCCTTCCGAGTAGCCAGAATTACAGGCGCGCGCTACCACGCCCGGCTAATTTTTTGATTTTATTGTAGCGATGAGGTCTTGCCTGCCCAGGCGTGTCTCGAACTCGCGGGTTCGGGCAATCCACTCACCTCAGCCTCCCAAAGGCGCAGGATTACAGGCTGAGCCACCGAGCCCGGCGCCATCAGTTTCAAGTTCCAGGGGATGGAAGTTTATGTTTACCACGGAATCCCCAACAGGTAGCCTGTGCAAATGGAGTATGGCCACAGCAAACAGGTGATGCATGCATTTATAACTGTTGTGCCAGTCGCTCCTCAAAGGAGCCCAAGAACTGAAAGAGGAGAAGAGTGTGTGGGGAAGCAACAGAACGTCCACTTTACCCACATCTGGTCCCAAAGAGAATGGAGGTGTTGGCAGAGGGCAATGACTTGTCGGAGGAAACAGTCCCAGGGTCCAGGGACAGGGAGTGGGCGCTGAGGTGTGTGAACCCTCACATCACTCCCAGGTGGACCCTCTCAACTGCATGCATGCACCCAGCGGGGAATTCCTGGGTTCTTAGGTGGGAACCAGCCCAGAAAATTGCCTTGCCCTGAATTCATCCTGTTCGTTCCCACCTCTTTACACCTAGACGGTGGGTTAAAGAGAGCAGTCATTGTTTCTGCGTGGCTACTGTATCCCAATGCCCAACACCGCAGTCGGGGGGCAGCCCAGCTCTGAGGAATGAATAAGTGTCCCCCAAAACTTCCCACCAACTTCTCTTCCTGGTAAACTATTCATCCTTCAGAATCCAACTCAAATGTCCCTTTCTCTCCGAAGCCTTCCCAGTCACCTCAGCCAGAGCACTTGGTACCTTATCTCTGTTGTTCTGTGACCCATGCTAGCTATGGATGAATGAAATCATTGCATCCTCAGCATCCCACACCATGCCAGGCACATAGTAGTTGTTCAGTCAATGCACACCAATGAACGAATGCTCCCTTAGGAATAACAACTGATTGCGTCAGTCATTCCTCCTGTTGATACTTTAAGAGACACAGAGGTGGCTAAGACCATTACCTATGTACCCATCAGACACCACTGAGGGAGGAACGCTGAGGGGTCCCCTCCTTCCAGTCCCGTCTGGTTCCAGTGCGCTGGCAGAAGCGCCCACAGCTCCCCACCCACACTGGTCTGCCCTCCTGCTCACCCCTATCTCTGAGGTATGGACAGGAACAGTTCAGCAAAGCCACCGGGCTTCCAGATCAGCTTGGAGTGGAGCAGCGTGGATGTGTGCACGCCCAGAGGGCCCAGGACCTCTGGGGGCTTCTCTGCCCTTCAACTCCGTGCAGAACAGCTCACTCAATGGGAAAGTGAGCCAAGCTTTGGAGGAGGCGACGAGGGCGCGTCGACCCCCTGGACCCACCCAGCTGTGATCCCCGCCTCGGGGTCTCCGGCCTAAGTTTCGAGGCCCCAGCGAAAGGGGGCGACGCCGACATCCCATCGACCCTGGCTCCTCCAGCCCCCAAGCCTACCTCCTTGGCAGGTGAGCCCCCCGGAGCACCGACTGTGGTCGCAGACGCTGTCTCTCGCCGCCTCTGGCGTCTTTGGGGACTACGGGTGGTCGCAGCCACCAGAGGAGAGGAGGGAGCGGCCCCCTCCCCTGGGCGCCCAAACAGAACCGGTCTCCACCCCCGCAAGGGCGGCGTGTTTACAGAGACATCGGCGCGCCGCGGATCCCGAGTTTAAAGCTGGGCAGGAAGTGGGGAGGGGGGCGGAGGAGACAAAGGGGCTGGGTGCTCGGCTGCGCTCAGGTTCGGTCCCCGCCCCCGCCCTCGCGTTCTCCGACGCCGCGGGGCTGCTCCTCCCGCGCTTCTCCCCGCGGCCGGCAGACCCCGCCCCACGTGCCCCGGGTGGGGGGGTGAGCGGTGGGGAGTGGGGGGGCGGTGTGTGGCGGGGCGCCCGGAGGCTCGGGTGTGGGCGGCGGCGCGGGCTTCCAGACTCCGGCCCTCTGGGCGGGCGCAGCCCCTCCACGCGCTACCCAGGAAATAAACAACAGGAGGTGCGAGTTCTCCAACTCTCACCGCACCGTGACAGACGTCTGATCTCGTCTCCCCGGCTCGGGTTTCACAGAAGAGGAAACTGAGGCGAGGTCCTGTGCCCAAAGTCCACAGCGAGCGAGCGTTCGGGATTCAGACCCAGCGTCTGCGTCCTGCCAGGCACCTGCCAGTGGGGTCGAATCAGGAGGCGCGGTGCAGTCACCACCCCCGGCACCCCCGGTCCAGAGGGGCTGGCAGGCGAGTGGCTGAAAGTCACAGGTAGCCGCGGGGACGTCGGGACAAGCCTCCCGCCGCTCCGGCGCCTCCCGGGCTCGCCCTGCGGACCCTTGCGGATCGAAGGCGGGAAGGCTGCCGGATGCAGAGAAAGGCTCGGACCGGGGCCGCTGACCGGCTGCGAGGCCAGCAGCACAAAATCACGAGACTTTCCAAATACCCGCTCCAGAGAGTCACTTGGGGAGCCCGTTAATCGTAGAGCTTCCCGGGTCCCTGTCCCAGAGAGGGAGTCCCTGGTGCTGGGCTGGTCCCGGCCGGGTGTTGCTCATGCTCAGTTTGGAAAACTCTGCAAATGTGGAGGACCTCCTAGATTCTTCCAGGAGTGTGTTTTTTCTTTCTTCCTTTCCTTTCTTTATTTTTATTTTTTATTTTTGAGTAGGAGGTTCTCTCTGTAGTCCAGGCTGGAGTGCAGTGGCACGCTCACGGTCACCGCAGCCTCGACCTGCTAGGCTCAGGCGATCCTTCCGCCTGTCTTCTAAGTAGTTGGAACACAGGTGCGCGCCACCACGCCCGGCTAATTATTATTATTTTTTTTTTATTAACTGTAGAGACGAGGTCTTACCATGTTGCCCAGGCTGGTCTCGAACCCCTGGGCTCAGGCAATCCTCTCGCCTCAGCCTCCCAAAGTGCTGCGATTGCAGGTGTGAGCCACTGCGCCCGGCTAAGAGTGTGTTCTTTTATAGGAACGGATTTTCTATTAAAATAGGTTTCTTTTAACTCAGTGAAACCCAGAGCGCATTTTCCTGGCCCATTCCCAAGCCCACTGAAGAACCCACGAACACTTGGTTCACAAGAGGTCACGTGAGTCGGGGTCACCCGACGCAGCCCCCAAGCGACCGGGCTTCAGGAAACCCAGAGGGGCGCTCACCGCCTCGCCCCGCCCCGTGACTACAAGTCCCATGCTGCTCCGCGATCACGCACACGACGCCAAGGCAAGATGGCCGACGCGGCGGCCGCAGCTGGGGCCAGCGGCTCCGGAACGGTAAGGGCAGGAGGCGTGGGCCAAAGCCGAGAGAGTTTGGGCCTTCTGCAATTTTTTTCTCAGCCGGGACAACGAGTCACATCTTCGAGCAGAGGAGGGTCTTTCGGGCCATTCGTACCTCCCTCCTTGGCACTTGGCTGCGGCCTCCTGAGTTGGTGGCCCTGTGTCCTGATTGGCTCATTTTCTGTATGGGGGGTTGGGAATCCGGAGCACCTCCTGATTGGCCCGAAGAGGCCGCTTTCGCCTTCTTATTGGCCAGCCAAAGTTGGGAGGGATTCCTGTTTCAAAATATTTAGCTTTCCTACTTTTTCTGTGCTGTTATCCTTTGCCTGCCTGTCCTCAGCATCACGTGTTGTTACTGTTTTAACTGTTAATGTTTATGGAGGTGGGAGAGATCCTGTTTTTTTCCCCCCTGGGAGATAGATTTATTAATTCAATCTCATCATACGTGTTTCTTCAACTATATATTCTGACAATCGGCTAAAGTAGAAAGTTGAAAAAAAAAGTTATTTTATCTTACCGAAACCATACGCTTATAGGTAGGCAGGAAGTTGTCTCTTTATTTAGAGACCCTGGCTGCTCAATTATTACTCAGTTGGCAAAGATCTAAATATTAAGCACTGATAAAGAGGTATTTAGCAAAAGAACTTTTGCTTTCCATTTACGGTATGTGAACTGTGTGATTGCATACTGTCCTGTGAATGAAAATCTTTTCTGTCTCTGGGCTGCTGATTCACAGAGATCTGGAAGTAAACAGTCTACTAACCCTGCTGATAACTACTATCTGGCCCGGAGGAGAACACTGCAAGTGGTTGTGAGCTCCTTACTGACAGAGGCAGGGTTTGAGAGCGCTGAGAAAGCATCTGTGGAAACACTGACAGAGATGCTTCAGAGCTGTGAGTACCGGGAAACACTAGCCCTTCTTTTAGTCAATCCAGCATTAGTTCAGTGCTCTGCATTGTGATAGTGTTTGAGAGGATATAAGAAAAAGAGCATAGTAAAGTGTCTTACAGGCTTTGGAATCAAATAGCTCTGGGTCTGTCACTCTGCTATTTAATATCTTGGGGAAGTCAGTAAACCTCCTGAATCTCAATTTCCTCATTTGTGGAAAGGGATGATAATTTGTACCTCATGGAGTTGTGAGTATAAGTGAAATGTATATTTAAACCATTCAGTGCTAGGGAGATTGTAAACTTCTGGTGACTTGTGGGTGCCCTTAATATTGCTGTTTTAGGTCAGATGCAGTGGCTCACACCTGTAATCACAGCAGTTTGGGTGGCCGAGGCAAGAGGGTTGCTTGAGGCCAGGAGTTTGAGACCAGCCTGGGCAACATCTTGAGAATTCGTCTCTAAAAACATTAAAAAATTAACTGGGCACGGTGGCATGAACCTGTAGTCCCAGCTACTCAGGAAGCTGAGGCAGGAGGTGGAGACTGTGATCATGCCATTGCATTCCAACCTGGACAACATAGTAAGACCCTAACTCAAAAAATAAATAAATGAAAATAGTTTTGACCTGTAGACTTCAGAAAGATTTTGGGGACTCCTGGGGTCCCCAGAACACACTTTGAGCACATCTGTATTAAAGGAATGAACTGATAGTTCCCAACAGATAAGAATTCAGTTCTTGGAAAGATCTTATAGGGTTTAAAGGTCCTGTCTGGAGGCTGGTGTTGGTGACTTGCCTAGGGTAGAAGGGGAATCAGTGGTGGGTATTCAGTTGGATACCCTTTTCTGTCAAACACCATTTGCTTTTGTCTTCTCAAACATTAGGCTTCTAAAGCAGAGGTTCCTTACCTTTTGTTGCCTCTTTTGATTAAATCTTTGAAGCTATTCCCAGAAAAATGCTTTTTTTTTTTTGAGTGGAAGTCTCATCTGTTGTCCATGCTGGAGTGCAGTGGCACACTCACAGCCACTACAACCTACTGGGTTCAGGCGATCCTTCCAAGTAGCTGGAATTACAGATGTGCGTTACCATGCCCAGCTAATTTTTTTTATTTATTGCAGAGACGAGGTCTTACCAAGTTACCCAGGCTGGTCTCAAACCCCTGGACTCAGGCAATCCTCTTGCCTCAGCCTCCCAAAGTGCTGGGATTATAGACGTGAACCACCGCACCCAGCTGAATGTTAAAAATGCTTTTTGTGTGTGTAAAATTCAACCTGATTTCAGAGTATTCCTGGAATCTTCCAGACTGTTGAAACCCATTCACCAAACTCAGCTTTCTAAACTCCATCTTAGATACGTTCCCCTTTTCCCCAAAATACTTTAGCTTGACTGTTAGATAGAGGTTCAGTTTTAGACAGAAGAAACAAAAATTGCCCATCATAGAATGAGATATTTTTTTGTGTATGTGATGAGATATAGCAAGAGTTACAATTTTAACCTTTTTTTTTTTTTTTTTTGAGTTGGAGTCTTACTCTGTCGCCCATACTGGAGTGCAGTGGCCGCTCCTGGCCACTGCAGCCTCGACCTGCTGGGCTCCGGCGATCCTTCCGCCTCAGTCTTCCGAGTAGCTGGAACTACAGGCGCGCGCTACCACACCCGGCTGATTTTTTGATTTATTGTAGAGATGAGGTCTCGCTGCCCAGGCAGGTCTCGAACCTGCGGGCTCAGGCAGTCCACTCACCTCAGCCTCCCAAAGGCGCAGGATTACAGGCTGAGCCACCGAGCCCGGCTTTTAACCATTTTTTAAGTGTGCAATTCAGTGGTATTAAGTATATTCACAATGTTGTGCAACCATCCACACTATCCATTTCCTGAACTTCATCATTCTAAACAGAAACTCTGTGCCCATAAACAATAACTCCTCCATCCCCCCCACCCCTGCCCCAAACTCCTAGTAACCTCTAATCTACTTTATGTCTTTAGGAATCTCTTAGAAATAGAATCTTGCAACTTTTCTTTTTTTGTGTCTGGCTTATTTTACTTGACATAATGTTTCCAAATTTCATCCATGTTATAGTATATATCAAAATTTCCTTTTTATGGCTGAATACTGTTGTATGTATATGCCACATTTTGTTTCATTTATCTGTCTGTGGACACTGGGTTGTTTCTACTTTTTAGCTATTGTGAATAATAATTGCTATAAGCATTGGTGTGCAAGTATCTGTTTGAATTCCTGCTTTCAATTCATTTGAGTATAGACCTAGAAGTGGAATTGCTGGCTCATATGGTAATTCCTTTTTTTTTTTTTTTCTTTTTTGAGTTGGGATCTCACTCAAGACTCAAGGAGGCTCACTACAGCCTTGACCTTCTAGGTTCAGGTGTCCTACTGCAGCCTCCCAAGTAGCTGGGCTAATTTTTTTATTTGTTTGTAGAGATAAGGTCTCCCTGTGTTGCCTAGGTTGGTCTTGAACTCTTGGGCTCTAGCAGTCTTCCTACCTTGATTTCCCAAAGTGCTAGGCTTACGGGTGTCATATGGTAATTCTATGTTTAACTTTTCAGGAACTGAGCATAATATTTTATGCCTTTGAACCTCCTTAGACATTTCAGAAATTGGGAGGAGTGCCAAGTCTTACTGTGAACACACAGCCAGGACCCAGCCCACACTGTCAGACATCGTGGTTACACTTGTAGAGATGGGTGAGTACAACTTCACTTTCCACTTCTCCGCTGCAATTGAGTTGTGGTTACAAGAGACAAGGGAGTCCCTCGGGGTCAGCCATGTCTGCTGTGTGTTCTTGGTTTCCCTGGTGGTTCTCATGATTTGCTTTTAGCTTGAGAGAGTTATCGAGAGAGGTTCCCCTGAACCCATTTAAGAGGTCTCCTAACTCTGTTGGGGAATTCTGCTAGAACTTCTTTTGTATGGCAGCAGAGTGGTTGAATTGGAAATTTCAGCCATTTCTCCTTGATATTAGTTCCCTTTCCATGTTCAGTATCCAGTGGTCTGGGCAGTGATTTTGTTTTCCTGTCTCTTAGGTTTCAATGTGGACACACTCCCTGCTTATGCAAAACGGTCTCAGAGGATGGTCATCACTGCCCGTAAGTGACTTTGAACTGAGGTGCTTAGTAAATTATCAGTTAATGCTTGTGGGATCAGTTAGTTGAATAGGGCAGGGATTGGATTGGTAGCTATTTATTGCAGGCTCCCTTCCAATCTTTGGGGCTACCTACAGTATACACTTTATCTGGGCTGGCTGGATTAGGATGTGAAATTCAGTCACCAGAAAGATAAGCCATCTCTGAGATATTTCTGTGCTTCTTATGCTTTAGCTCCAGAAGAAAAATTATACTACTTGAAAAACATGAAATTTCTTCTCCCTCAGATAAAGAGTTGATGAACTAAGGTCTATGGGCCAAATGCAGTCTGTTGCCTGTTTTTATAAGTAAAGTTTTATTTGAACATGACTGTATTATTATCTGTGGTTGCTTTCATGCTATAATGGTAGAGTTTAGTTGTGACAGAAACCACATGGCTTGTGAAGCCTAAAATATTTACTATCTAGCCCTCTGCACAAAAAGTTTAATGACCTCTGCCTCAGGTAGAAATGGGTACAGTGAGCTGAGTAGAAAATAACCAGTTTGGGCTTGTGGGACCTGGGGAGAATTTACTGGATTTTTTTTTTTTTAAGTTACCGCTTTCTTGTTGACATTTGAGTTTTAGTTTTAATTTTTAATATTTGTAAACATTTTTTGTAGTGATGAAGTCTCACTATGTTGCCCAGGCTGACCTCAAACTCCTGGGCTCAAGCGATCCTCTCGCCTCTGCCTCCCAGAGTGCTGGGATTATAGGCGGGTACCACCACACTCAGCCCATATTGGCATCTTTCAAAAAATTCTCTCAAGGTAGCAGTGGAAGGTACCACTTTGAATCCCTGCTTATTCTCATTGAGTCCATGCTGACTTTCCCCAGCCTAGTATTGATCTTTGTTATCCAAGGCCTCTGAGAGAGAATCAGCAGCCCATCTAACTCTCTGAGCCCCTCAACATACTCTTTTAGCTGGTTACTGGGACCATAACCACCTACCTACCTGCCAAGAGGCTTGCGGGCAGATTGTTGTCGAGGGGAATGCCAACCAAGGTTATTCAGCAGAGCTGCGTGTTGTGGGGATGACCTTCTACGTCCTCAAGCCATTGAGGGCTTTTTATGGACAGAAATACAAAGTGCTTGTTGTTTAGAAAATCGAGGTCTAGCATTTATTTTGAGAAAATAAATGTTTGATTAGACACCATAATCCGTAGAAGTCAGGGCCTTGGATGAAGGAGTAACCAATCATGATTCTGTTGCAGCTCCGGTGACCAATCAGCCAGTGACCCCCAAGGCTCTCACTGCAGGGCAGAACCGACCTCACCCGCCGCACATCCCCAGCCATTTTCCTGAGTTCCCTGATCCCCACACCTACATCAAAACTCCGGTAAGTGATGAGGCCACACTGGAAGCTGTGACTAATGGAAAGCTCAGAGTCAGTTCCTACTGACTGTCAGATGGCAGTCCAGAAGCTTGTTGGTAAAAGCTCAGAACTTAGAATATCTTTCTCCAGTGAAAAACAACTTGGCAAATGAGAAGTATGTTCTCAAGTTTGCCAACAAAAGCATAGTTAGCAAAGAGATTGAAGCTGGCCCCGATGTTGCCTGTCTCACCAAAACACAAAAGTTTAAGCCACATTGAAACAAGACTGTAAGGATATTTCACAAAGCGTTCATAGTAATTCTTGGTGAGATAATAGGTCATTTTTGTTGTTTTGCATGTGTTTCTCTAGGGTCTTCAAATTTTCTTTTTTTTTTCTGAGTCAGAGTCTCACCTTGTCGTCCAGGCTGGAGTGCAGTGGCACATTCACTGCCACTGTAGCCTCGACCTGCTAGGCTCAGGCGATCCTTCTGCCTCAGCCTTCCAAATAGCTGGAACTACAGGTGTGCACCACCACACCTGGCTAATTTTTTGATTTATTGTAGAGATGAGGTCTTGCCAAGTTGCCCAGGCTGGTCTCAAACCCCTGGGCTCAGGCAGTCATCTTGGCTCTGCTTCCCAATGTGCTGGGATTACAGGTATGAGCCACTGCACTTGGCTATTCTTCAAATTTTCCGTAAGAGAAAAGTTATGTTTTAAATCGGGGAGAAAGTTACTTTAAAAATACATGGTGAAACCCGCAGCAAGGTCGCGCGGGCGCTGCCGGAGCTCATAGATCCTCATTCTGCTGCGCTCAATAGCCGGAAATGAGGGCGGACAGGACGGAGAACTACCGAGGCGAAGCACCTGTGGAATCCTCCTAGGAGGAACAGTCGTTGCTGTGTGAGGGTTCAAATTCAGCTGTTAGCATGGAACTTTCAGAACCTGTTCTAGAAAATGGTGAAACGGAAATGTCCCCAGAAGAATCATGGGAGCACAAAGAAGAAATAAGTGAAGCAGAGCGAGGGGGTGGTTCCTTGGGAGATGGAAGACCACCAGAGGAAGGTGCCCAAGAAATGATGGAGGAGGAAGAGGAGATACCAAATCCTAAATCTGTGGTTGCACCTACAGGTGCTCCTAAAAAGGAGCATGTAAATGTAGTGTTCGTTGGCCATGTGGATGCTGGCAAGTCAACCATTGGAGGACAAATCATGTATTTGACTGGAATGGTTGACAAAAGGACACTTGAGAAGTATGAAAGAGAAGCTAAAGAAAAAAAACAGAGAAACTTGGTACTTGTCTTGGGCCTTAGACACAAATCAGGAAGAACGAGACAAGGGTAAAACAGTAGAAGTGGGTCGTGCCTATTTTGAAACTGAAAAGAAGCTTTTCACAATTCTGGATGCCCCTGGACACAAGAGTTTTGTCCCAAATTTGATTGGTGGTGGCTCCCAAGCTGATTTGGCTGTGCTGGTCATTTCAGCCAGGAAAGGGGAATTCAAAACTGGATTTGAAAAAGCAGGACAGACAAGAGAACATGCAATGTTGGCAAAGACAGCAGGTGTAAAACACTTAATTGTGCTTATTAATAAGATGGATGACCCAACAGTAAATTGGAGTAATGAGAGGTATGAAGAATGTAAAGAGAAACTAGTGCCATTTTTGAAAAAAGTGGGCTTCAATCCTAAAAAGGACATTCACTTTACGCCCTGCTCAGGACTGACTGGAGCGAATCTCAAAGAACAATCAGATTTCTGTCCTTGGTACATTGGATTACCATTTATTCCATATCTGGATAATTTGCCAAACTTCAATAGATCAGTTGATGGACCAATCAGGCTGCCGATTGTGGATAAGTACAAGGATATGGGCACTGTGGTCCTGGGGAAGCTGGAGTCAGGATCTGTTTGTAAAGACCAGCAGCTTGTGATGATGCCAAACAAGCACAATGTGGAAGTTCTTGAATACTTTCCGATGATGTATAACCTGATACTCTAGCCCCAGGTGAAAACCTCAAAATTAGACTGAAAGGCATTGAAGAAGAGGAGATTCTTCCAGGATTCATACTTTGTGATCCTAATAATCTTTGTCATTCTGGACACACATTTGATGCCCAGATAGTGATTATAGAGCACAAATCCATCATCTGCCCAGGGTATAATGTGGTGCTGCACATTCACACCTGTATTGAGGAAGTCGAAATAACAGCCTTAATCTGCCTGGTGGACCAAAAAATCAGGAGAAAAAAGTAAGACTTGACCCTGTTTTGTGAAACAAGATCAAGTGTGCATTGCTCACTTAAGGACAGCAGGAACCATCTGCCTTGAGACCTTCAAAGATTTGCCTCAGATAGGTCGTTTTACCTTAAGAGATGAGGGTAAAATCATTGCAATTGGAAAAGTTCTGAAACTGGTTCCAGAGAAAGACTAAGCATTTCCTTTGATGACCCTGCACAATACTGTGAGGAGTACTGACTGCAGAAGCCTACTTCACACCACCTTCTCTTATTTTCTGCCCATTGATAAACCTCTCCCCATATTTTGCAAAGAGAAAATTCACAGCAGAAGTCCACATTATGTCAGCTTTCTCATATTGAGAGCTCTGCTATGCCACTGTTGAATTTTTTCCAAGATTCTCCCACCCCTTTCAAACTCTGCTTCCTTGGACAGATTTGGCAATAGCTTTGTAAGTGATGTGGACATAATTGCCTACAATAATGAAAACCTACAGGGATTTTTTTATTTTTCATGTTCCCCTTAGGCACATTTAGTATTTTTCCCCAGGCAGATCATTTTGAGTGTGCGTGTGTGTGTGCACATGTTACAAAGACATCTACCATGTTAATACAATATTCAATTTGAAAAAAAAAAATACATGGTAATGTCATGAAATGAAATTAATTGTACTCCTAGCTCTAGGTCTGAATGAGGAGGAGTTGAGTTGTCCACTGTGGTTCCTCTGGGGCTCGAATGTGTTCTAACTTGCCTGATTAGCAGTTTCACCCTCCCCTGGGAAGGTGCAGTGTTTAAAAGGCATCCTCTCACACATCTTTTTTTCCACCTCCACAGTATGTAGTGCTGGCCATCATGCAGGCTGTTGGGGCAAGTCCTCTGAGATATTTTTCTACACCTCAGTATCGGAGGGAAAGCATAAATGGCTGCCCCTCTGAGGCAATACAGCCATTGTCCTTGATAAGATCTCTCTCTTAGTTTCTTGGACTGCTGTAACAAAGTGCCACAAAATAGATGACTTTGAACGACAAAAATGCATTGTCTCACAGTTCTGGACAAAACCAAGGTGTTGGCAGGGCCATGCTCCCTCTGAAACCCATAGGAGAGTCCTTCCTTGCCTCTCCCTGGCTTCTGTTGTTTTACCGACATTCTTTGGCATCCTTTAGCTTGTAGGTGCAGCACTCCAGTCTTCTGTCTTCACTTGGTGCTCTCTCTGGATCTCTGTCTTCAATTAGCCATTTTCTCTCTTTTTTTTTTTTTGAGTCGGGGTCTCACTCTGTTGCCCAGGCTGGAGTGCAGTACATGATCATGGCTCACTGTAGCTTCCACCTCCTGGGCTTAGGTAATTCTTCTGCTCAGCTTCCCAAGTAGCTGGGACTATGGGCGTGTGCCACCACACCTGACTAATTTTTTTATTTTTGTAGTGATCAGGTCTCACTATGCTGCCCAGGCTGGTCTTGACAAACTCCTGGGTTTAAGTAGTCCGCCCAACTCAGGCTCCTTACAGGTGTGAGCCACCATGTACAGCCACCATTTTCTTATAAGGACACCAGTCATATTGCAGTATGACCTCATCTTAATTGATCATATCTGTAATGGCCCTATTTCCAAATAAGATCATAGTCTAAGGTATTAGGGCATAATCAAAATGCTTTTTGTGGGGATACAATTCAACCCATAATATTCTCGAATTATTTTATGTAGCATATTCGTGTCAGTAAAAATATTAAGCATACATTCCAGTGTATATTTGCTTTTTTTTTTTTTTGAATTGGAGTTTCACTCCGTCGCCCAGACTGGAGTGCAGTGGCCACTCCCGGCCACCGCAGCCTCTACCCACTGGGCTCCGGCGATCCTTCTGCCTCAGCCTTCCGAGTAGCCGGAATTACAGGCACGCGCTACCACGCCCGGTTCATTTTTGATTTATTGTAGAGATGAGGTCTCGCCAAGTTGCCCAGGTGGGTCTCGAACCCACGGGCTCAGGCAATCCACTCACCTCAGCCTCCCAAAATGCTGGGATTACAGGCTGAGTCACTGAGCCCGACTTGCTTATTTACATGAATATTACAATGTAATATGCTAAAATAATGTATATTAAAAGATAATCTCATCTTTTTAAAAGTTCAGAAAATCTTTGTTACCTCTTTAGTGGGAGCCATGTGATTGCCTCTGCTTTTTATTTGTTAAAACCTTGATTTAATATTTATTATTTAATTTAATAATAATAAGTTGGAAGTCTGATTCTTTTTTGTTGTTGTTGTTGGAGTGTCACTCTGTCACCCAGGCTAGAGTGCAGTGGCATGCTCCCAGCCACTGCAGCCTCGACCTGCTGGGCTCAGGCAATCCTTCTCCCTCAGCCTTCCAAGTAGCTGAAACTACAGACATGTGTTACCATGCCCAGCTAATTTTTTTTTATTTGTTGTAAAGATGAGGTCTTGCCAAGTTGCCCAGACTGGTTTCGAACCCATGGATTCAGGCAATCCTCTCACCTCGGTGTCCCAAAGTGCTGGGATTATAGGCGTGAGCCACTGCACCCAGCTGGAAGTCTGATTCTCTTTTTTTTTGAGTTGGAGTCTCACTCTGTCGCCCAGACTGGAGTGCAGTGGCCGCTCCCAGCCACCGCAGCCTCAACCTGCTGGGCTCCGGCGATCCTTCCGCCTCAGCCTTCCAAGTAGCTGGAACTACAGGCACGCGCTACCACGCCCGGCTCATTTTGATTTATTGTAGAGATGAGGTCTCGCCAAGTTGCCCAGGCGGGTCTCGAACCCGCGGGCTCAGGCAGTTCACTCACCTCAGCCTCCCAAAGGCGTGGGATTACAGGCTGAGCCACTGAGCCCGGCTTGGAAGTCTGATTCTAAGACCAGTTTATTTTGATCTTGTAATGGTTCTCATAGTTGAAAAAGGTCCATTACAAAGATATGTAGCATTGTTGGGTGCTCTTAATCATAAAACTGCTGGGCACAGTGGTTCATGCCTATAGTCCCAGCACTTAGGTAGGCAGGGGCAAGAGGATTGCCTGAGTCCAGGGGTTCGAGATCAGCGTGGGCAACTTGGCAAGACCTTGTCTCTACAATAAATCAAAAAATTAGCTGGGCATGGTTGTGGGTGCCTGTGGTTCCAGCTACTTGGAAGGCTGAGGCAGAAGGATGGCCTGAGCCCAGCAGGTTGAGGTTGTGGTGGCTGTGAGCATGCCACCGCATTCCAGCCTGAGCAAGAGTGTGATTCTGACTCAAAAAGAAAAAAATTAAAAATAAAACTAATTTTTAAATTCTCATTTACCAGAGAGATAGTTTAATCAGTAATTTAACCAATGACAATTTAACCAGTGGTATTTAACAAATAATTTTGTTAAAAATTTTCTATTACATTTCTTAGTTATTGGAAGTCAAACTGTTGTCCTGGAAATAATGATAAAATTTTATATTTTAATGTTTTTGGCAAGTACAATATGGTTAAAACCAACTCATTTTTTATTTTGGGAAGATTTTAAACATCAGAAAATTCCTTTTTTTTTTAGAAAGCAGGATTTATTGAGAGGACAAAAAAACTCCCACATTGGGAGGGGACCTGAAGGGGTTGCCCAGAAAATTCTGCTTCTATGGTTAAGAATCAACATGGGAGCCGGGCTTGGTGGCTCAGCCTGTAATCCCGCACCTTTGGGAGGCTGAGGTGTGTGGACTGCCTGAGCCCGTGGGTTCAAGACCCGCCTGGGCAACTTGGCGAGACCTCATCTCTACAGTAAATCAAAAAATTAGCTGGGCGTGGTAGTGCGCGCCTGTCGTTCCAGCTACTTGGAAGGCTGAGGTGGAAGGATTGCCAGAGCTCAGCAGGTCGAGGCTGCGGTGGCCGGGAGCGGCCATTGCACTCCAATATGGGCGACAGAGTGAGACTCCAACTCAAAAAAAAAAGAATCAACATGAGAACCAAGCATGATGGCTCACACTTCTAATCCCAGCACTTTGAGAGACCGAGGTGGGAGGATTCCTTGAGTCCAGGAGTTCACAACTAGTTGCCTGGGCAACACAGCGAAACCTCATCTCTATAAAAAATTAGCCAGATGTGGTGGTGTGCTCCTGTAGTCCCAGCTACTTGAGAGGCTGAGCAGGAGAATCACCTGAGCCCAGGATGTTGAGGCTGTAGTGAGTTGTGATCGTGCCACTGCACTCCAGCTTGGGCAGCAGAGTGAAGTACCAACTCAAAAAAAAAAAAGAAAAAAAAGAATAGGTATAGGAACTGTAAGGGGTGTACACACTTGAATTGACAGTGACCACAGTGGAAACATTTCTGAGCACTTCCTTTAAAGACCCATCTCCATATCACGAAGAGTAGTTACCTTTTTAGTAATTGTTAAAATGTCACTATTGTTATCACCATTTAAAATGTTTTGGGCCTAGCATGGTGGCTCATGTCTGTAATCCCAGCACTTTGGGAGACGGAGGCCAGAAGATTGCCTGATTCCAGGGGTTTGAGACCTGCCTGGGCAACTTGACAAGACCTTATCTCTACAATAAATACAAAAATTAGCCATATGTGGTGGCGCACGCCTATAATTCCAGCTATTTGGAAGACTGAGGCAGAAGGATTGCATAAGTCCAGTGCTCTGAAGCTGGGATGGCCGTGAGTGTGCTCCTGCACTCCAGCCTGGGTGAGAGTGAGACTCTGACTCTAAATAAATAATTAATTAAATAAATAAGTATAGGTTCAGTTAAAAGTATGCATAGAGGCTTTTTTTTTTTTTAGTTGGAAGTCTCACTCTGTTACCCAGGCTGGAATACAGTGGTACACTCATGGTCACCGCAGCCTTGACCTGTTGGGCTCAGGTAATCCTTCTGCCTCAGCCTTCAAAGTAGCTGGAACTACAGGCTTGTGCCACCACGCCTGGCTAATTTTTTTTTCTTTATTTGTAGAGATGAGACCTCACCAAGTTGCCCAGCTTGGTCTCAAACTCCTGGGCTCAGGCAGTCAACTCATCCTGGCCTACCAAAGTGCTGGGATGATAAGAGTGAGCCACCATGCCTGGCTGGGACTTTCTTTTAATTATTATTTTTTATTATTCAATTTCTTCTCATCCTCATTGCTTTTTGGGAAAACTGGAACTCTCACTTCCCAGAAGTGTCTTATGACTCAGTGCACATACTTACAAGAGGAGACCCAAAAAGACCCCCAAAAATGTTTTAGATAGGAAGTGGGCAAGACAAATATTAAAAAATATAAAAGGTTTTGGCTAACTGGCTAACTTCTCATTCCAGTTAGATCTCAATAGTTTTCCACTCCAGAACTTGATTGCCAACAAGCTCATGACTAGGGGGAGGAGTGGCAGCCTGCTGCTTTCTTCTTCACTTACACAGCAGTATCTTCAGTCTCTTATTTCTTTGAGGGAATCTTCTGGAAGAATGTATCCATATTGTGAGGGCTGATTTAAGAAAATAGGATGGACCAATCTGTAAATCCATTTAGGCAGCCACTCCCATACTGTGGGAGGTCACATGACACTGATGGAACCAGCAGTCACTGTCAGGGCTTCCCTGGGGGACTCCCACTCTGCCTTCAGGATGTGTCTCTTATAGCTGTCATGGGAGCTGAGTGAAGGCCTAGGGTCAATCAGATTGTAAGTATTTGCACATTTCTTAATTTTTAAGATTAGAAATATTAATGTAGTTACATTGTTTTCTTTCTGTTATGCTGCATCTTGGAGATGTCTGTCCTAAATAATGGTAGTGGGCCATTTTATAGGGTGCAAGGATGTAGCACCAATAAGCCAGGACCTAAGGAGAGCAGAATGATATGTCAGCATTACCCTCATTCTTTGCTTTTCTCTTTGTAGACATACCGTGAGCCTGTGTCGGACTACCAGGTCCTGCGGGAGAAGGCTGCGTCCCAGAGGCGTGATGTGGAGCGGGCACTTACCCGTTTCATGGCCAAGACAGGCGAGACCCAGAGTCTTTTCAAAGATGACGTCAGCACATTTCCACGTGAGAGTTGTCCCTTTTATGGGCCCTGTCTTGTCATTTAAGATAATCACCCTATCCTTCCTTTCTCTCAGCATGGTGAGAAGAAACAAGTAAGCTTTTGTCCTTCTCTGGGGTGCAGCTGGTTCCTCAGATAGCTGGCTCCTTTTCCCAGGTCTTAAGAGCCTGTCCCTAACTAATGACTCCAAAACAGAGGTGGCCTCTGTTGGGATTAGCCACTTGAGGTTCATTGAGTTTAGGTTACCTTGAGGGTAGCCGAGCCTCATGTATCAGAGAGACCCTTATGGGAGAAATAGCAGCCCAGGTAGCAGAAGGAACACTGGCATTAGGGGCCAGTTACCCATGGCGATGTTCTCTCCCAGGCCCCATCTCATTTAACTTGGCATCTCAGTATCATTTGGCTGTGTTGACCAAGTGGTTTCATCTCCAAAAGCCTCGGTTCTTACAGAGGTGAATGAGGGAGATTGGTCTGAATGGTCATTCATGCAGCAATCTCCTGTCAGATGCCTGCTGTGTACCTGGCTCTGGAATTACAGCAACTACCAGTTATTACGTGCCAGATACTTGCTAACCACTTCCCATGCATCATCTAATTGAATCTTGTGAGCCTGTGGGTCGGAAACTTGTCATCACCACCTTTGAGGCTCATAGAGAGGAGAAATGAAGTAACTTGCTCAAGGTTACTTTACTACCAGGTGGCACTCAAACACCACCTCTCTCTTACTGCAGGAGCTCACATCTGACCCACAGTAAACATTTTAGAGTATTTCCTGACAATTACAGGAAATATTCTATTTTATCATGGAATTATACATAGTTAATATAGGTTCAGTTAAAAAAAAAAGAGTATACATAGACACTTTTTTTTTTTTTTGAGTTGGGCATCTCACTCTCACCCAGGCTGGAGTACAGTGGCACGCTCACGGCCACCGCAGCCTTGACCTGCTGGGCTCAGGTAATCCTTCTGCCTCAGCCTTCTAAGTAGCTGGAACTACAGGCACGTGCCACCACACCTTGCTTTTATATATATATATATATAAAATATTTTATATATTATATATATTATATTATATTTTATATACATATATAAAATATTATATATATATAATATATATATATATATATTTTTTTTTTTTATTGTAGAGATGAGGTCTCACCAAGTTGTCCAGCCTGGTCTCAAACTCCTGGGCTCAGGCAATCCTCTCACCTCAGCCTCCCAAAGTGCTGAGATTATAGGTGTGAGCCACCATGCCCGGCCTAAACTTTCTTTTAATTATTATTTTTTATTATTCAATTTCTTCTCATCCTCATTGCTTTTTGGAAAAACTGGAACTCTCAATTCCCAGAAGTGTCTTATGAGTCAGTGCACATACTTACAAGGGGGGGGACCCAAAAAAACCCAGAATTTATTTACAAAAAAAATGTATTTATTGTTACATGTTTAAACTTCAGTCACCTTCAAAGTATTCTTTGTTTGATGCAATTTATGTATTGAAATGCTGTTTCCACCACTCAAAACCGTTTTTGAACTCGTCAGTTTTGATACCTTTTAGTGCTTCTGCCATTAAGGACTTTTTTCATCCGGGGAAACAAAAAAAATTACTCAGGTGAATAGGGAAGGTGGAGCACGGGAGTTCATGCCGTTTTTGGTCAAAAACGAGTGAACACTCAAAGTGGTGTGGGCAAGTACATTTGTAAATCACCCATCATGAGATGGGGCAAACATATTGAAAGAATCTCCACAAAAATTCACCGAAGCTGAGCTCAGCATCTTACAGCAATGCTAGGTAGTACACTGATGCCGACGGGTTCCTAGAACACTTACGTAGCAGGGGGGAGGCCTGTACTACAAGGAACCTACCCTCCAAAAGATAATTCTGACTTTTTTGGGTCCCCCTTGAGAGAGTGCTCAAGTCCAATCTTTGGATCGAATCCTTTAGGTTGAAAGCCCTTTCTTGCTCCAGAAATGAGATTTAGAAGGATTAACTGAGCTCAGGTACAATATCACAAAGTGGGTGCATTGCTGGCCCCACTTCTATCTGATCTCATTTGTACTTGTGAAAAATGGGCTCCGAAGTCATATTGCCTGGGTTCAAATCCCACTCTGCCATTTTCTGTGTGCTTGAGAAAATCATCTCACCTCTCTGTGCCTAATTTTACTTACTTACTAGAGAACAGTTCTTAAAAATGACACCAGTGATGCCTGTAGGACATTGCCTTGCTGTGGTGTAAGTGCTCAAGCATGCTGGCTAGCATTGTCTTTTGGTGCTGCTCACTGATTTGTTGTAAGACTCTAGGCCAGCTGCAAGGACTTCATGACAGCAGAATCGTGCCTCTCTCCTAATTCCCCAGTAATTGCTGCCAGACCTTTCACCATCCCCTACCTGACAGCTCTTCTTCCATCTGAGCTGGAGATGCAGCAAATGGAAGAGACGGATTCCTCGGAGCAGGATGAGCAGACAGACACAGAGAACCTTGCTCTTCACATCAGCACGGTGGGTCCTACTTTCTGCCTGCATCAAGAGTAGCCCTCAGGCTAGCCTATCCTGCCCTCAGCCTGTCACCTAGAGCCTGGATGTGACCTACCTTAGGTCTCTGGCTTTATGTTAGTGGGCTTGTAATGATCCTGGTGTAACCTGATCTCCTGGGCAGCCACTCATTCATTCGACAAATATTGAATGAGGCCTGCCAGGGCCAGGCACAGTTCCAGATGCTGGGGAATTAGTAGGAAGCAAAATAAATAAAACCCCTGTCCTCAGGAAGCTAAGGAAAAATAATAAATTAGGAGATAGAAAGTAGAGATGGGGATGGGCAGGATGCAGTATCAGGTAGGGTGACATTTGAGACATAGAGGAGCCGGGCTTGGTGGCTCAGCCTGTAATCCTGCGCCTTTGGGAGGCTGAGGTGAGTGGATTGCCTGAGCCCGCGGGTTTGAGACCCACCTGGGCAACTTGGCGAGACCTCATCTCTACAATAAATAAAAATGAGCCAGGTGTGGTAGCGCGCGCCTGTAATTCCAGCTACTTGGAAGGCTGAGGCGGAAGGATCGCCGGAGCCCAGCAGGTCAAGGCTGCAATAGCCGGGAGCGGCCACTGCACTCCAGTCTGGGCAACAGAGTGAGACTCCAACTCAAAAAACAAAACAAAACAAAACAAAAACCACAAAAGATCTAGAGGAAATAGTGCATGCTCGTACCTGGTGGTAGAGCATACCAGGAAGTGGGAACAGCAGATGCAAAGGCCCTGAGGTGGGAGCCCACCTGTTAAAGAACAGTAAGGACATCAGGGTGGCTGGAGTGGTGTGAACAAGGTAGCTGACCCCATCTCCTGCTATTCTCCCCACTTGTTCACACCACTCCACTTACAAAGTCTTCAAGGTTGTGTCAGACACTTTGGCTTTTACTCAGTAAGATGGAGCCATGGGAGAGGTCGAGCAGAGGAGGGTCAGGATCTAATGTAGATTTGCCAATAGGATTGATAAGCTTGCTGTTCTGAGGATATACTATAGAGGGACAGAGCAGAAGCAGGGTCACCAGTCAGGAGGCTGTCACAGTAAGAGTGATAGGTAGTAAGAGGAGCAAAGATAATGAGACGCAGTCACCCAGATTATTTGATCAGATTCTAGATCCTTTTCAGAGTGCAGAGCCAACTAAGAGTGGTTATGAGATGTGAGAGAAAGAGGGTCAAAGATAACTGGGGTCAGCGCAGTGGCTCATGCCTGTAATCCCAGTACTGTGGGAGGCTGAGGTAGGAGGATTGCTTGAGCCCAGGAGTTTGAGACCAGCATGGGCAACATGGTAAGATCTTGTCTGTACAAAAAGTCAAAATATTAGCCAGATGTGGTGGCGTGCGCCTGTAGCTACTCGGGAGGCTGAGGTGGAAGGATCACCTGAGCCCAGGAGGTTAAAGCTGCAGTGAACTGTAATGGTTCTACTGCACTCTAGTGTGGGTGACAGAATGAGACCCCAGCTCAAAAAGAAAAAAAAAATCAGCTAGGCATGGCAGCACACATAGTCCCAGCTATTCAGGAGGCTGAGGCAGAAGGATCCCCTGAACCCAGGAGGTTGAGGTGCTGTGACCTGTGATCATGCCACTGCACTCCAGCCTGGGTGAACAAGGAAGACTCTGACTGAAGAAAAAAAAAAAGATAACTAAGATTTGTTGCCTGAACAACAGGAAAGATGGAGTTGCCTTCAGCCTAGATAGGAAGGACTGTTGGGTGGAACAGGTTTATGGGGCAAGGACAGGAGATCAGGTTTAGACATGTTAAGTTTAAGACGCTTGATAGACATCAAGATGATGGTGTCAGGTAGAGAGTTTGCTGAGCAGTTAGGGCAAGAGATGCATATTTGCAGATCAGCAGCATATAGATGGTACTTACAACCATGCAAGTAGATGAGCTTTCCCAGGCATGAGTGAGGATAAGAAAGAGAAGAGGTACGGCGACTGAGCCCTGGAGCTGTCACCATGCCCAGGGTGAGAAGGTGAGGAGGCATAGTCAGAGAGGTAGGTGGAGAACTAGGAGAGGCCTGTGTCCCCGAGGCAAAGGGACATAAGTGCCTCAGGGAGAAAGGAGCCATCAGTTGTATTAAAAACTGCAGTTGATTCCAGTAATAGGTGAACTGAGACTTTGACCATTAGATTTGCAATGTAAGAACAATTTTAGTAAGAATTAGAGCAAGGGACTGGAGTGAATTCAAAGAGAATGGGAGAGCCGGGCTCAGTGGCTCAGCCTGTAATCCTGCACCTTTGGGAGGCTGAGGTGAGTGGATTGCCTGAGCCTGCGGGTTCGAGACCCGCCTGGGCAGCGAGACCTCATCTCTACAATAAATCAAAAAATCAGCCGGGCATGGTAGCGCATGCCTGTAATTCCGGCTACTCGGAAGGCTGAGGCGGAAGGCTGAGGCGGAAGGATCGCTGGAGCCCAGCAGGCGAGGCTGCAGTGGCTGGGAGCGGCCACTGCACACCAGTCTGGGCGACAGAGCGAGACTCCAACTCAAAAAAAAAAAAGAGAATGGGAGGAGAGAAATTGGATCAGTGAGTATATACTTGTGCCATCCATTACAGTAGTCACCAGCCACATGTGACAAATTAATTAAAATTAAATACGATTAAAAACCAGTTTCTTAGTCTCGCCAGCCACATTTCAGGTACCCAATAGCCACATATGACTTGTGACTACTCTCCAGGAGAGTACAGATTCTGAACCTTTCCATCATCATAGAAAATTCTGTCGGACAGCATTGTTTAGAGAAGTTGTTTGAGGAGCTCTGTTGTGAAGGGAAGAGGAGAGATGGAGTAGCAACTAAAGGAGGAAAACAATAAGGAATTAAGAGAGGTGTTTTGGGGTTCTTTTGTTTTTTAAGCTGAAAGAAATAACATGTTTGTGGGCTGATAGGAAAGATTTGGCTGAGAAGGAACACTGATGCAAGAGAGAAAGAAACATTTTGAAGGCCAGGCGTGGTGGCTTATGTCTATAATCTCAGCACTTTGGAAGGTCAAGTCAGGAGGACCACTTGAGCCCAAGAGTTCAAGACCAGCCTAGGTAACATAGCAAGAACTTGTCTTTACAAAAAATAAAAAAAAAACTGGGCTTGGTGGCTCAGCCTGTAATCCCACGCTTTGGGAGGCTGAGGTGAGTGGATTGCCTGAGCCCGCAGGTTCAAGACCCTCCTGGGCAACTTGGCGAGACCTCATCTCTACAATAAATCAAAAAAATTAGCCGTGTGTGGTAGCACGCGCCTGTAGTTCCAGCTACTTGGAAGGCTGAGGCAGAAGGATCACCGGAGCCCAGCAGGTCAAGGCTGCGGTGGCTGGGAGTGGCCACTGCACTCCAGTCTGGGTGACAGAGTTTTTTGATTTATTTGTAGAGACAAGGTTTCGAGAAGTTGCCCAGGCTGGTCTCGAACCCCTAGATTCAGGCAATCCTCTCATCTCTGCCTCCCAAAGTGCTGGGATTATTGAACCCTAGCTTAAATGCCTCAGCAGCTATACCAGATTGCAGCCAGCCAGTGCAATTTGCAGGTGAAGTGTGCCCATGCCAAGTATGCCCATGCCATCTCTGCTGTTTGCTTTAACACAAATTTCTTTCTTTTGAATTGGAGTCTTACTCCATTGCCCAGGCTGGAGTGCAGTGGAATGCTCATGGCCACCCCAGCGTTGACCTGCTGGACTCAGGCAATCCTTCTGCCTCAGCCTTCCAAGGACCTGAAACTACAGGCACCATGCCTGGCTAATTTTTTGATTTATTGTAGCAATGAGGTCTCGCCAAATTGCCCAGGCTGTTCTCAAACCCGTGGGCTCAGGCAGTCCTCTCACTTAGGCCTCCCAAAGTGCTGGGATTACAGGCTTGAGCCACCGTGTGTACCCTACACACATTTCTTTAATGTTGAATTATTCCTTTCAGAACTAGGACTGGGAGCCCACAGCTTTAGATAAAACAGAGGAACTTGTTATTCTACACTTCTGTTTTGAACTCAGTTAATTTGGGCTGAGATATGGTGAATGGGTTGAGGTTCACCTTACAAGAAGGAGGAATCTTCTAAGCAAACATCACCTTACCTTTGTAAGTACAATGTCGTCCAAGGGCTTGGTAGCTACATAAAGTGGGATCATGGTGGTAAGTGAACCAAGACTGAAAGAGTATCAGCAGCTGCCTGAGGACTCCTGGCTACCAAGAAGCCAAGCCAGGTTATAGACAGCAAAGTGTAGGAAGGCCTGACCCTTGGAGTCACACTGGCCTGGCTTCATTCATATCCAGGCTGTGCTACTTGCCAGGTGTGTGATATTTTTGTTGTTGTTGAATCAAGGTCTTGCACTGTCACCCAGGCTAGAATGCAGTGGCATGATCATGGCTTACCACAGCCTTGACCTCTTGGGCTCAGGTGATCCTTTCGCCTCAACCTCCTAAGTGGCTGAGACAACAGGTGTGTGCCACCATTCCTGGCTAATTTTTTTTTTAAATTCAGAGTCTTACTCTGTCGCCCAGGCTGGAGTACAGTGGCACACTCATGGCCACCACAACCTCAGCCTGAGAATATCCTTCCACCTCAGTCTTCCAAGTAGCTGGAACTGAAGGTGTGCACTACCATGCCTGGCTAATTTTTTGATTTATTGTAGAGATGAGGTCTTGCCAAGTTGCCCAGGCTGGTCTTGAACCCATGGGCTCAGCAGTCCTTTCACCTTGGCCTCTCAAAGTGCTGGGATTATAGGCGTGAGCCACTATGCCTAGCCCTGGCTAATTTTTAAATGTTTTGTGAAGACAAGGTCTTGCTGTGTTGGCCAGGCTGATCTTGAGCTCCTGGGCTCAAGCAATCCTCCTTCGTCAGCCTCCCAAAGTGCTGGGACCACAGATGTGAGCCACCACACCTGGCCCAAGCATGTGACTTTGACTGTGTTACCTAACATCTGAGTCTGTTTCCTCACAAGTACTCATAGAAACAGGAACACCTTCTTCAAGGGGCCGGGGAGCCTGGAGACAGTAAGGTGCTGGCATGTTGCAGTCCTGGCACACACTGCTTCCTCCCCAGCAGTTTGAGGCTATACAACCATATACTTGTCTGTGAGAAATAAAAGACTTCAGGACAAAGGTTCCAGCAACAATTTACATACAGTCGATTGGACTTGTTAATATCATTTTGTTGAACTGAGAAATACAATCCTACGTTTCAAAATTCTGGATGTGCAGAAAGATGTATGGTGACAATTCTCCTAATCCTGTTTCCTGTGATTCCCTTTCCCTCCCACAGAGCAACTGTCTCACCAGTCTCTTGGTGTATCCCTCTAGAGACATTATTCCCAGGTAGTTCTTGCCTGGCCTTCCCCCACCACTGTGTCTTGGTGATCCTTCTGTGTCTGTGTGAGGAGTGCTGCCTTCCTCACAGCCTCCCTGTGCTCCAGCGCATGGGTGCAGCAGTTTATTCCTCCCTCCCACCATGGGCATTTAGGTTATTTTCTGTCCTTAGCATTTGCAGACATTGTTATAGCGAATTAAGTTATTGGCATTTCAAATGATTCTTTTATCTTTCGATGACAGCATACCTCTCAGGACTGTTGTTTGGTAGTACTTTGTTTAACCTAGCTCTAGCTTCTCTGTGTACTTGAACATAAAGGAACTATTCATTTTAAATTAGCGTATGATCAAATTTTTTTCTCATATATTTGAACTAACTGTCTTCTGCAGGCAATCTAGATGTCTGCACTTTTATGGAAAATATACCAGTCATTCTCTCAAGCATTTATTTAGCACCTAATATGTACCAGATCTTGTTCTAGCTGCTTGGGACAAAGCAGTGAACAAAACAAGACCTCTGCCTCTTAGGAGCCTATGTTTGGCAGTGGGAGAATGGCAAGAAATGTAATATATAAATGTATTTAAGCCAGGCTCGGTGGCTCAGCCTGTAATCCTACACCTTTGGGAGGCTGAGGTGAGCTGATTGCCTGAGCCCGCGGGTTCGAGACCGCCTGGGCAATTTGGCAAGACCTCATCTCTACAATAAATCAAAAATTAGCCCGGCGTGGTAGTGCGTGCCTGTAGTTCCAGCTACTTGGAAGGCCGAGGCGAAAGAATCGCCGGAGCCCAGCAAGTCGAGGCTGCGGTGGCCCGGAGCTGCCAACTGCACTCCAGTCTGGGTGACGGAGTGAGACTCCAACTCAAAAAAAAAAAAAAAAAAAGTCTTTATACGGTATGTTAAAGGTGGAAAGTACTATGGGAAAAAAACAAGTAGGGAAGACTGGACGCAGTGGCTCACCCTGTAATCCCAGCACTTTAGGAGGCCAAGGAGAGAGGATTGCCTGAGTCCAGGGGTTCGAGACCAGCCTGGGCAATTTGGTGAGACCTCATCTCTACAATAAATCAAAAAATTAGCTGGGCATGGTGGCACCCACCTGTGGTTCTAGCTACTTGGAAGGCCGAAGTGAAAGGATGGCCTGAGCCCAGCAGGTAGAGGCTGGAGTGCAGTGGCTGTGAGTGTGCCACTGCACTCCAGCCTGGGCAACAGAGTAAGAATCTAACTCAAAAAATAAATATATAAAACAAGCAGGAAGACTCAGGGTGAGGATGAGTGTTCAATTTTAAATGGGTGTTCAGGGTATAGGCATCACCTGGAAGGCGACATCTGGGCAGAGGCTTGAAGCAGGTGAGGGAGCGAGCCACACAGATATCTAGGTTCCCAAGGGGCAGAGGCATTGTTCACTGTTTGATACCAGAACAGTATCTGCTAAATAAATACTTGAGTGAATGACTAGTACATTTTTTATAAAAAAGTAAAAGTTTAGGCATTTGGATTGACTGGCAGAGGGAACAGCCGGTGCAAAGGCTCTGAGAACAGTGAATAACCATGGAGGAGAGAGGAGGGCAGGTCCAATCAGGTAGGGCCTTATAAACCATTTGAAGCGTTGGCTTTTAACTGAGTGAAATGGGCATTGCGGGAGAGCATGGAGCAGAGGAGGGACATTTTCAACCTTAAAGCATCGCTGACGGCTGCAATGACGGGAAACTGTCACCTAATCTGGGCAAGAGGCAGTGGTGAACCTTTGCAGCGGAGGTGCTGAAAGTGGTCAGTGCCTGCCTATAGTTTGAAGGCAAGGCCAAGAAGATGTCCTAGCAGATTGGATACGGGATGTTAGAATGAGAAAAGGAGCAAGGGTGACTGCAGAGCTTACGGCCTGAGCTACTAGAAGGATGGAACTGCCATCACCTGTGACTGGAGGACCATGGGAAGAACTGTGTGCACAAGGGTCCAGATTTAAGTACATTGTGAGATGTCTACATGACACCCAAGTGGAGATTTTGAGTAAGCAGTTGACTGCAAGAGCCTGGAGGTCAGGAGAGGTGGGGCTGGAGATGTATTCATGAGAATTGTCACCCTGGAAATGGTACTGAAAGCAGGGAGGCTGGGTGCAGTCACTCCAGAGCGTCTAGGGGTTACTAGAGCACTCAGGCAGCTCAAAGGAGCTCCCGACAGCTCATTTTCCTCCCTCCTCTTTTACAAATCTCTGGGTCCATTTGACACTTCTTTTACCTACTCCCTCTGCCCATTCCTGTCTCAAGACTGCCTGTCCCTGAAGGGGACAAGAAAGTGGCATGTCTATAAACTCTGCTTGGGAGGAGAGGAGCCAGTTGTCTTGCTCTAATGAGATGTAATGAGCCAAATGGAGGTAGCCTAGGCCCTCTAGCAGTGTCCCGGGGCTGGCTTCTCAGGTGTTTCCTGACATCTGTTCTATCTCAGAAAACATTTTAGGCACGGGTGAAATGACTTAATTCCAGTAACTTTGGAGATAGGCTGATTCCCATAGAGAAGTGATGGGTGGAGGGAGCAGGGAGATGTTTGTTACTCAAGCCGTGAAGAATCTCAGGAGAGTTGGAAGCCCAACATCCAAGGTAGGTCAGGATATAGGCATCACCTAGAAGCAGACCTTTTGTCTGGTTTCTGGTCTGGCTTGAGCTAGGTTGGTCTTGGACTGCTCGCTTTCTTTCTCTCTCTCTCTTTCTTTCTCTCTTTCTTTCTCTCTCTCTATCTCTCTCTCTCTCTTTCTTTCTTTCTCTCTCTCTCTCTGTCTCTCTTTCTTTCTTGAGTCTCACTCTGTTGCCCAGGCTGGAAGGCAGTAGCATGCTCCTGGCCACTGCAGCCTCGACCTGCTGGGTTCAGGCGATCCTTCCACCTCAGCCTTCAACTAGCTGGAACTACAGGCATGCACTACCACGCCCGGCTAAGTTTTTGATTCATTGTAGAGATGAGCTCTCGCCAAGTTTCCCAAGCTGGTCTCGAACCCATGGGTTCAGGCAATCCTCTCACCACGGCCTCCCAAAGTGCTAGGATTATAGGCGTGAGCCACTGCGCCTGGCCTGGGGTGCTCACTTTCAAGAGTCTTCAGAAGTCCCCAAATGGTTTGAGGTCGCCTTGTGGTCCCACTGGAATGGGTGCTAGAGAGGAAAGCACACAGGCTCCAGATGGAACTGGGTCTTTGAGGAGAACAGACAGCGAGAGGGCACACAGTGGGACCTGGGTACCATCCCATTTCTCCAGGTTCATTCAGCCTGCGACTGGTGTCATTGCCCTAGGCATTCCCTGTGGGTGAATCAGTTGTTCATTTCATGCCATCTAATCACGGCATTCTCTGTCCTGCTGTCTGACATCAGCCTCTCCTAGTTGAGGGTCAGTGAGGGCCTCTCTCAGTGCCTTCTTCCCTGATGGAACCCTTAGCCTGTCACTAGGGGGCGCAGCCCGACCAGCTTCTGGTCATTAGGTCTGAACTTCGGGTGAATTTTTGGTGTGATTTCCTCCCTTCCCCAGCAGCCTCTGCTCATTAAAAAAACAAAACAAAAAAAGTACCAGGCGCAGTGGCTCAAGCCTGTAATCCCAGCACTTTGGGAGGCTGAGGCAAGAGGACTGCCTGAGCCCACAGGTTCAAGACTAACCTGGGCAACATGGTGAGACCTCGTCTCCACGATAAATAAATAAAAAATTAGCCGGTCTTGTTAGCGTGTGCCTGTAGTTCCAGCTATTTGGAAGGCTGAGATGGAAGGATCACCTGAGCCCAGCAGGTTGAGGCTGTGGTGGCCAGGAATATGCCACTGCGCTCCAGGCTGGGAGATGGAGTGAGACTCCAATTCAAAAAAAAAAAGTAATATAGAGAGTATAAATAAGGAAAGAAGAATCAATCACCTATTATTCCCAGATTAGTTTTTAAAATTTCAACCTATTACCTTTATTCCTATGTCTATACACAATTGTCATTGTTTAAAAAATTTAAATGAGACTATACCGAATACATGTAAACTTAGAAACTTTTCTCCAAAATAAAAAAAAGCAGTCAAAAACTTGACTCACAGGCCACAGGTACCTGCAGACTCTGATTTCCTCTGTGGGAATGCTCAGGGCTTGAGAAGTTTCTGGCCTGTGCTGGGGTATGGTTGTTGTATTGTGTTGCACGTACTAGAAATTTGAAAATTTGGGAGGAAAAATCTGTGCTGACTTATGCTAGCTTTGGTACAGGAGACATCCTTTGCAAATGATTGGCTCTGGCCCTGTATCTCTGAGTTCACAGGGTATCAGGGTCACTTTCCTTCTTTTCTTCCCCACCAGGCTGGGCTTCCTCCCTGAAGCATTTGAATTGAATTTTAGCCCCTGACTCTCTGCCTCTCCCAGGTCTCTATTATTTCTAACTCATGTCTCTGCCTTCTCAAGAAGTTCAAGACTGTTGTGTGTTCCCTGTGTCAAGGCTGTAAGTCTCGCCTTCCCATCATAGGCAGCCTCTGCCTGGGTCTCATTTCGTTAGGGGCAGAGACAGGAACATTGCAGAGAAGATGCTTCCCAGTCTTCTAATTTTGCAATGAAAGAGATGCTAATAGTCATTCTTACAGTGGGCACAATCTCCTTCCTTATGCCATTGGTGTTTTGCTTTATTTCGGCTTTTGCTCAAAGGACGACTCTGGAGCCGAGAAGGAGAATGCCTCTGTCCTACAGCAGAACCCCTCCTTGTCAGGAAGCCGGAATGGGGAGGAGAACATCATCGATAACCCCTATCTGCGGCCTGTGAAGAAACCCAAGATCCGCAGAAAGAAGTGAGTTCAAGGCTGGGGTTCAGAGAGGCTTCTGGCTCACCAAGGTGGTCTTCTGTGTTCCATAGTGGAAAGAGGCTCCCCAGTGAGTGTGAGCCTTGGGGAAAACCACTCTGGTGAGAGGAAATCCTTTCCCTTTTCCTGTCCTTCCTTGGCTCCCACATATACCTCTCGTTCCCCAGTGGTCGAGTGGCCTGCAGCCTGGAGCTGCACCCAGAGGGAGAGCGGATGCTGGCCCCACCAGGCAGGCTCCATCGTTCTTCTTCTTTCTAGGTCCCTCTCATGAGCTGAGAAGAAAGCCTGGCTTGTACAGAGGCGTGGACACCACCCTCTTGGGGAGTTAGAGCCACCCAAGGGAAGAAGAGAGGGTGACCTCCTCGTGGCCAAGCCGTGGCTGTGGGATGTGACTGGGCATGATTTTAATAGTGAGCCTTATCTTAATATGACCTAATTTCACTGGATGTTTGGGTTGAGGAAGATACGACGGTAACAATGAGGCATTCTTAATTGTTCAGGCCATACTGTGGGTGTAGCAGTGTAGTGACTTCATTTGTCATCACAGGATTTGATTCCTTTGAAACCCAGAAGAAAAGGGAAAGTGTTAGGACTAAGAGGGGTTCTTTGCTGCTTTGCTTATGACCAAGAAGACTGTTTGCCCAGTGTGTATTTCAGGATTTCTGGATCCCTTTTATTGACTCACAACTTGTGGCACCAATTTATCATCCCAGAACGTTGCTCTTATTTCTCTCCTCACCTGGGTCCCCAGTGCTCTGTGGAGCTGATGGAAAGTGACTTTGCGCTCCCTCATCATGTTGGAAATAGCACACACACGTCACAGCTTTGATCTGGAAGAGCATTGATTACAGGGCAGCATTGATCCTTTGGTCAGCATTGGATGAAAACTCCCTAAAGTGGGCAACACTCTTCTGAGAAATTGATCATTTCTTTTCCCTCTGAGGGCTTCCTGCCCCTCCAGGGAAAAGGGATTTCTGTGACAAGAACCTAGCATGCTGGCTGTTTCACACTGTGACTTGATAAAGGAGCCATCAATTTTAAACAATAGGAAAAGGATTTGGTGGGGCAAGTGTGAGATTTGAGGGCTGGAGTTGGCCTTGTATTCTGAAAACTGAGAAACCTGGCTGGCATGCTGGGAGGCTGGTGTGGACAGAAGGCCATGTTCCCACCTTATAGCAGAAGTGGGCTGTGAAGAGCCTTTGGGCCAAGCCAAGGTGTTCTCCAAGAAGCAGGTTGGAGTGTGTTCTCCCTCCTGGGGAAAAAAGAACCTCATCCTTGATGTACCCACAAACCAAACCAGAAAACAAATTAAGGAAGATACTGGGCAGACCGATATCCTTTGGCTGGTCTCCGAAGGAAGAGCTTTTAAAACCAATTCCAATGAAGAAAAATGCAGCAACACCTGGAAGGTAACACTGGATAAATAAGCTGTTCCCCGGGTTAGAATCCCAAGGTCCATGTCTAACTTTTTTTTTTTTTTTTTGAGTAGGAGTCTTACTCTGTTGCTCAGGCTAGAGTGCAGTGGCACGCTCACGGCCGCCACAACCTGAACTTGCTGGGCTCAGGTGATCCTTCTGCCTCAGCCTTCCAAGTAGCTGGAACTACAGGTGTGTACCACCACTCCCGGCTATTTTTTAAAATTTATTGTAGAGAAGAGGTCTCACCAAGTTGTCCAGGCTGGTCTTGAACCCCTGAACTCAGGCAAGTCCTCTCGCCTCCACCTCCCAAAGTGCTGGGATTACAGGCATGAGCCACCATACCCGGCACAAGTCTAACTTTACTTAAGCTCCCTCAGCTTCCACAGTCATCTCCTGATCTTCCATTTTCTTGATGAACTTGAAAACTTGAAACACTTGGAGACTTGACAGCAGGCTCACTTTTCCTGTGGCCTCTGTGTTCTCTAGGGCACTCTGTCCCTTTGCCTGTGGGGAAAGAGCTGCTTGTCAGGAATTGAAGAGGAGACGCTGGTGAGAAAACTGGATTTCCCAACTCTGGACCAAATAGGCGTTTTTCAGATTCGAAGTGACCTGAAGCTCTTCTGGTTGAGAGCAGTTAGATGCGGCCCGTGCAGACTCCTCAGAGTTTGTGATTGAGCTTTTGGTGACTCCTGGCCTGCTGAGTGTATACAGACAGTGCCAGGTTCATGCCATGCCTGATGTGGCTTGCTTTTCTCACTGCTCTTGGGAGCTGTCATCCCAGTCAAGGTTTCTGTACTTCCTCGCTCATTACTGTCCAAAACAAGCACCTGTTGAATGCCTTTGTGCTAAGGGACAGGTGGGATTTGGAAAAGGCTTGCCATTTCTGCTGTTGAGATTTCAGAGGCTGCACTCCTGACTTGTTCTGGATGGGAGGCAACGGGAAAGGGTTATACAGCGTGAAACATTGACCCATCTGTTGTTGTATAAAAACTGTGTAATTCTCAATGCATATTTATGAATTTCTATTTTTGTATAACTTTATGGGACTTCTTAGAGGGAAAAAGTCACAAACAGAGGCAGATTAAAAATGTGATTTATAAAAAACTCGTAATAAAATTTCATAAAAACTTTGTAAACAAATAGAACTGTAAGCTTTGAACTTAGTTTCTGTTCAAAAGTTACAGCAATGTGGACAGATAAGTAAGGCTTATCCCTTCTGTTGAAATAAGTACGCCTGGGAACTTTGTAAAATTGTTATTTTTGGAAAATTTTTGTTTCTTTTTTATTTTTATTTTTTTGAGTTGGAGTCTCATTCTTTCACTCATGCTGGAGTGCATGATCACAGTTACCACAACCTCAACCTGCTGGGCTCAGGTGATCCTTCTGCTTCAGCCTTCCAAGTAGCCAGAACTACAGGCACACACCACCATGTTCAGCTAATTTTTTGATTTATTTTAGAGACAAAGTCTTGCCAAGTTGCCTGGGCTGGTCTTGAGCCCCTGGGCTCAGGCAATCCTCTTGCCTTTTGCCTCCCAAAGTGCTGGGATTACAGGCATGAGCCACTGTGCCCAGCCTGGAAATTTTCAAACACAAAATTAGAGAGGAAAATGTATGAACTCCTATATATCTCTCACACAGCTTCAACACTTAGCCAACATTCTGTTGCTTTTATTTCATCTACTTCTCCCACTTTTTTCCCTGTGTTTTTTCCTCTCTGGAGTATTTCAAATACAAATATCAGACCTATGTCATTTAATCTGTAAATGTGTCAGTATGCATCTCTGCTAGATCTTTCTTGAAAATTGTAATTTTGAAATAATCATTGATTTACAGGATGTAAACAAATGTACAGAGAGGTCCTGTATACCCGTCATCCACTTTCTCCTGGTGGTAGCATCTTACGTAACAATAGTGCAATATCAAAGTCACTGACATTGGTACAATCCACAGATCTTGTTTGGATTTTGCCATTGCACATGCATGTGTGTTGCATATGTGTATCTGTGCAGTTTTGTCACATGTGGATTTATATAATCACCACTGCAAGACCCAGAACTGTTGCGTCACCATGATTCTCCTCATGCTGTCTCTTTATAACCATGTCCACCTTTATTCTTCCACATTTCTGACTCCTGGCAACCATCTCTGTTTGCCATCTCTAGTTTTATTAAAAGAGTGTTGTCCATGGAATCATAAAGTAGGTAGTTTGTTTTTGTTCTTGTTTCTTTGAGTTGGAGTCTCACTCTGTCGCTCAGGCTGGAGTGCAGTGGCATGCTCACTGCCACCACCGCCTCAACCTGCTGGGCTCAGGTGATCCTTCCACCTCAGCCTTCCAAGTAGCTGGAGCTACAAGCATGCGCCATCACGCCCAGCTAATTTTTCTTGATTATGGTAGAGATGAGGTCTCGCCAAATTGCCCAGGCTGATCTTGAACCCCTGGGCTCAGACAATCTTCTCACCTCGGCCTCCCAAAGTGCTGGGATTATAGGCATGAGCCACTGCACCCGGCCATAGATAGTTTTTTTAGGTCGACTTTTTTCATTCAGCATAATTTGCTTGAGCTCCATCCAGGTTGTTGTATGTATCAGTAGTTTGTTTCTTTTTATTTCTATGGATTCGACGACCTATAGTTTAACAGTTTGTTGAGCCACATATCGAGGGACATCTGGGCTGTTTCCAGTTTGAGACTATTGTCAATAAAGCTGCTGTGAACACTTGTGTACAAGTTTTTTTTTTGGTGTAAACGTAAGTTTTTATTTCTCTGCAATAAATTCCTAAGAATGCAATTGCTGGGTCCTATGGTAACCTCATGTTTAACTTTATAAGAAACTAATAGCCAGAGCGCTGTACCATTTTTTATTTCCACCAGCAATGTATATGTGCTCCAGTTTCATCACATCTTCATCAGAATTCAATGTTGTTCTTATTATTTTGGCCATTTGACAGTTGTGTAATAATTTATTGTTATCTTAATTTGTATTTCTTTTAATGACTAATGATGTTGAGCATCTTTTCATGTGCTTGTTGTCTGAATATCCTCTTCAGTAAAATGTTCTTTTATGTCCTTTGCCCATTTTCTAATTGGATTTGTTTTTGTTTTTGAGATAGGTCAAAACCCTTCATGAGGCTGGAGTGCAGTGGCACAATCGTGCGTCGCTGCAGCCTTGAACTCTTGGGCTCAAGCGATCTTCCCACCTCAGCTTCCCAAGTAGTTGGGACTGTAGGCACTCGTCTCCACACCCGGCCAATTTTTTAATTTTTTGTAGAGATGGGATCTTGCTATGTTGTCCAGGCTGGTCTTGAACTCCTGGCCTCAAGCGATTATCCTTCCTCAGCCTCCTCAACTGCTGGGATTTATAGGTGTGGGCCACTGCACCAATCTCATGAAGGGTTTTGTCCCCTTTATGAATGATGGCCCTGTAACTGATTATTAAAGAGGCTAAGGACTTCCCGGTGCACAGAGTGAAGGATCTTGGCAAGGGAAATGCCAGTGAGCTCTCTCACTGCCCCTTGGGGCCCTTGGCAGACATGAGCTGAGACACTTTTGGTCTTATCTAAGGTGGCATTTCTACTGGATTAAATGCTGTGCTCAGCCAGGTGTGGTGGCACCCACCTGCAGTCTCGGCTGCTTGGGAGGCTCAGGCAGGAGGATCTCTTGAGCCCAGGAGTTTGAGGCTGCAGTGAGCCATGATCACACCACTACATTCCAACCTGTGCAACAGAGTAAGACTTTGTCTCAAATAAATAAATACATAAATAAATAGTTTTTAAAAAATCTTGTGTTCCAATAGGAGTTAGGCTGCTCAAACAAAACATCCCCAAGTGTAGTGGCTAAGTCTGAAAGGCTGGGCAGGTGGTCTAGGCTGGCCTGGTGACTTGGTGGTGTCGAGGCCCCTCCTGCCTCTCAGCGCCTCTGTCAACTCAGCTGCTGCTTGCATGATGGAAGGTGGTTGCCACCCCATCTGCTGGACCCACATTCCAGCATGCATGTGAAGGAGAGCCCTCACCCTCCTCCTAAGAGCAAGACCCAGAAGCTGTCCCCTCTGAGCCACACGGCCCCGCCTAGCTGCAAGGGAAGCAAGGAAGTGTGGGCTTCAGCTGGGTGGCTCTGTCACCACAGGAAGAAGGAAAGAATGGATTTGTGGGACAGCTGACAGTCTCTGCCATAAATGAGGTTTAGCTTGTGTGCCCAGGAACGCCTTGCCGGAACACACTGCCAGCCCTTTATGAATGATGAGCCCACCTGATGGGCACTGCAGGTTCTCTCCACTTGCCCCAGAGGCCAGCAGTCTGGCACTCCTCTGGGATCGGGCTCCTCAGTGAGGCCCAGCCTGCTTGCTTCTGCTTCTGGCGTGTGCCTGTGCTGCTGTCCCTTTCTTCCTCCAAGTTGTTCCTTTGGCTTCTAGACACTGCCCTCCTTTCCTCGTTGGTATACCTCTTGGCCTTCCTTTTCTTTCCTGGCTTTTCCCTCCAATCCTCTCAACTGTGGTTGGTCCCAGACACTCCATCTCTACTTCTATAAGGAGATGGCTCAACTCCTTCACCTCCAGCCAGCACCTCCCCGGGAGGTCTCAGCATCCAGCTGTCTCGTTATACTTTCAGTACAACGTGACCACATTTTACTTACCTTCTCCCAAACCACGTCCCCTCTGCAGCATGCCCACTTCAGAGGGTTAGCAGCAGTGAAAACAACTGCCACTTTGAATGCTTACCTCGGGCCAGAACCCAAGGCTTAGCAGCATCGTCTCATCTCCCCGGTCTCCCGGGTAAGGCACTCAGAGGCTTCCTGTTCATCTGTATTCAGTCAGTCACCAAACTACGCCGTCTTTGTTCCCAGTCTGACACTGCATCACCCACACAGTTGAGCAGGCTCCCTGCTCTTCCCCAGCCCATGCGCCCTGCCAGGGTCATGTTCCTACACGCGCTGGCTTTCTTTGCCAGTTCTCTCCCCTGCAGAAAGATGTGCGGTTCTTCCCTAGTACTTTTCACTCCAAATCCAAACCGCCCCACTGGGCTTTTGAGGTCCCCTGCCAACCCATTGTTTCTTTTAAACAACTCGCTCTTCATGTATTCATCAAATACGGACCTAGTACTTTCTGTGTGTGCTAGGCACTATGCCAGTTCTAAGAATTACGTGGTGAACAAGACAGACATGGTGCCTGCCTGCAGGGAGTTTGTTGTGGTGGGAAGACATGGAAAACAGACCCAGAGCCATTACAGACAGGAGGAGCGCTAAGAAGGACATAAACAAGGGTCTTTATGCCCTGAGAAGAGGTGGTTCCCATCACTGCTGGTCCTGGGCCCCTATTGGAGACCTTCCTCCCCATCACCTAAAATCTTGCCAGTCTTCCCAGCCTCTGTAGCCTCCAGGATTACATGGATCGTTCCCTTGTTCAGTCACTCATTCAGCACACAGCTATTGAGCTGATGCCACAGGCGGGTGCAGCCGAGATCATAACAAGGTCCCCACCTTCTCTGAGTTTATGGCCTAGTTGAGAGACAGCTCATCAACAACAGATATGTCAGGTAGTGAATTTAGGACTCTGATAGTAATAGTGGGTTGGATGATTTGAGGAAGGTTTAATAAGAGGGATTACTTCCAAAGGTGTGAGTTAGGTGCGGGAAGCCACAAGGTGAATGTAGCCCCTGGGCTGGGAAGAGGGAAGGGGAGGGGGCAGTTTCCAGATCCTGGGAGAGGTCCAGGAGCCTGGTCAGCAAAATCTGCGGGGAGGGAGCAGCCCGGGAAATCAACACCCTGACCTCGGTCACCCCCTCCCTCCTCCAGTGCCCTGTCTGCTCTCAGCTGAACAAAAGCCAGGGGAACATGGGGCCCACTAATGTGGGCCACACCAGAGTCAGCCTCCCAGGGCCCAGCGAGGGTGGGTCTGCAGTAGGGAGCAAAGGAGCACACAGGATAGAGCAACAAGAAAAGGAGCATTTGCCGCGGGGGGTTGTGTGTATGTGTTATCTTAGAAGGGGTGGGGATGGGAAGATTTTTTTGAGCAGGGCCCTGAATGCTTTGAGGGGCCAGCCACATGGAAAAGCATTTGAAGGAGAGGGAACAGTAAGCACATCTATAGCAAGAGACTGTGTGTCTGGAGCAGGAAGAGCCGGAAGAGGATGGAAAGGGAATCAGGGAGAAGCAGGGGCCACACTTGCAAAGCCTCATGGGCCTGAGGAAGGGCTTTGGATGCTGTTCAGAGGGAGATGGGTAGCCAGAGAGTGACAGGAGCTGGCTTAGTATCATTCTGACTGTAGGGGACATGGAGGCACTATTTCTCTTACAGTCAGGTCCACATAGTTTGGCACTTGCCAAACAATTCAGCAGAGGGAGAGCCAGCCACCCTAAAACTGCAGGGGAAGTTAATCCTGGCCCCAGGAGAGCCAGTTAGCCCATCAACAAGGCCAAGGGTGACTATTCACTGCAGCCTGAGCCCTGTGCCCCGGGAGAGGGAGGAAACATAAACCCACAAATAGCTCCCTTCCCCTGGGGAGTTAGCAGTGTAGTCAGGGAGACAGATAACACACAGGAACCTGCTTTGACTCCACTTACCAAGACAGAGGAGGACACCTGTCATTGGAGGGTTGGACTTGAGGACTTAAGGGCTGCAGCCTGTGCTGAGTTCTGAATGGGGTGAGAGGAAGAGGTGAGTAGGAGAGGGGAGGGCTCACGAAGGCCTGAGGGAAGGTGGGAGGGCAGGTGGAGTGGGTATTGTCTGACCCAGCCTATGAAGACTCAGCCACTGAACTGGCGTGCCCAGGGAACCTGCCCCGTGGCTGTGGAGGCTCCTGGGTCGCTGCTGTAATGTCTCTTTTGAAGCTAGTTTGGTGGCGGTTGTAACCAACCTTCTCCCCTATAAAGCCAGCAGAGTCCCTCAGCAGCATTGGCCCCCAGATTGTGTCCCCTACGATGCAGCCTGGATTTGGGGGTGCCAGCTCCTAATCAGGGTTTCCCCAAGGGGGTCTTTTCAACTAGTGGGGCTTTCCCATCGAGGTCACCTGAGTCCAGGGTTAGTAGGGGCCTCACCCCAGGTGAATTCTTAATGACCTTCAGAGACTTTTAAATAGCAGGTCAGGCTCCCCAGACACTCTTGGAAGGAACCTTGAGGGTACAAGAGGAACCACCTGAGCCTTGTCAGGCTTTGGCCGTAATGAAAGGGCCTTGGGGGCCAGATGTTGATTCTGTTTCTTTTCTTTTCTTTCTTTCTCTTTCTTTCTTTCTTTCTTTCTTTCTTTCTCTTTCTTTTCTTTTTTTTTTGAGTTGAAGTCTCACTCTGTCACCCAGACTGGAGTGCAGTGGCTGCTCCCAGCCACCGCAGCCTCGACCTGCTGGGCTCCGGAGATCCTTCCGCCTCAGCCTTCCGAGTAGCCGGAATTACAGGTGTGCGCTACCACGCCCGGCTAATTTTTTGATTTTAGTGTAGAGATGAGGTCTCGCCTGCCCAGGGCTCAGGCAGTCCACTCATCTCAGCCTCCCAAAGGCGCGGGATTACAGGCTGAGCCACCGAGCCCGGCTTCTCTTTCTTTTCTTCCTTCCTTCCTTCCTTCCTTCCTTCCTTCCTTCCTTCCTTCCTTCCTTCCTTCCTCCTTCCTCCTTCCTTCCTTCCTCCCTCCCTACCCCCCCCGTCTCTTCCTTTCTTTCTTTTTGAGGTGTAGTGTCACTCTGTCGCCCAGACTGTAGTGCCATGGCACACTCATGGCCACTCCAGCATCAACCTGATGGGCTCTGGCGATCCTTCTGCCTCAGCCTTCCAAGTAACCAGAACTACAGGCATGTACCATCACGCCCAGCTAATTTTCTATCTATTGTAGAGATTAGGTCTCATCAAGTTGCCCAGGCTGGTCTCGAACCAGGGGGCTCAGGCAGTCCACTTGCCTCGGCCTCCCAAAATGCTAGAATTACAGGCTAAGCTACCAAGCTCGACCTGATTCTGTTTCTTTTTAACTTTGTTATGTGTTAATTTATGAGTTTTCCTCAGCTTCTGATAGTGGGTTTATCATTCTTTTGTTTTATTCAGGCTCGTACTGAAAAAAGTTCTTGATTCTCTGAACATCACCGGCCAGTGTCCAGGTGCAGGTGGGGACTGCTGGCCTGAGGTTAGAGCTTTGCCATGGACTCTTCTGCCCCTGAAAGCAAAGTCAAGGTATTTGCCTCCTCTTGGAGTCTGTGACTTACCCCTAGCCCCGCTGTATTACTAGCCTTTCTTTTCCTCCTTTGTTAAGTTATTTAATTTTGAATAGATAATATATGTGTACAGTGTAAAATTTAAAACAGAAGAAGATGAGTAATACCTAAGGCTCTCCCTCCTCCTGTGTTCCCAGGCTCTCAGTCCTCATCAGGGGAGGCTACTAGTTACTATTAATATTATCTTATGTGTTCTTCCAGAAATATACTATGCACAAAATGCAAATACTTGTATACATTTTCTCCCTGTTTTCCACAATGGTAGACACTGTAGAGCTAGCCATGCCTTTTCCTACTTCTCGGTGTATCTTTTTGTGATGTGCCGTGTTCATAATAAAGGGTTTCTCTTGGTTTCCTGGCTGCATACTGTAGCTTATACAGTGCTACCATAGCTTATTTCCCAATCCCCAGTGGGATGGGAACTCAGGCGGTGTCCAGTCAGCAGTGATGCAATGAGCAGCTTTGTGTCTGTGTCATTTTGCTATGTGTGCCTATGAATGCAGACAAATACGTACCGCTTGACACTCCTGTGCTAGTGCTGTCTCCTTATAACTCAGTGTATTAGAACTCATTGAACTTTGCTAGGATGATAGGTGGAAAACTGTATCCTATTGCAGTTTCATCTGAGTGGGTTTTTTCCCTTGTACCTTTCATTGTAACAAGCAAGTGTGTGTGTATCAGCTGGAGCTGGGGACATGATCACTATATGGTGTGATGATGACTTGCAAAGGTGCACCCAGGCCCTCTGCCACCACAGAGGAGGGAGCACAGACACTTTCTGGGCTGGGCCTTCAGGAAGAGCAGTGCAGGGCTGGTAACATTTTAGTAGGGCCTTGAAGTGCACCAAGTCAAGCAAGGGAAGGAAGGACATTCTAGGCAGAGAGAAAAGAGAGCACAGCACACGAGGGAGTGGCAAGGGCTGAGAGTGGAAATGAAGATTGAAGATGGACCCTAAGGACCTCGTTCCCTAAGATGGACCCTGAGGACCTCGTTGGCGTCCCTATGGAGTTGGCGTTTTGATCCTGGAAGGGTCAGAAGTGCAGATGAGAACCCAAGATGGATTTTGGAACAAATCAATGTCCCAAGCGCTGGCCACATGCCAGACACTTTGCTGAGTACTTCACATAGATTACGTCTGTTAATCCTCCCAATAACCTAATGAGGTTGGTACAATTAGTATCCCTATTTCCACATATATCATCTCAGTTATTAGGAAACAGAGGCTTAGAGGCTGAGTAACTAGTGTGAGGTCACCGAGCTACTGAAAGGCATGACCGTGCTCTCTCCTAACCATGTGTCTGCCCACTGCATCTGGAGAGCAGTGGGTCAGAGTGCGCTCCTTTCTCAGATGGGAGGGGAATATCGCCCCCCGCACCCCCAGGGCCTAAAGGAGATGGAGTCTTCCACAGGGAGAAAAGACAGTTCTAAGACGTCAGGTCCCCTCTGAATATGCAACCTGTGATGTCAATTTCTGAAGTATCCTTTAAGGAGGTTCTATGCATATCAAGCCAATATAGACATACATATTTTTTCTTCTTTTTTGCACAAATGATCCTGCATACATACTTCTGCACCTGCTTTTTTTCCCCACTTAGTATCTCTTGGAGGTGCCTCCTCATTTGTTTTTATGGCTGTAGAGTGCTCCATTGTGTCTTATCCTAACATTTTTTTTTTTTTAGTTGGAATCTCTCTCTGCCACCCAGACTGGAGTGTCATGACCACTGCAGCCTCGACCTGCTGGGCTCGGGGGATCCTTCCACCTCAGCCTCAAGTAGCTGGAACTATAGGTGCACACCACGGTACCCAGCTAATTTTTTTTATTAGTGTAGATACGAGATCTTGCCAAGTTGCCCAGGTTGGTTTTGACCCCCTGGGCTCAGGCAATCCTCTTGCATCTGCCTCCCAAAGTGCTGGGATTACAGGTGTGAGCCACTGCACCCAATGATCCTAATTTATTACCAGTTTTCTATTTAGAGAAACTGAGGATATTTCCAAGAAACAGTGCTGCAGTTTGGCTGGTTATTTGTAGGTCAACATTCCAGAAGCAAAACTCCTAGCCTATAAATACATAGCATATTTGTAGTTGCTATGGTCTGAATGTTCGTTCTCCCCCAAATTCATGTTCTAATCCTCAAGGTGATAATGTTAGGAGGTGGGGCCTTATGGGAGGTGATTGGATCATGAAAGTGGAATCTTTTTTTTTTTTTTTGAGTTGGAGTCTCACTCTGTCGCCCAGACAGGAGTGCAGTGGCCGCTCCCGGCCACTGCAGCCTCTACAGGCGTGCGCTACCACACCTACTAATTTTTTGATTTATTGTAGAGATAAGGTCTCACCAAGTTACCCAGGCAGGTCTCAAACCCGTAGACTCAGGCAATCCACTCACCTCAGCCTCCCAAGGTGTGGGATTACAGGCTAGCCACCGAGCCCGGTAATGGAATCTTTCTAAAAGCGGTCCTAGCCATGAGCAATGGCTCACACCTTTAATCTCAACACATTGGGAGGCCAAGGCAGGAGAATTGCTTGAGCCCAGGTGTTTGAGACCAGCCTGGGTAACATAGTGAGACCTCATCTCTATAAAAAATATTAAAAAATAGCTGGGTATGGTGGCACATGCCTGTAGTTCCAGCCACTCAGGAGGCTGAGGCAGAAGGATCTCCCAAGCCCAGGAGGTCAAGGTTGCCGTGAACCATGGTTTTGACACTGCACTCCAGCTGAGTGACAGAGTGAGACCCTGACTCAAAAAATACATACATACATAAAATAAATAAAATAAAAGAGATCCTAGAGAGCTGCCTTGCCCCCTCCACTGTGTGAGGATACCATGAGAAGTCGCTATCTGTGAGGCAGGAAATGAGCCCTGACCCGACACTGAATCTGCCTTGATCTTGGACTGCCCAGCCTCCAGAACTGTGAAAGATACATTTCTGCTGTTTATAAGTCACCCAGCTTACAGTCCTTTGTTACAGCAGCCTGAGAGGACAAAGACAGCCAGTGTTGCTGATGCTCTCCATAGAGGTTGTGCCAACCTAGCACAGAAAAAGAGAGCCTAACACCCCATACCCCAGCCAACACAATGTGTTTTCATCTTTTGCCAATCTGATAAGTGAAAAATGCTATTTCAGAATAGCTTTCGCTTGAGTTTTAGTCATTATGACTGAGGTGAGCTTTTCCATGGTGTGACTTTGAAATACAGAGTCCCCAGGACTAAGCCCAGCCAAGGAGGGAGCCAAGAAGTTCTCCTGAACACAGCTTTCTCCACTGTCCCTGGAGTGTAGTCTTTTCAACTCAGGAATTGTCCTCCAGGTGTGCATGTGTGAAGAGAGCAACTCCTTCAGAGACTCCACGTTCTTGTGGGGAGGAACAAAACACAGACAACATCGCAGCTGCTCCCTGATCGGCCTCATTCCCTCTCCCATGGCTAAGCTGCTTCTTCCTCCATCATCCTCCCCAACAATCCAAATAGAACGAGTCAAGCGGCTTTTCTTCCCTACGTTTCTCAGGCCAGGCACATTCTGGTGAACTATTAGACCTTGTCCTAAGCTAACAAGTGCTACCCGGAAGCAACAAAAGTCAAAAAAGACACACACGTAAGCAAACCCAAGTTTGTCCTCCTTTCAGCCCTCACTGGTGCAGGATGTCTCCACAAGCTTGTCAGAGACAGTACCTGGGTGCTGCCTTTTTTTTTTTGAGTGGGAGTCTTACTCTGTTGCCCAGGCTGGAGTGCCGTGGCATGCTCACGGCCACTATAGCCTTGACCTGCTGGGCTCCTTCCATCTCAGCCTTCCAAGTAGCTGGGACTATAGGCACACGCTACCACACCTGGTTAATCTTTTGATTTATTGTAGAGATGAGGTCTCGCCAAGTTGCCCAGGCTGGTCTCAAACCTCTGAGTTTAGGCAACCCTCTTGCCTCAGCCTCCCAAAGTGCAGGGATTATAGGCTTGAGCCACTGCACTTGGCCCTGGGCTCTGTTTTGATCTCCCAGGTGACAGGGCCAGCTGCAGCTGTCTGGTAGGTCATTCAGCCAGCCCAGAGTATGTGAATCCAGCCTCAAGGAGCTGGACTAGTCCCACTGTGCCCTCTGAAATACTTTGTCCCTCCTCTCAGAGGCCCTCACTGCAGAGACTGAGTGTGCCATGTCTCATGGCCTTGCCTAAAGCCTTCCTCGGGCTTCACAGAATGCTCTGGAACTCTGGGCTCTTGTCAGGGAGTGCATTCTTGGCTTGGCCAAGGCAGGCCTGCATCCCTCCTGAGCTGCCACTGTCCAGTAGCCTCTCCTCGCAGGGCCTGGCTATGCAACCACGTCTAAGCCAAATGCCTGCCTGTGTCAGACCCACTCTCCCCCACCCCCAATCCACTCTCCCTTTCCTGCCAGGGTGTCTCCTCAAAAAAAAAATTGGACATGATTTTAAAATAATAATAATAGCTTCCATGTATATAACACTCACGTTTACATAGAAAATACTGTGTGCCAGGTGCTATTTTAAGTACTTTATATTGACTCATGTAATAAATGGACACACAACAAGAGTCAAAAGGTATGAGAGGATAAGCAGTAAAAACGAAACCATCTTGCTTCTCATCCACATTCCCCACCCCAGAAATGGCTGCATTACTGGTCTCTTGTGTGCCCCTGTAAGCCCTCTGCAACCATATAAGCACATGGGCATAGATTCTTTTGTTGGTCCACATGGGGTGGCATATGAAACACATGTTCTGTATCTTTGTGGGGTTTCTAATTAATTTTTCCTGGTTGTCTTTTTGCCCCTTAAAAGTCTTATCCCCTTCCCACCCCTCAATGCTGTGATAGAGCAGAAAGGTATCTGTCTTTGGAGCCTGGCATGTCTGTGACCAGCCCCTGGCTGACCACTCGGTGAGCTGCAAGTGACCGAATTGCTCTGAGTCTCACCTTCCTTATCTAGAAAGTGGGCTCACAAGGTGTCACGCGGAGATGTGATATTAGAGAATGACATCTTCCTAAGTGAGTTGCCTCCTGCCCCCAGAGATGTGGTCACCTGTGGGTGGACAGGGGCTGGGCTGTGGACCAAACTCACCTGAGAGTACAGGTGACACTTGGGAGCAGGAAGCGTTTCTAAGCATCAGGGCCTGCTCCTGGACCGTGGGTCATGGATGCCTGAGTGGGGAGAGAAGGGGGTGATGTAGGGGGACTGAGGTCTAGGACTTTGATTCAGAAGTTGGCACTGATGATTCAGCAGCTCTGCCCTCTTCTGGAAGGTTAGATGGGCACTTTCACTTCAGAGCTTTCTGCTGCACAGAAGAGAGTCGAGCCTGAGTGGCCCCCAGCTCAGGGCCCTCCAAGAGCACCACCCCCGAGGCTGTCCCCCACTCAGCCCACGCCCTACCGAGTATCCGAGTATCCGTCCAGCCACCCAACCCCTCTGTCCCACGCTCACTGCCATCTTGTTCATTATTCCATCTGATCATGTTCAGAAGTAAAGCCCATTGTTATATTCAGCATGGTGGGGACAAAGCTCACAAACCCAATCCCTTCAGGAAACTAAGGCCAAACTCAAGTGGAGGGGCCTGCCTCGCAGTAGGTAATGAGCTACTGTAGTAGGTGCCAAAGCTAGGACTAGAATGCAAGACTCTGGCAAGACCCTAGCTAAGTCCAGGCAGTTTATTTGCCCCAAAGTGATTGTGTCCCCATTCCTTCCCCCACAGCTCCCTGATGAGAGGCAGACAGGGGCTCTGGGACCCCCAGATCAGCAGCATTTCACATGGAGCAACTTATTGAATGGGTTACTTTCACTGAAAAATTTCAGGAGTGAGTTTTATAGTTGAATACATACATTAGTACAAAATGTGCCTGAAAAGTAAATCCTCTAAGAAACGTACCTTTTGTAGTGGCAGCTTCGGGCTTCTCTCCTGAAGCCTGAGGGGGCAGATGGCATGTCTGCTTGCTCCACTTTTCTGTTTGAAAACCTTGGAGAAAAATATTAGAAGCGCTGGTCTATTGAATGGTCCTGCCTGAAACCAAGTGAGAATGAACTGGTGCCTTTGTGTATTTCTTTTTATTCCATAATGGATTACAGGCCGCTTACAGCAGAAATAACAAATGACAACAACATATAAAATTAAAAAGTAGAATCAATGGAAAATAGACATTAAATAAATTAATTTTGGGGAGGGGGAAAGAGGGACAGAGATAAACAAATATATCTTATATCTGATGATGAAAAATGCTGAGGAAAAACTAAAGCAGGGTAATGAGAATAGGGAGTGCAAGGAGGAAGGGCATTGACCTTTAATGAAGTGTCTGGGGAAGGCCTGTCCTCTCCAAGAGGTGACGTTTGAATTGAGACCAATGGTAAAGAGCGTTGGGTGGCACAGGAACAGCAAGGGCAAAGGCCCTGAGGCAGGAGTGGGATTCGCATGTTTAAGGAGCTCATGTGGCCAGCATGGCGTGGTAAGGGTCAGGGGGTCAGGGGTAAGGTCAGAGTGAGGGAGGACTGGATCACATGGGGCCTTGCAGGCACCATCATGACATTAGTGTTTGCTGCAGGGGGGTGGCTGAGCAGAGATGTGAAATCCTCTGGCTTGGTTTAACAGGCTCACCCTGAACACAGTGTTGAGAACTGGCTTCCAGTACAGGGGTGGTAGCAGGGAGATCAAGTAGGAGGCAAAAAAAAAATGAGAATGACTTGGACAAAGTGTGTGGCAGCTGAGGAGGTGAGAGATCATTACAAGTGGTGGGTATATCTTCAAGTCAGTCCTGCTGACGGGACTTGCTGATGGATTGGATGTGAAGGATGATAGAGTGGCCAGGAAGAATGCAGCACACTCCCTGAGATGGAAAACAACTCTGGCAGGGTGGCCCGCAGGACTCAGGAGCACAGCCGGGCACTTGTGGAGTCTGTGATGCCATCAGACAGCCACATGGAAACCTTGAGCCAGTAGTTGGCTCTGTGAGCAGCATTCAGGGGAGAGCACTGGGAGCCATTGGTGTGTGGGTGAGGCTGAAGGGTGTCATCAGTGTAATCCAGGGCTTACCTCTTGATAGATTCAAGTACAGAACCTATCTCAATACTCGAAGGACTGACAGGTTGCAGTTCCCTGCCTCTGTGCACAGCTGCAGTCCCAACTGGTGGTTGTGTTCTTTCTGTTTTTTGTCGATATTGTTTTATTTTGTTTTGTTCTAGTGAACCAGCATTCCCTGTCCCCCTCCTAGCTTCCCTGGACATACGTACAGTGTGGTAATGAGGAAGAAAGTTGATTGTTTAAGGTTATTTTCCTTGGCGAGGCCTGGGCATGCCAGGGTTCAGGAACATTCACCTCCAGCCATGTTGTGTAAACAAAAAATAAGATTTATTGGAGAAACTTATAGGCAGAAAAACAGCCAAGAGTCTGGTTTCTCTGACCCTTCCTTATTTCTTTCTTTTTTTTTTTTTTTTTTGAGTTGGGGTCTCACTCTGTCACCCAGGCTGGAATGCAGTGGCACACTCAAAGCACCGCAGCCTCGACCTCCTGGGCTCAGGTGATCCTCCTGCCTCAGCCTCCATAGTAACTGGAGCTACAGGTGCTCACCACCATGCCTGGCTAATTTTTTATTTTTTTTATAGGCTTGTCTCGAACTCCTGGGCTCAAGCAGTCTTCCTACCTCAGCCTCCCAAAGTGCTAGGATTACAGGCAAGAGCCACTGTGCCTGGCCCTCCTTTTCTTTTAGAGGCAGACAGCCAGACTGAGCAGAAGCACTGGGATAAGTTCTCAGGGCAAGGGCCCCATCCTCTCCCCCTGTCCAGTGTACATATTTATGGGGGATTTGGGAGGAAGGTAGGAAATGCGGTGTGCACTGTACAACCAGAGGAGCTTCCTGGTTGAAGAAAAGTGGTACCTTTCGAGCTCAGCCGGGGGTACCAGACTAGAAGCTTTGTGTGGTCTTCCCTTGAACCAACTTGAGATGATACTGGTTCTTCAAGGATTGTGAAATCCTTGGAGGTTTGCCCTTCAAATCCTCTCTCCACCCTTGTGCTCAAGTATCTGTGACCACCTTTACCAAAGTCTACTCCCAAGTAGCCATCACGTTGGGTCCCTTTTAGGGTAAAACCAGCCAGGAGACCAGGCTTCAAGCTAGATTGCAGGGTTTCTCAGTCTGAATACTACTGATATTTGGGGCTGGATTTGTTGGGGTGAGGGGCTGCCTTGTGCATTGAAGGACATTTAGTAGCATCCTTGGCCTACCTACTAAATGTCCTTAGGATCCCCCAGGTGTGTCAACAAAAAATATGTCTCCAGATATTGTCAAATGTTCTCTGGGGAGCAGTATCACCCCCGGATGAGAAACACTAAGCTAAAATAAAACACCAGAGTTGCAAGTCCAGGCAAGAGGCTGATAGAAAACCAGGGGCAGCAGAGATCCCCCCCTCCGTCAGAATATATCTTCCCTACTTCCTCTTTAATTTTCCCAAGGATAGACCACAGGAATTTTCTGGAAGATAGCTTTATGTAGCCCTGGCTCCAACTACTTGCACAGCAATCCTGGTTCTGCCGCTTACTAGCTCTGTGACTGTGGGCAAATTATATAGCCTTTGGTAACAAAAATATCTACCTCCTGGGGATGTTGGGAAGATCACAAGAAATATACATACAGCGCTTAGAACAGTGCCTGGTACCTAACAGGTTGTTGCAAGACAGGCTTCCTGGGAAACTGAGGTTTGTGTGCAGGAAGTGTTTTGGGAGTGTCCCTAGGACGCAAGCTTGTGTGGGAAGGGGAGGTGAGGCAGGCACAGGGAGAAGCGGTGCTGCTTGCTCTCGCAGTGGAGGGGAGTGAGGCTGCGAGGACCCTTCAGACAACACTTATCTCTGTGTCTGGATCCTAAGAGGAGCGGAATCACCCACCCTCAAGTGAATCTAACTCTGAATCTGAACTCCACCCACCATGTTGAGTTCAGGCAGCTGTGAGCAAAGCGCCACCTGCTGGCCAATGCCTGCTCTGCTTGCTCACCCAGGAATGCCGGACTAGGACCGCAGTGCTGGATACCAGGACAAACGACACAGATGTCCTCTGCTCACTCCTCTTCCCTCTCCCTGGAGGAGTCAGATGAAAGTGGGTGTAAAGAGCAGTTTTAAACGGCCACGAGAGGTCCCCAAGAGACAACAGCACACTGTGAGAAAAGCAAGCACACAAACGGTGGTCCTCCTGCCTCTGCCCAGCTCAGGCACGTGCTCCCACTGGATCTCAAAGCTGAGGGCAGCCTCGGTCACAGGCCGGCAAGAGGGGCCACCCACGGGGACAGGACAACAGTGCCCCACGTGGTCGCCTGCTGTCTTGGGCCACCAGGCCCTCCTGGTGGGAGAACTTTGTATTCTCCAGTTATTTGTGTGTCCATTTGTGCGTACATCTGTCTCCTGTGCTGTGCTGTGGGCCTGGTGCTCGGTTCCTTGCCTTGTACTGAGTAGCGCCCCCTAGCAGTGCTGAAGTGAATTGATGGGATTATGGCTGCTCTTAGGTCTTTGGAACAAATGCTGGAAAGCTGTTAACCCAAAGGCAGGAAGATGACAGGGTAGCTGAGAGAGGGAAGGAGGGAGGGGAAGTCGGAGTCTACCAAAGCCTCCTGAAAAGCTCAGAAAATAAACTGAGGCAAGAGTGAAAAGTGGCAGGAGAGCCTCCTCTGCAGTGCGGAAAGCTGAAAAGGAGACAGCGGGCCCAGCCTGTGGAAGACAAGACTGAAGAAATTTAGTTTCAAGAATGAAAAGCAAATGTGCCACCTCTTGGAGTAGCCTAGGGATAAGTATCCTACACTGAGATGGAAAAGATTCACCCACTCCATGCTTGAATTCCTGCTAGGCCCTGAGAATCCCATGCAGGGAGCTAACTCTTTAATGAAAACCAGAGCTGGGCACGGTGGCTCACAGCTGTAATCTCAGTACTTTAGGAGGCCAAGAGAGACGGGGAGCAAGTAACACCACTGGCAGGGCTGGGGCTGTGGGAACCTTTAACAGGAGCTGCTGTGGCCTAGCAGGTGATAGATGTCTAAGTGGAGGCCTGAGGAAGAGGAAGAGTGGCCACAGGAAGTGGGGCAGAGGTGTGGTGGAGGGAGAGGCGTCTGGGCAAAGCTGGGCTGGCCGGCTTCCTGCAGGAGCTCAGATCTAAGCTGGGTCTTGAGAATGGGCTGGCCTAGAGGAAGCAGAGGGGGCCAGAGTGAGGTGGGAATGAGGATTTGGGGCTAGTGGGGCCATCGGGCTGGCTGCTGTGGTCTCACAATGGGGTGAGAAGGGAAGAGTCATTCCTTTTGGAGAGGCTGGATTTGAGGGGGTTGGCCAGGTATCCACATGGACTTGTCAGGAGATATTTCCAAAGTTAGAAGTGTGGACCTCGGATGCAGGCAAGCAGAGTGACACACAGTCTTCTGAAATAAACTAGAGAGGAGGAAGACTGAAGAGAGAGGACAGGGTGGACAGGGAGTCACCTGGGTGGAGGAAGGGGGCCTGCCAGTGTGGAAGACAGGAGAGGATCAGAGCACTTTGTCCTGTGGAAGCTCAGAAAAGAACAATTCTAAGGAAGGGGAAGGAGGAAGGAGTGGCTCCTCTGTACCAAAAGAGAACGAAACTTCCTGAGTTCTGAGAACTGGGCAGAGGAGTACAGGATTACCCATGCGGAGCATTCATAATAAACTGCCTTGGTCTCTTCACTTCTCCCAGAAGAGGGTTTTTTTTTTCCCCTTCCTGGCCAAAAGCATCCCCAGAGGCCTCAGCAGCAGGTCTGCTGCATCTGGCCATCCCTGGTGCTTCTGAGGAAGGAGACCCAGTCTCTCTGCCTGGTGTCAGCGGCCCCCCCATCACGGACAGCTGACTAATGATGGGACGCCAGCAATGCCTTTGAGCTGCAGAGATGAAAGCAGCCACAGGCTGCTAGGGGGAAGGGGGGCGGTGAGCAGGTAGGGGCAGGCCTGCCTGACAGCTCAGCAGTGGGACGGCCTCTCCCTCACCCCTCCAGGTTCCAAAGTCACCTCTTCCCCACAGCTTTGCATAGAAGGGAGGCCAAGCCTCACCTGGAGTGAGAGGAAGCCTTAAACAAGTCTGGCCCTAGTGACATTTGAACTTGACCTTTTCCAGAAGGACAGGCCCTTTACACATGGCTAACTCCAGTGCCTGGACTCCCCAACACAGCCTTCCCTGTGTCCTGCCGCAGCTGGTTAGGGCCTCACTAGAGAGGTGGGGTTCTGGCCACAGCACCTTAGACCACACCCAAGGAGCGGTGAGCAGGCTTCAGAAGCCAAGGTGTGGGCCAGCCTGGTCGTGGAACATCTGCCCCACCCACACCCATGAACCATTTTGGCACTAGAGTAGCTTCACCCTGCTCAGTCCCTCCCCACAGCAACTCTGATAGATTAAAAGTTTGGGGGTCACGATCGGGAGAGGATAGGTGGGAATAGATACAGCTAGAAGTGGGGTAGCTGTGATGAAGTTTGCAGAAAGAACAGTTTTGATTCAGGTGGGCTATTCTGAGCAGCTCACTTCTCTTCTTAGAACCTTTATTTCCTCATCAAAAAATGACATTAGGCATGTATGAGAAATTTGCAAGTTTAAAAAAGATAAGAAGAAAAATGGCACTAGGAGCATCACATAGCCCACATATTTTAGAGGGTTATTATAGGTAAACGAGAGAAGGAACGAACTTTGCAGACTGTCAAGACTAAGTAAGTGTTGGTGGTTACCTCCTCAATTCAGGAGTTGTCAACATGAAGTCCATGAGCCTGAACTTGGGGGATCTGTGATTCACCGGAAATATGTAAGATACACGTGGGCAACTTTCTGGTGAGGAGATCACGGACCCAACAAAGTGTAAGACACGCACACAGTAGAGGTCCATCCTAGCACCTTTTTTTTTTTTTTTTGAGTTGGAGTTTCACTCTGTCGCCCAGGCTGGAGTGCAGTGGCACTCTCACAGCCACCGCAGTGTTGACCTGTTGGGCTCTGGTGATCCTTCCGCCTCAGCCTTCCAAGTAGCCGGAACTATAGGCGCACACTACCATGCCTGGCTAATTTTTTATTTATTGTAGAGACGAGGTCTTGCCAAGTTGCCCGAGCTGGTGTCGAACCCGAGGGCTCAAGCAATCCACTCGCCTTGGCCTCCCAAAGTGCTGGGATTACAGGCTGAGCCACCAAGTCCAGCCCATCCCGTCACTTTTTAACTGCATTTACTGACATCCAAAGTCACGCAGCTTGTCCGAGGCAGGGTTAATCTCCATTGTTCACCCCCCCATGTCAAGTGAGGGGAAGAATGGTAAGAGAGACCGGGGAGGGAAGACAAACCAGCTGTAGATCCCTAAACCCTGCTGGGATCCAGGGCCTCTGTTCCCATTGTAGATTACTGAGATGAGGGGGATGGTGAGAGACAGAAGGAGGCAGTTCCAAGGGTGGAGAGGCCTGGGGGGCCCTTCCTGGAAACCCAGATTGCTGAATAAGTGAGTCATCCTCCTATTCCCAGAAAATCCCCATGAAAGACTCAAAGGAGGAAACACAACTCTCTGACACTGTCTTGATGTGACTTCTCTGGTTCTCCATTCTTTTCTTCTGGAGAAGAAAAATTGGGGGGGAGTGGCTGGTGGGGACTAACAGCTCTGTGGAACATATACAACAGGTGGGGATTCAGAGAAGACACCATGTCAAAGCTGTATGGAGAACTGTATGGGCCACACGCAAATGCCAGGTAGGCCTCGCCCAAAGAAGCTGTTTATGGAACCACTACTGAGTGCCAGGCATGTGTGGGATGCTTTGCCTAAATCAGTGTAAATGTCACCACTTCAAGGGGCCTTCCCTGACCCCGTTAGCAAATCCACTCCTCCCTCACCTGCTATTCTCTCACACTCCCTGGTGCTTTCTGTCCTACCTCTTGTTATGACTTACGATATTTTGCGTGCTCTCGTTTTATGCTCTCTCTCCTCCACTAGACTGTAAACCTGCCATGAGCAGAAGTCATGCCAGTGTGCTGATCACGCTAAGCATGGTGCCTGCCATCTAGTGGTTACCCAACCCTTGTTAAATGAAAGCATGACTGTCTCTAATCATCACAACAGCTTTATGAGGTAGGTATTATTATCATGCCTGTTTTACAGAAGAAGAATCTGAGGTTCAGAGAATCATAAGACTGGCTTAAGGAGTTTGTTATCACCAGCCTTCAGCTCTGCTCCTTCCCCTTGCGGGAAGAGTGGGAAAATCGAAGGGTCAGAAGAGAGAGCTGGGCCCAACGAAATGGCTCATCAGTTCAGCCAGAGCTCTCCCAACCTCTCATCACACCACTTAGCTCCAAGTCATCAGGGAACAGCCAAAGAGCTGGAGGCCAATGCAAACTGGCCTGTTTATTTCTCAAGCCAAGTGAGACCCAGCCCTTCCCTGCCCACCCCCGAGCAACATACAGCTAGGAGTCCACACCCCACCTCCCAAGTCTTAACACAACAGATAAATTAGTGAACTCTTTATAAAACATTGCACAGGGAAAAGACATACATATAGAGACAGCCAGTGCTGGCACTGGGGTGGGTTTCACTTCTTGAACACAGGTCACCAGTCCCTGCCCCATCAGGGTGGCTGGCCTTGACCATGCGGGTGCCTGCCCACCCCTGCACTTTCTTCCCTGAAGTGGCTCACTCGCTGTCCTGACAACCCAGTACTTCAGCTGGTTACCACAAATCATAAAAGTCCTACACCTTTCCTCCCCCAGGGAGCTACTTTCTGGCTGGCCCCACCGCCCACTCCTCCGAGGCAGGCCACTCCCCTATCCTTCCTTCTTACTGAGGCAGCCTGTTCTCAGCAATTCAGCTTACCAGGATCTGAAGACAGGTACACAAGACCAAGAAATATTGTTTCTTGATGTTTGGCGACCGTATATCATCCAAACCAGAACTTTAAAAAAAAGTGCAATGGGGTTGAATTCACTGAAGAGCAGGCATAAACCTGGACTGCCGGGCAAAGGACACATGGTCACCCTCCTGATAGGTCTTCCCCGCTCTGAACTAGCCCATAAGAAACCACTCTCTTTTTTTTTTGAGTTGGTCACTCTGTCGCCCAGACTGGAGTGCAGTGGCCGCTCCCGGCCACCGCAGCCTCGACCTGCTGGGCTCTGGCGATCCTTCCGCCTCAGCCTTCCAAGTAGCTGGAACTACAGGCGCACGCTACCATGCCTGGCTAATTTTTCTGATTTATTGTAGAGATGAGGTCTCGCCAAATTGCCCAGGGGGGTCTTGAACCCGCGGGCTCAGGCAATCCACTCACCTTAGCCTTTCAAAGCGCGGGATTACAGGCTGAGCCACCAAGCCCGGCTGAGAAACCACTCTTAACTTTCCAAAACATATTCTCCATTGACACCAAAGTCCTCTCAGACCTCTGTCCCCATCTCTGCTGCCTCCCACTCACCAACCTTCCAGCATCTTGGCTACACATTTTAAGGCTTCTGTAATATGGATGACTTGTAGTATCAGGGTTAGAAATAACGCCCCCTCCAAATCCGTAAGAGACCCAGCCACATAAGGCCTCTGGTGTCAAGCCCTAGACCTCATGGCTTCTTGGGCCCAATCCCCAGAATGGGCTGCATGGGTCTGAATAGAAAAGGGAGCTTTAATCCTCAAGTCTCCCATCCTAAACTTGCCAAGTCTTCTCTATCTAAGCCTCCTTGTGGCTAAGGGCCAAGGTCAAAAAGAAAGTCCCTTCACCTCTGCCCTTGGCCACACAAAGTGCTTCTGTTCTGGCACCTTCTTCCCAAGTTTCGCATGCACATTCCTCCTCCTACCTCAATGTGCCTAGGAACCCCAGGTATTACCTCTTGGAACAGCAACTGTTGGAGACCTAGCTGTAGTACCTGCCACCCCCACCTGAACAGGGCTGGGCCTCAGCCCTTTGTGAGTACCTGACAGGCAATCACAGCCATCCCTGTGGGTTCCAGTTCCGAGTCAGGGCCCCACCCCTTGCTTTTAGAACCTGCTCAGGAGGCCATGCTTGTAAGACTGCTTTAAATAAGTCTTGCTAAAGCAGATAGTACCAGATAGTGGAAACTCAGTGCTTAGGCCCTTAAAGGTTCCTTCCTCCTCTCCCCTCCCACATCCCATGTGTAAATAGTTCACAGCCACCCAGTGCTTTGAGAAACAGAAGGCGGCTCTTGAGCTTGGGCCACTGCTTCGTGTTTGTTGTCCGTCTGTCTTCGGGGAACAAAGGCTCCTCCATGAATGAGGCTGTCTAACACCTGCTGCATTTCTCCCCCCCCCAAAACAAGTGTCCAGATTCAGCCTGTCTGAGGCGAACCCCGGGGCTCAGGAGGTGGTTTTCCGGTGGGGCCCTGCGTAGGCATAGGAGATGGGATGGCGGGTTCCAGGCCTCACGATGAACGTGTTGATGGGGCTTCCGTAATGGGGGGTGCTGTGGGGAGACCTGGGGGAGAGCCAGAGATGTGAAGTTAATAACTGCAGCTGCTTAACCAACAGGCCTCCCCTCTACCCAGGTCCCCGGAGGAAAAGACGTGCCTCCGTTCTACTGCATTTGTCCCCACAAGCCCTGGGTTCATCAACCAGAAACAGCCACCAGAAACAGGGCTGTCCTGCTGGCCACAGAGAACATGTGGAACATCCGCTCACTCAGAACACTGCCCTCCTGGCCTGGGTCTGGGTCCATTTCTGGATCGTATGGAAATCCCTCCACCCAAGGCTCATTCAGTTCTCTCCCCACCCCAGACTGAGCCTGAACCCTGGGATCCAGGGGACAGGAAGGAGCAAAGCTGGTGGGGAGAAAACAGGGAGAGGAGGCGGCAGGTGAGGGAGATGCCCACAGCGCCCTCTCCAGGGAAGGACCTCCTCTCCGGTCCTGCCTGCAAACCAGAAGGGAGAAGATCACGTGGGTTTTTTTCCGTCGTTGTTTTTGACGGATGGCCGCGGCCGTCAGCTCCTCTGTGGAGCTGACGGACCGTGGGCAGGGCCTCCACGGACCTCATCTGGCTTCCGATCCCCGGACCCGTCCATCAGCCCGGGCCGCAGCTCACCTGCCGGTGGCCGGGGCGAAGCCGTGGTCTGCGGCGCCAGGCGCCCTGTGCGTGGCCTCCGCGGCGGCGCGGGCGGCGCCCTCCAGGGACAGCCTCCGCACGTGCAGGCCGCCGGGGGGGGCCCGGCCCGCCGAATTGACGCGACGCATCTCGGGGCCCCCGGGCGCTCCGAAGGGTCCCGCGGGCTGCGGCCCGAAGCAGTTGGGGGTGCTGAGGCTGCGGCCGGCGCCGCGGGTCGGCCCCGGGCTGCGGTGGGTCTCCCCGACGTACAGGCGCTTCTTGATGAGCGAGCGGCTCCCTCCGGGGGAGCGCCCCAGGCCGTCGGAGCGCGCGCCCGCGGGGAAGCGCGAGAAGCCCCGGGCGGGGGACTGCCCCCAGCCCGAGACGTCGTTTCGGGGAGGGGAGCCCCGGCGGCCCGGATACTGGAGGGCCGGTGCCGGGGGCTCAGGGTCATTGCTGAACTCTGGCGGCGGGGGGATGACCTCAAAGCTGAACTCTTTCTCCTCCCCCTCCCGCTTGTACAAAGGAGACGATGGCGAGGAGAAGGACTTGGGCAGCGCGGGGCCCTGGGTGGGCGCCGGGGCCTGGGGCTCCGCCCTTGTCCAGTTGTGCCTGCGGCCTGGCTCCGCGCCCTCTGGGTCTCTTCCGGGCTGGGGCCTCCACTGACTGGGCACGGGAGGCTGCGCCACCGAGGTCAGCTGGGAGTCCTTCTCAGCCTCCTTGGGTAACTTGGGGACCACAATGAAAGAGTTGGGCCGGTCCTGGCTGTAGAAGATGCTGTCGGAGCCGGCCTGGGGTTGGCGGCTGTGGCTGCGGAGACTCCCTGGCAGGGAGGACCTACCCAGGGCAGCCCCTCCAGGCCTACCCTTCTGTGCCCTCTGCCTGGCCGCAAGGAGCAGGGCCATGGGGGAGCCCCGCTCCACCACCTCGCCAGTCACGGGGTGCCTGAGGAGCTCATCAACAGGCAGGGCTGAGGCAGGGGGTTTGGCTGGCAGCCCCTGGGGCTCCTTCACCTCCACAGGCTCTCCTGACCCTGCGGCCTCTGCTTTAGCCAGGGTGGGCGTCACCACAGCAACCTCTGGGCTGGGGCTGTTCTGGCTGCGGTGGGGCTTGTACAGAAATGACACCTCTTCTCGGCCTGGGGGCGTCTTTGGTGGGAGGGCTGGAGACGAGAAGTCTCCCCTAATGGCCTCTGAAGGGGGCGCTTCTGCCTTTGGCTGGGAGGGCACTGTAACTTTTTGAGATTCTGGCTTCTCCCACTGTCCCCCTGGGACTAGGTCCCTCTCTGCTGTTAAGGGGGATGATGTGGTGGGCAGAGTTGTGGCTGTAGATGGGGCAGCAGACCCAGGCGTGGTGTTGGGTGGTGTGGCTGGCCCCAGTGTGGCCTTGGGTGGTATGGCTGGTCCAGGCATAGCCTTGGGTGGTGTGGCTGGCCCCGGTGTGGCCTTGGATAGTGTAGCCGGTCCAGGCATGGGTGGTGTAGGTGGCCCTGCTGTGGTCTTGGGTGGTGTGGCTGGTCCAGGCATGGCCTTGGGTGGTGTGGCTGGCTCCAGAGTGGCCTTGGACTGGAGTGGTGTGGTTGGCAGAGGGGTGGTAGATAGAGATGGTGGATTCTGGGCCACAGGCTTGGAGAGCTTGCCCTTATCAGCCCCATTTTCAAATATTCTTCTGCCTTCCAGCCGAGGTTTGGGAGGCAGAGTCGCTATGCTGGGCTTGGCTTCCTTTTCTGCGGAGGAGGAAAACCGGGCCTCCAGCTCATTCCGAATCTGCTGCACACTGGGAGTTGGAGCGTCCTGGGGGAGGTAGTCCACAGGGGGCAGGGTCAGGCCAGGGACAGCCTCCCTCTCTGGCAGGCTGCTGCTGCAGGGACTCTTCTCAGGAGCACCTGGGGGGAAGTCCTTCTCTGGCAGGCCGGGACCCTTCTTCTTGCCCTCCTTGCCCTGAGAGGCCAGCGTGGGGCCTGGCCTGTGACTGAGGAGTCCCTCTCTCCTGGAGCCGAAGAGGTAGGCTGCCAGCTCGCTACGCAGCTTGTCCATCTGGCTGGGGTCCCGCCAGTCCACGGGTGCTGAGGAGGCTGTGTCCTCTGGGCTGGGGGGGCTGGGTTTGGGTTTGAGAGCAGGAGAGCTGGATTTGGGGCTTTTTGTCAACCCAGCAGGTGGAGGGGCTGGCTTCTCGGCAGGAGGCAAAGGAGGGGCAGCCAGGGGAGGATGAGGTGCTGGGGGAGGGAGAGGTGGTGCAGGAGGAGGCAGGGGTGGCGCCGGGGGCAGAGTCGCAGCTTGCTCGTCTGTCCAGGACTGGGACTGACTCAGCCGTGGGCTTGCTGGTGCCGCGGCCCTGAGCTCGCCAGGGCGGTCTAGCTCGGGAGCCCTGTCTGGGTAGACCTGGGATGCAGGGCGGATGTGGAAGCTGGGAGGCAGTGGGAGGCGGCTGGGAGCCTTCGTGGTGGTCTCCTCTTCCTCTGGGGGAGCCCCCTGTGCCTCCTGAACCGGGATGGAGGACGTCCTGACTGGGGTCGGGGGAGGCACTTTGAACGATCGGGGGAAGGTGAGGTGGGGCTCCGAGTTGGGTCCCGGGGGGTTCCCCTTTGGCTCAGCAGGGCTTCTTGGGGGGCTGGTCCTGTGAGTCTCCGACTGCCTGCCATTCAGTGCTATCTCTGATTTCCACTTGGTGACACCCCCGGGGGGAAAGACACGAGTCCCCATTTTGTGAGGAGACACTGGAGCCGGGGGTGCTGGGGCTGGCACAGGGGGTGGGGGGGGAGCTAAAAAGGCCAAGGGTGGGGCAGGGGGAATGAAATCAGGAGGGGCGGGTGTGGATGGGGAGGAAAGAGTGGATGGTGGGGACAGGGCCCCCAATACTGGGGGCGGAGGTGGGGCCACGCGGGGTGGAGGCGGGGGTTCCAGCAGCAGGGGAGGCGGTGGGGGAGCCGTGGAAGGTGGAGGTGGTGGCGGGGACTCCCCTGGAGGTGGTGAAGTGTCCTGAGGGGGCCCTGGGGCTGGGCCTGGGGGAGGCGGAGGGATGAGGGGATCCTGGCCATAGTGCCCAGGCCTCAGGTCACCCACGGAGCTGTACAGTCGGAGGTTGCCGTTGACTAGCGAGCTGGTACCTGAAAGAAGGGAGAGGCAAGATGAGGAGGGGGAGGAAGCCAGCCCAGCCCTTGCCAGCCTCCGTTTACCCAGGGCAGGGCTCAGGTGGGCACCCAAGGGAAGGACTGGCCTGTTTTCCTCTGGACACCAGTCAAGGGACAGTGACATGTCTGGCGTGCCGAGCTGTCCTGGGAACAGCTCCTGCTTTCTAGGGGGATCCCTGCCTGTGCCTGGTGCAGCCTTTGGAGTCTGTACCGAATAGCCTCCATCTGCCTCCCAAGAGTCACCCCCACCCTTTCGGGGACAAGGGAGGCCAGAGCACTGAGCCCTCCCCTCTGCTTCCTGGCTGGGTAACAGGTTGGCAGCGGCTGTCCTCCCCAACATACCACCATTCCTGTCCCTCTCCCACTGTCAGTCCCTGGGTGTCACCATCCACGTTGGTCCCCTAACCATGCTCACACTCTTGTATATTGATTGCCCCTTTACTAAACTCTCTTCATTTATCCCCTTTGGGCGTGCCATCTGTTTCTTGCTGGGATCTTGACCTTGACAAAGCCAGAAAGGCAGGGTTCCAATTCCAGTTCTACCATTTACTAGATGTATGATCTTGGTCACGCTAGTGAACCTTGCTGAGCCTCTGTTTCGACATCTCTGAAAAGGGCATGATGTCAAGGCTTACCCCACTAAACTGCGGTGAGGGTTAAATGAGAGAATTCATGTAGATACAGGTGAAGAGGCTTATCACTGGGCCTATAGTAGGCACTTCGTTAAAGGTAACCACTTTGCCGGGCTCGGTGGCTCAGCCTGTAATCCCGCGCCTTGGGAGGCTGAGGTGAGTGGATTGCCTGAGCCCGCGGGTTTGAGACCCACCAGGGCAACTTGGCGAGACCTCATCTCTACAATAAAAATAAAAAAGTCAGCCGGGCATGGTAGCGCATGCCTGTAATTCCAGCTACTTGGAAGGCTGAGGCGGAAGAATCGCCGGAGCCCAGCAGGTTGAGGCTGTGGTGGCCGGAAGCGGCCACTGCACTCCAGTCTGGGTGACAGAGTGAGACTCCAACTCAAAAAATAAAGGTAACCACTTTGACTGCTACCACCTGTGCTTAACTTTACAGACTGTATAGACGGTGAAGTGGGAGAGAGACCTTCTCGGTGAGGAATGTTGGGTGAAAGACCTGCAGGAGAAAGCAATTTGCACAAGCAGCTCCTGCTTTCTAAAGACCCTGAGCCTGCTAAGAACCCAGGTTTCCACCGCACAGAGAACTTCTGGACTGCAGGGTGGAACACAGGATGCAGAAGGAAGATGACCCAGACAATCTGGGTGCTAACGAGATGCTGAATGCCCTTGGGCCCAGCAACTCACACCCCTCCCTTTTCCTCGACCAAGTTCTCAGCCCCTCTCCTTTGTAGGGGCACCCAGCCTCTGCTTCCCTCCTCTGAGGACCTAACCCAGAGCCAAGCAAGCCTGGGGGACTTGCAGCCCTAAAGGGCTTCTCCCACCTGCCTGACTTCAAGATGAAGGGCCCAAGAGCGAGGCAGGGGAAAACGAACATTCACAGAGCACCCAAGTGTCAGGCAGGAGTTAGGAGCTAGAGTATAGCAGTTAAAAACAACAACAAAACAGCCAGGTGCAGTGGCTCAAGCCTGTAATCCCACCACTTTAGGAGGCGGAGGCAAGCAGACTGCCTGAGCTCAGGGGTTCGAGACCAACCTGGGCAACATGGTGAGCCCTCGTCTCTACAATAAATAAATCAATAAAAATTAGCCAGGCTTAGTGGCATGTGCCTGTGGTTCCAGCTACTTGGAAGTCTGAGGCGGAAGGATTGCCTGAGCCCAGCAGGTCGAGGCTGCGGTGGCTGTGAGCATGCCACTGCAGTCCAGCCTGGGCAACAGAGTGAGACTCTCCTCCAAAAAAAAAAAAACCCAAACACAAAACAAAAGGAAAGCAGAATAAGCCCTCCTGAAAGTTGTGCTCTGATGGGACAATGAGATAGACAATGAACTTACAATGTTCGTAAGCAATGACCTCGTTCAATGATGAGTCCTGGGGGTGAGAGGGACACCACTGGGAAAGAGGGGTGATGAAGGTGCTATTTGTGCGTGCGTGTGTGTGTGTGTGTGTGTGTGTGTTGGAGTCTCACTCTGTCACCCAGGCTGTAGTGCAGGGGCACGCTCACGGCCCCTGCAGCCTCGACCTGCTGGGCTCAGGCGATCCTTCCGCCTCAGCCTTCCAAGTAGCCGAAACTACAGGCACACACTACCCTGCCTGGCTAAGAGAGTGCTATTTAAATAGGGTGATCAGGAAAGGTCTCGCTGACAAGGTGACATTTCAGCAAAGAGAGCAGGAGTGAGGGAGGGAGCCCACAGATGTTTAACAGAGGAGCACTGCAGGCTGAGGCGACAGCAGTGCAAAGACCCTGAGGTGCAAATGCATGTGGGGTATTTTAGGAGCAGCGGGAGACTGTGTGCCTGAGGCAGTGTAGGAAGGAGAGAAAGCCCGAGGTGAGGCCGGACTGACCAGACTCAGGCAGTCCTTGCAAGAGCCTTTCATTTGAGTGATGTGGGAAGTAGGAAGCCATTGGAGGGTTTTGAGCAGAGGTGTGACATGAAGTGGCTTACATCTCATTTAACACTTCGATTATGCCTCCATACTAGGGTCGTTATTCCCACTGCTCACTGAAAGATACAAAGGAGCTGGACCCGGTGGCTCACGCCTATAATCCTAGCACTTTGGGAGGCAGAGGTGAGAGGATTGCCTGAGTCCAGGGGTTCGAGACCAGCCTGGGCAACATGACAAGGCCTCATCTCCACAATAAATCAAAAAATTAGCCGAATGGATGGCGTGCATCTGTAGTTCTAGTTACTTGGAAGGCTGAAGTGGAAGGTTCGCCTGAGCCCAGCAGGTCAAGGCTACAGTGGCCATGAGGGTGCCACTGCACTCCATCCTGGGAGACAGAGTGAGACTCCGACAAAGAAAGAAAGAGAGAGAGAGAGAGGGAGGGAGGGAGGGAGAGAGGGAGGGAAGAAAGAAAGAAAGAAAGAAAGAAAGAAACAAACAAACAAACAGAGGCAGCATCTTGTCCAAGAGGGTAAAGCTAATATGGGGGAGCTGGGGCTCAAAGCCAAGTCAATCTGACTTGAGTTCTTTCTCCTACTTCACACTGCTCTTGTTCCAGCTCTGGCTTTGTCCCTTCACCGTTCTTCCCCTGCCAGAGGTGGGCCTTCACCAGCCCTGGCTCTGCTTTACCCCTGGCCCCACTGCTCCTGCCCAAGGCAACCAGCAACCAAGAGGGCTAAGGGCCATGGCAGTGCCTGCGCCAGCTTTGCCACCAGCTGTGGAGGGGGCCCAAGGAGGAAGGAAAGAAAGGATGGACAAAAGCCCTAAGCCCAGGGTCCTCTTACCTGTCACTTCTTTGTCTGCGAAGTCTTCTGGGACAGAGGGGGTAGGCACAGCCAGCCCGTGGTTTTCCTGGGCATTCTGAAAGGGACCAGAGAGAGATCAGGGGACAGGGGACAAATGGACAGACAATCTCAAACAGCTGCTCTGTGAGGCCACTTTACTGCTTGAAAATTGTAAGTGATGGTGATGGTGATGACTGTTGTCACTACCTTGTGAGTACACTAAAATATGAAAGGGTGAATTTTAAAAGGTCAGTCTTAGCCGGCTTCGGTGGCTTAAGCCTGTAATCCCGCACTTTGGGAGGCTGAGGTGAGTGGATTGCCTGAACCCGCAGGTTCGAGACCCGCCTGGACAACTTGGCGAGACCTCATCTCTACAATAAATCAAAAAATTAGCCGCATGTGGTAGCGCACGCCTGTAGTTCCAGCTACTTGGAAGGCTGAGGCAGAAGGATCGCCGGAGCCCAGCAGGCTGAGGCTGAGGCTGTGGTGGCCGGGAGTGTGCCACTGCACTCCAGTCTGGGAGACAGAGTGAGACTCCAACTCAATAAATAAATAAATAAATGAAAAGGTCAGTCTTATGGTACAGTCACTTCTGGCTATTTGTTGTAGTTCTGTTATATAACATCTCCGTGAACACCATTAGTGAATACTGATCCACTGCTCCTAGGGAAAATACAATGTTAAGTTCCTGCAAGGCTCTGGTCACAACACTTTTGTCAACCCATCAATACATAGCCTTGTTTTATGTATGTTTCTATTTGAAGACACTTGAATATACTCTTGTTGATTTATTAACATTGAACTCATGGCCAATAGCGCAACATCTGCCTAACATGTGAATTTCTCCTGTAAGGTACATCATAGCCTCTTGCACTTATGGACACTGCACAGCACTTCTGCACTACATTTGGGGGCCACTTGAAACAGCAAAATCACCAAGAAAATCAAGGAAATAGGAAAAACATGGCAGCAGACAGAAAAAGACACTTGTTTACGGCCAAGTGTCCCCGTGGTCGGCTGGAAGTGTGTGCATTGGGCAGCTCAAAATATTCACTGTTCTGTGCATGTCTGCAAATGACAAAAGCCATACAGGTATTGAATCTGAGGTTACAAATAAGTTTTAGCCACTAGGCAGATTTGCAAATACAGAACTCATGAAGAGTAAGAATTGGCTGTATACGAATTACATTTCAATTAAAAAGACAACAAACAAAAATAATCGGCAGTGACTCCCCATGGGTGTCCACACATGAAAAGCCAAACCCCTCACCCTGGCCTCCTATTCATTCTTAGCTTTCACTGGGTGTTTACAGAAAAATAAAAAATGGTGAACTTGAATATTTATAGCCCTGCAGATACCCTTCTGATTCTTAAGCTTAACAGCCCATAGTGTGTTTACACAGCTGTCAGTCTGTGCATACTGCTTTGCATCCCTTTTTTTTTTTTCCAAACACACATTTCCATATGTCAACAAAGTCCACACACCTGCCCTTTGGAAGAGCCGTAGAGCATTTGATGGCAGCTTTCAAGATCCTCAACGACCTGACCTCAACCTTCCCAGCCAGCTTTCATTTCTCACTCACCTGTGACACCTCCCGTCCCGTGTTCTGGCTTGACCGACTTCCTCTCTGCCACCCTTTCCACTCACAAATACAGTTCATGTTCATCTCCCACGCTGGTTGTTGGCCAGGCTGTGTCTTTCTCGCTCCCCTCCATTTCTAATAATAATATTCCTTGCACTGTGCTCTAACTAAACACATTATCTCAGTCACACCAACCTACAAAAGAGACCATCCTCATTTACCAGCTAAAGAAACCGAGGCTCAGAAGCATTTGGTAAGTTGCCTAAAGTCATACAACCAGTACTGTCAAACTCGGGTCTGTGGAGCTCCCACTTCATGGTATCTCGCCTCCCTAAACACTCTTGTCCTTTAAGGATTAGCTGAGCCCCTCTGGGAGATGGCACAGGGGTAGGGGCCGAGAGCATTGGCTCTGCATGCAACCTGCCTGGATTTGACTCTTAGCTCTGCTACTCGTTAGCTGTAGGACTGTGCAAGTTACTTAAGCTCTCTGTGTCTCAGTTTCCCCATCTGTGAAATGGTGATAAAATAGAATCTACCGTGGCGGGGTGTGGTGGCTCACGCCTATAATCCCAGCACTTCGGGAGGCAAGCGTGAGAGGATTGCCTGAGCCTGGGGGTTAAAGGGCAGCCTGGGCAAATTGAATAGACTTCGTCTCTACATAAACAATAACAACCACAAAATTAGCTGGGCATGGTGGTGCACGCCTGTGGTTCCAACCATTTGGAGGGCTGAGGGGGAAGGATCACCTGAGCCCAGCAGGTCAAGGCTGTGGTGACTGTGATCGTGCCACTGCACTCCAGCCTGGGCAACAGAGTGAGAGTCTGACTCAAAGGAAAAAAAAAAAGAATGACTCTACCCATCCTAAGAATGCTGTGAGGACTAAATGATGCAATGTACACAAAGCACTTAGGGATATTATCTCATTTGACAGCTCCTGGCATGTAGTAAGAGCCCAATAAATGTGCTCTGTAGCACCAAGGAGCTATCCTCATGTCTGCACCAATCCACACTGACCTACTGCTGCCCAGAGCAACCCACAGCCAAGCCTCACAGTGGGGGAGCTCTGGTTTGCACCCTAGATGGTCCTCTTTTTTTTTTTTTTTTTGAGTTGGAGTCTCACTCTGTCGCCCAGGCTGAAGTACAGTGGCACACTCAAGGCCACCCCAGCATCGACCTACTGGGCTCCGGTGATCCTTCCACCTCAACCTTCCAAGTAGCCAGAGCTACAGGTGCACGCTATCACACCCAGATAATTTTTGATTTATTGTAGAGACGAGGTCTCACCAAGTTGCCCGGGCTGGTCTCGAACCTGTGGGCTCAGGCAATCCATTTGGCTCGGCCTCCCAAAGTGCTGGGATTACAGGCTGAGCCACCGAGCCCGGCCTAGATGGTCCTCTTGATCCTCCAACAAGATCTGGGAGTTCCTTGGAGACCATGTCTTATGGCACCCCCAAAGCTGGACGTAGTCAGCTCAGTTGTTAGTCACTGATGGACTGATGACACCAACTCTCTGGGCTTAATGGCTTAATATACAAGAAGAGCCATCCAAGGTAGATGTTACAGAAATATCCACAAGACCCTGGGTTATCAAGGGTCACCTCAGAATGACTCTGGTCATTCTGAGGGCAGCAGACAACTCATCTTGTTCATAAGAATTCTGAAGCTGGAATGGCCTTGAGCCATCAACTAGTCCTTCTGCCTCTACTCTTTTCACATGGCCAACAACATACCAGCTCTTAGCATTTCCCAAACCCAGTGATTCTGAACCAGGGGCGGGACAGGGATGCAGCCCCTCAGAGGTGTGTCCCTCACAACACCCTGAGATGCACCACACACGCAAGCAAATCCCTGATTGTCTAATAACCTTCATCAAGTACACACACTCTAATTTTGACCAGATGATGGACAAGCCAGAGTCAAAATCCCTGATTACTCTTCGAATACAGCCAGAAAGTAGAAAGACTTGGGGACTCGACATTAAAAGTCTTGACTCTTATTCATGCTCGATTTTGCCAGCAATGTGACTTTGGATGACCAGCGGAGATGCGGGATGGGGACAGTGATGTTAAATGGTCGCCTGTGCTCCTCCCGTGTGCCAGCCTATGTGAAGAGCTTTACTTGTGTTGTTTCAAACCCCTTCTCAAACCTGGCATCTAGGCTGAGCATGGTGGCTCACACCTGTAATCCCAGCACTTTGGGAGGTCAAGGTGGGAGGATTGCTTGAGCCCAGGAGTTCAAGACCAGTCTGGGCAACTAGTGAGACCTAGTCTCTACAATAAATAAAAAAATTAGCCAGGCATGGTGGCACACACCTGTCATCCCAGCTATTTAGTAAGCTGAGGCAGAAGGATCGTCTGATCCCAGCAGGTCAAGGCTGTGGTGGCTGTGATCGTGCCACTGTACTCCAGCCTGGGTGACAGAGTGAGACCCTGATACAAAACAAACAAACAAAAACACCTGGCTTCATCACAAGCCAGGGCGCATACCTAGGCTTTCTGCCTTACCTTTTCTGCATGTCACTGAGACCCACTTTCTTCACTTATAAAATTGAGGCACCACTTCCTACTGTGCAAATGAGGTAATATCCCTAACCCAGGAAACCAATGCTCTAGTTAAAGGATTGTACCTTCTAATCCTCTTCCCCACAAGGGGGAAAAATTGTAAACAATCAAAGCTAGGTTCCCTGCATCCAAGCAGCACCTTCTGGGTTACCCTAAGAGTTAATGATGTATGTTGGAGGAAGATGGATGGACTTTATGGCCCGTAGGTAACACTACCCACCCCGTCCTTTGATCTTAAAGCACTCTGAAAACACATTAGATGCCCAGACCACAGGATGGAAGTCTGTCTCCTTTGTGGCTTGTAACAGCAGCTCAGGCAGGACTCTGGCTTTTTTGGTTCCCTCACCCCCACACATAAGGTGGTTCCACAGCACACCCACCACCTCACCACAGTGCTTGTGCTGTGACACACACTGTCTGACCCTTGGGGAAGGTCTCAATGGCCCGCCTCGTCCCTTTAGAAGCTCCCAGTATTGGAGGGTCCCAAGCTCCTGTCTGGCATTGTTCCTTCCCGCTTGGGCCCCCACAGGCTTCTGGGGTTCCGGGGCCCCCTGGCTGCCCCTTCCACTGGTATGAATCGGGGGGAGGCAAATAGAAGCTCATTTTCATTTTAGTTCCAAAAAAGTGGACTCGGAAGCTAAATCGCTCTCCCTTGCTCACCACAGGACCCAGGCAGCTGGCATCGAGTGCACTGGCGTGGGTGGTGACATATTTCAGCGTGCAAATGTGCAGGTGTGGACAGCCTGGGTCTCAGTAGGTGTGGAATTTCCTCACCTGTCCCCTTTGGCCTCAGAGAACAGAGGAAAAGTATCGTTAGGGAGAGCTTGGAGGTGACACCTGACCGCTGGACGTGATCCTGGATTGGATCCTGGAATCGGGGGAGAAGTGTGCCAAGAAGGCTGTTAGTGGGACAACTGGCAATACATGCATATAGATGGCATATTAGTTTATTTATTTATTTGAGTTGGGGTCTCAATCTGTCACTCGGGCTAGAATGCAGTGGCATGATCACGGCTCACCGCAGCCTCAACCTCCTGGGCTCAGGTGATCCTTCTCGAGTAGCTGGGACAGCAGGTGTGCACCACCATGCCTGACTAATTTTTTAATTTTTTTGGAAGAGATAGGGTCTCACTATGCTGCCCAGGATAGTCTTGAGCTCTTGGGCTCATGCAATCCCCCTGCCTCGGCCTCCCAAAGTGCTAAGATTACAAGTGTGAGCCACCACATTCGGCCTAGATGGTGTACTAGATATTAGTATTGTAACAATATGAAATTCCTGAATTTGGGGATTGTGCAGAGAATATCTCTCTTCCCAAGAAGCACACACTAAAGTAATGCTAAAGTATTGGGAACTAAAGGGACACCATGTCTGGGCTTCCCCTTCAATGATTCAGGAAGAAACTATATATACATATATCTACATAAATAGAAGGAAAGAGCCAAGGAGGTGAACGTGGTGAATCGGGGTGAAGACTCCAGAGAGTTCTTTGCACCCTTCCTGCAAATTAGGATTAGTTACAAAGAACAAGTTATGTATGTAATGCACTGAAGTGTATGCTGTAGGACAGTTAAAACAGCAAATGCTATGTGTATCTTATAATTTTTTTTTTTTTGAGTTGGAGTCTCACTCTGTCGCCCAGACTGGAGTGCAGTGGCCGCTCCTGGCCACCGCAGCCTCGACCTACTGGGCTCCGGCGATCCTTCCGCCTCAGCCTTCCGAGTAGCCGGAATTACAGGCATGCGCTACCACGCCCGGCTGATTTTTTGATTTATTGTAGAGATGAGGTCTCGCCGGCCCAGGCAGGTTTCGAACCCGCGGGCTCAGGCAATCCACTCCCCTCAGCCTCCCAAAGGCGCGGGATTACAGGCTGAGCCACCGAGCCCGGCATGTCTTATAATTTAAAAAGTCAAACAAAAGACGAATATCAAAAGAAAAAGTGTCAGGAAGGCTTCAAATGTGTGCATCCTCCAGACATCCTCTTTTTCCCAGTCCTCAAACCCCTCATCTTCACATAACAGCCGGGGCAGTGGCTCACGCCTTCGTCCCAGCTACTTGGGAGGCTGAGGTGGAAAGACTGCTTGATCCCGGAAGGTGGCAGCTGTGATGAGCCGTGAAGGTGCCCCTGCACTCTAGCCTAGGCAACTGAGGAAGACCTTGACTTCAAAAAACCAAAAAACCAAAAACAGTAACAACAACAGTTGCTACTTATCTAGCACTTGTTCTGCACCAGGTACTCTTCCAGCACTTTCCATCTGTTAACTTACTTTCTATAACAACCTGATAAGATAGGTGTTCTTTTCACTACCTCCATCTTATAAAGAAACTGAGGCACAGAGAGGTTTTAGTACCACGCCCAAGGTCCCACAGCCAGTTATATGTCACTGTCTCTCCAGGCACCTGACAATCACCCGCAAATCCAGTTTGTCACCCAGTTCTGCCAGTCACTTCCGAGTCCTCCCTTCCCACCACCCCTAAACCTCAGCCCTTCCTCGGCCCTTGATGTCCCTTCCCCAGATGACACTACAGTCATGGTCTCCAAGCCCGCCACCAGGATGCTCTTTCTCAAAAGCATCTCAGAGCAGGTCGCTTCCCTGCTGGGAATCCTCCCATGGGGCCAGAGAATGAAATTCAAGCAGCTTCTGATGTTTCGGCCTTTCAGGCCTTTGGCTACATTTGCTCCTTCTCCCTTTGGGAATCATTGCATCCGCTTGGGATTCATTTCTTTTTTTTTTTTTTGAGTTGGAGTCTCACTCTGTCGCCCAGACTGGAGTACAGTGGCACGCTCCCAGCCATCGCAGCCTCGACCTGCTGGGCTCCGGCGATCCTTCCGCCTCAGCCTTCCAAGTAGCCAGAACCACAGGTGCGTGCTATCACACCCAGCTAATTCTTGATTTATTGTAGAGACGAGGTCTCGTCAAGTTGCCCTGGTGGGTCTCGAACCCGCGGGCTCAGGCAATCTACTCTCCTTGGCCTCCCAATGCTGGGATTACAGGCTGAGTCACTGAGTTAATTTCTACGTCTTCTCAGGCCTCCACAGCCTTGCTCTTGCCCTTACTTTGCCTAGGATGCTTTTCTTTGCCAGGCAAACTCCTAGCTTTCCTTCAAACCCCAGATTAGACGCCCCTCCTCTATGAAGTCTTTCTTGGCAAGCCCTGCAGAGTTAAACTTCTCTTTCCTGTGTATTCCTCAGGCCCTGTGTACATTATCAGGAGCCTATGGTATGCAAGGCACCCTTCTGAGTACTTCACATGTACCAACTAGTTTTCAGTCACCCTAAGGAGCAGTTTTTATGAGATGAGAAAACTGGAGCACAGAGAGGTTAAATACATTGCCCAAGGTTGCACAGCGAAGAAGGAGCAAGGCCAATATTGGAACCTCAGAGCCAGCTCTCTTTGTCAGGACAGTATATACACTCTCACTTTTCCTCCAGCACAGCCCTGAGCTTACTGCAGATGACTCAGTCTCTACTGCCCGGCCCAGTCTACTTGAGGGTCAGGTGATGCCTGATTCTTTGTATGTACCTGACGCAGACTGGGCAGTTCAAGAGATGTTTGTTGAATGAATACATTCTGGGGTGCATGAATAAGTGGTAGAAAGAATACAGGACAGAGGGGCAGAAAGCCTGTGTTTGGGAGCCAGCTCTGCTGCCAATGAACTCAGAGCCAAGTGACATCTCACTCGGGGCCTCAGTGTTCTGCCACTTCTATAAATGCTCTCTAAGCTCCACACTGACCATGGCGTTCGGTGAGTCCAGGCCCCTAAGATGTCCCATCGGTGACTTGGCTCACTTGTGTCGTGTGGGCAATGCCCTGGACACTCAGGGCCACCCCTCAATGACGGAGTATGGAGATAGCTGCCACTGCCTCCAGGTGGTTCTCTGGCTCCGGAGAGGCAGAAGAGGAAGCAGGAGAGAGGAGAAGGGGAGCTGGGAGGGAGAGTTCTCAAAGCTGCTTTTCCAGGAGTCCCAAGCCAGGCAGGCAGGGGTGGGCTGGAGGTCACCGCTGGCCTCAGATGAAGGGCTCTGACTGCTGCAGCCGGTTGAGGAGCTGGCCGTGTCCCAACCTTGACACCGCCCTACCCTAGGCACTCTTGCCCTGGGAAAATGACAGATCTGGGTGCCCCGGGGTGCTGACCACAGGGGTTGGCATGTGCCCCAAACATTCTCCATGAATGGGGTATGTGGCCCTTCGAGTGTGGCAGCCCACATCAAGAAAGGGGTGCGCCAACCTGTGGGCAGGGAGCCACTGAACGTGCCAGTGAGCATCTGAGTATCTGAGGGTGCCCCGGTGGGCCAGCCAGCCAGCACCTACTCCTCGGGCCAGCCCAGGCAGCCGGCCACGGCCACGGCCACAGTCACTCCCTGAGCTGCTGCTGCTGCAGACGGCCCTCGCCCTGGGGCAGAGTCCAGCCCTGGTCCTGCCAAGCAGGGAACTCCATGAAACCGGGCCTCAGCACTTCCTCATCTCACACCCAGGCAACGCCCAGAAGCTACGACCATGGGTCACCTCACTCCATGGGTGTGCAACCCAGCAGCCCCGTTCAGTTGAAACAGTCTTTCAGGAATCCCCATGGCCTAGCAGACTGGAAAGTTTCCCAGCAATGATTTGTTGGGAGGAAGCACGGGTGGGGAGAAATACCAGTCGAAGATATTTATATAGATTTCCTTCCTTATACTTGTCTCTATTTTTTGATTCTTAACAATAAACATTTGTTTGCATCATGGTTTTAAAAAAACACCCAATACAGTCATATATAGAGATTTTTTTCTGAGCCAGGGTCTCACTCTGTCACCCAAACTGGAGTGCAGTGGTGTGATCATAGCTCACTGAAGCCTCAACCTCCTGGACTCAAGTGATCCTCCCATTTCAGCCTCCTGAGTAGTTGGGATTACAGGTGTGCGCCACCATGCCTGGCTAATTTTTTTTTTTTTTTTTTGAGTTGGAGTCTCACTCTGTCACCCAGACTGGAGTGCAGTGGCTGCTCCCGGCCGCTGCAGCCTCGACCTGCTGGGCTCCGGCGATCCTTCCGCCTCAGCCTTCCAAGTAGCCAGAATTATAGGCATGTGCTACCATGCCCGGCTGATTTTTTGATTTATTGTGGAGATAAGGTCTCGCTGGCCCAGGCGGGTCTCGAACCTGCGGGCTCAGGCAATCCACTCACCTCAGCCTCCCAAAGGCGCGATATTACAGGCTGAGCCACCGAGCCCAGCTTCGGCTAATTTTTTAAATGTTTTGTAGAGATTGGAGTCCTGCTTTGTTGCCCAAGGTGGTCTCGAACTCCTAGGTTCAAGCAATCCTCCTGCCTCAGCCTCCCAAAGTACTGAGATTACAGTTGTGAGACACTGTACCTAGCCTACAATAATAATTTTTTAAAAATAAGATATTGTGATTGATGGCCATTGCCTTGCTAGACTCTGGTGTGGCCATGTGCTCTTTGAGCTATGGCTGTTGCCATGCTTCCTGGCTTTGGTCACCCTCCCCCACCTTGGGGAGGTGAATCTTCTCTCTCCCTTCTCTCTCGCTCTAATTTACTTTTAAATAAACTTTTCTTTCTTTGCTTAAAAAAAAAGATATTGTGATTGAGTAGAAAGAATATCAACTGGGGAGTCAGGCAGACCAGGTTTGCATTGTCTAAAAGCAATCAAAGACAGTATCTGACACATAGCCAGTGCTTAATAAGTATATCCCTCTCTTGTCTTCTGAGGCTCAGTTTTCTCATTTGTAAAGTGGGGATGATCCCAGTTGTCTTAGGTTTGTTGTGACACCAGAGGCCACTGCCCATTTAAAGAGGTCCTCAGCTTAGTGTGGTGGCTCACACCTGTAATCCCAGCAATTTGGGAGGCAGAGGCGAGAGGATTGCCTGAGCCCAGGGGCTCGAGACCAGCCTGGACAACATGGTGAGACTTCGTCTCTACAATAAATTAAAAAAATTAGCCGGACTTAGTGGCACACGCCTGTTGTTCCAGATACTTGGAAGGCTGAGGTGGAAGGATCGCCTAAACCCAGTGGGCCGAGGCTGCGGTGGCCATGAGCATGCCACTGCATATCAACCTGGGCGACAGAGCAAGACTCCTACTCAATAAATAAATAAATAAATAAATAAATAAATAAATAGGTCCTACAGGGTAGTGCTCAAGAAAGGTTATTTCCGGTTGAGCACAGTGGCTCACGCCTGTAATCACAGTAAAATGGGGGGCCAAGGTAGGAGGACTGTTTGAGAACAACTTGGGCAACATAGTGAAATCTTGACTCTACAAAATTTTGTTTTAATAAGGCAGACCTAGTGGTGCACAGCTGTAGTCCCAGCTACTGGGGAGGTTGAGGTGGGAAGATCCCTTGAGCCCAGGAGTTTGGGGGAATTATGATCACATCACTGCACTCCAGTCTGAATGACAGTGAGATCCTGTCTCGGAAAAAAAAAAAAAAAGAAAAGAAAAACTATTTTCCCTGGGTTCTAATACAAGCTTAGCAGGTGAGCAGTAGCCCAAGTCCTTGGTCACTGCTCTGGGCACAGCTCCCAAGGTGTGTCTGTGAGGCTGGACCTGAGAAGATGGGGTTTTCCCATGGTCAAAGACAGGTCATCAGGAATCCCCTACCACCCTCTTGACTGCTGGCATTTCAGAGGTGAGAAGAAACAGGAAGAACAGGAGGAAAGAAGGAAGGAAACAGTCACTATTCAAGGATGAGGCTATCCCCCCTTTGAAGTTTTTGGGGGAGTTAGAGATGCTGCTCACCCCCTGCTGTACCACTGAGAGTTCAGAAGGCAGGGTTCACCCCACTGATGCCCACAGCCCACTCTGTGGCCTCCCATGCCTGGGACGCACACATCCTCGTGCCTGGGATTCCTCAGAGCCCAGCCAAACCCCAAGTATGGGTCACCAGGGGCTGGGCCAGTGGGCAACACATGACTGACCTTGGGCAGTGGCCAGCTCTGATTCTTAGTTGCTCATCGTGGAATGCAAACTTCCTCTTCAGATCCCTTCTGGGGCCTGGTCTGGGGCCCCAGCCCCTAGGGCGGGGTGTGGAGCCGCAGAGATGACTCAGAGCCAGAGTTAGTTACAGCCAGGCATAGTGGGGGCACCGCTGTCGGAGGGGGAACAGGGACATGGGACCCCTCAACCCCGCCTCAGAGAGCCAGAGGAAACCCCTCCAGGCACCCAGTATACCCAGTTGAATGAAGTCCAGCCTTTTGTTCTCCTGGCTTTGGGGTGCAGTGTGGGGTGCTGGAGGGGGGAGGGGTGTGTGCCCGTGTGTTGCCCACATGGCAGCTTCTTGGAAGTTGACAAGTAGGGAACATTTTATAAAATTGCTCCCGCCACCCTGCCCCCACAATCTGACACAGCTGAGATCCCGCCTGGGGGCCAGGGAGGAATCTCCACCCCTGAAGCCCTCTTCCTCTTGATCTACCTGCCTTTTCTTAGACCCGGGTACCAGGGCTTCTGCTCTGGACCCTGTACGATGGAGGGCCCTGCTCTGACCCTCCTTCTGGGGCAAGGAGGTGGCAGGGTCAAGAGGACATGTCTTCAGAGCCCACCCCTCTTCCAGACCTGCTCCAGAAATCCCTGCCCAAATGGCCCTGAGCCCACTTCCAGGGGTTCTTCCCCGGTCAGGCCTCCTGAGGGCAGCCCGAGCTGTGGGGTGCACATGAGTCCATGGAGACCAAGGGCCAGCTGTCTGTGGGCCAGGATGAGGGTGTGGCTGGAGCTTTGGAAGTTGAGGCTGAGGCCTTTAGTGTAAGGGAAGGAGCCAGGTGAGTAGAGAAAAGGAGTGTGCTACAGCAGGGGGGGTGGTCCGTTTGTCATCTTGTGGCAGGGCTCTGACATCCTGACATCCTGTCCCCCCACAAACATGTGGAGTGCCCTCACCCTGCAACCTTTCTATCTAACATCATCCAGACAAAAGTCAGTAACAACTTCTTTCAGGAGGCTGAGGCCGAAGGATTGCCTGAGGCCAGAAGGTCGAGGCTGCTGTGAGCCCCAAGAGGTATCTGGGCCTTGAGTTTAGAAACAGGCTCCTGCGGCAGCAGGTGGGTGGGATGGATGAAACTGACTCCAGCTGCCTTTTTGAGCTCCTAGGCTACAGAGCAAGGGAGGGGCCCCAGCAGGCAGGGCTTCCTGCCCGGGCTGGGGGATGCCTCCTCTGGCAGAGCCAGGCCTGTCTGACTCAGAGGGTGGGGTGACCCAAAGAGCTCTCACCGCCCTGGGCACCCCTGGGGACCTGTCGGGCCAGTTTCCCCATATTTGCCACACTGGCATTTAATTTTTACTTCCTCTCATGCATCACCCTGGGGAGGGCTTGATTCAGACGGGGGCGGGCATGAGGGAGCCCCATAGAGGAGTGCAACCCTCCTGCCTGCCACCCGCTGTTCTACCAACTCAGCTCTCAGAGGCAGAGGGACAGGCTCTGGCTTGAGCTTTGGGTCTGGTTTCCCTCCTTGGAAGCAGGCAGAAAAAGGATCGTTCCTCACTCAGCCCTGGCCTCCCTGGTGTGGACGGGGGTGGCCCCGGGTAGATGACCAGGCTCCTGTCTGAGACTCTATTGAGCTGATGGCCTGGTCGGGGCCCTCTCCTCTCTGGGCCTCAGTTTCCTCATGTTGATGACCGTGGTGGTCCTCCCCAGCTCCTCAGAGCTCCCCGAGCGGGAAGCTGGGGTGGGAGCGGGGCCGGAGTGCCACCCTTTTCAGAGGCAGAAGTAGAGTCCATGGAGCGGTCCACGTGTCATAGGGGGTCTGGCTTCCCTGGAGGCCCTCGAGGGAGCTGCCCATGTCTCCTGCCCTTCCATTAAGAGATCATTTTAAGCCGGGCTTGGTGGCTCAGCCTATAATCCTGTGCTTTTGGGAGGCTGAGGTGAGTGGATTGCCTGAGCCCGCGGGTTCGAGACCCGCCTGGGCAGGCGAGACCTCATCTCTACAATAAAATCAAAAAACTAGCCGGGCGTGGTAGCGTATGCCTGTAATTCCGGTTACTCGGAAGGCTGAGGTGGAAGGATCGCCGGAGCCCAGCGGGTCGAGGCTGCGGTGGCCGGGAGCGGCCACTGCACTCCAGTCTGAGCAACAGTGAGACTCCAACTCAAAAAAAAAAAAAATAGAGATCATTTTAAGACGACAGAAATTCACTGCTAGGAAGACCCCTGAGACCCACCCAGTGTGATCCCCACTGATGGGTGAGAAGCCAGGGGCCCAGATAGAGGAAAGGGCTTGCCCCCAGCCATCTCGCAACCCAGTGGCAGAGCTGGGACTGGTGCCAGTTACCAGAGGACCAATCCCTGGTCCTGTCCAACCTGTAAGGGATCCTAAGGTCCTTTTTGTAGCTGGCCTTTGACTGCTGGATGCCTGTGAAAAAACTTGTTTTGCTTTTGGTTTTTGTGTCGGAGTCCCACTTTGTCGCCCACGCTGAGGTGCAGTGGCACGCTGCTGCTCATGGCCACCACAACCTTGACCTGCTGGGCTCACACTATCCTTCCACCTCAGCCTTTTAAGTAGCTGGAACTACAGGCGCGCACCACCACGCCCAGCTAATTTTTTGATTTAATGTGGAGACAAGGTCTCGCCATGTTGCACAGGCTGGTCTCAAACCCATGGGCTCCGGCAATCCTCTCACCTCCACCTTCCAAAGTGCCTGAATTACATGCTTGAGCCATTTTTTTTGGGGGGGGGGGTCAATGTCTTACTCTATCGCCCAGGCTGGAGTACAATAGCACTATCACAGCTCACCACAGCCTCAACCTCCTTGGCTCAATTCAGCTTCCTGAGTAGCTGGGACTACAGGCACACACCACCATGCCCAGCTAGGTTTTTTATTTTTTTGTAGAGACAAGGTCTCAACATATTACCCAGGCTGGTCTTAAACTCCTGGGGTCAAGCAATCCTCCCACTTTGGCCTCCCTGAATGCTGGGATTATAAGCATGAGCTACCACGCCGGCCGAGAAAGCACTTCTTTTTTTTTTTTTGAGTTGGAGTCTTACTCTGTCGCCCAGACTGGAGTGTAGTGGCCGCTCCCGGCCACCGCAGCCTCAACCTCCTGGGCTCCGGCAATGCTTCCGCCTCAGCCTTCCAAGTAGCTGGAACTACAGGCGTGTGCTACCACGCCCGGCTAATTTTTTGACTTATTGTAGAGATGAGGTCTCGCCAAGTTGCCCAGGAGGGTCTCGAACCCGCAGGCTCAGGCAATCCACTCACTTCAGCCTCCCAAGGCGCGGGATTACAGGCTGAGCCACTGAGCCCGGCTGGGAAAGCACTTCTTAATCCTCAGCACCTTCAGCACCAACAGAGCAAGGAAGCTTCGGGGAAGTGGGGAAGAAGTGCCTGTCACTGCATCCCTGCTTTGTCTTGCCCCCTCCTCTCTAATCCTGTCCCCAGGCAGGCTCAGATAGGGCACTGACGTACGGGTACTTTCAGAAGCTGGCCCAGGCCCAGAAAGAGCTCAAAGGCCCTTGCGGGGACTGTCATCGGGCTGCTTGGATGCTGCTGCCTCACACCCCCCCTGCCATGGGCAGCTTGGCCTGGGAGGTTTCCTCTGAATGAGGGGAGGCCGGTGGGGGGTGCCGGAGGCCTGGCTAGGACAGTGTCAGGCAGGGCTCAGGCACCAAACCAGCTCCCCACCCTCTTGACTTGGCAGGGCTGGGGGACAGGTATGTGCATGTGGATCTGTGTGTGAACCTATGCCCACTTTTCCCTGCTCTACCAGCCTCCTGCTCGGTCTGGAAGAAAGCAAATGGCCTGGTCCAGAGCCCAAGGGAAAGGAGCAGAGAATCAAGCTGCAAACGTGACTCCCCACAACCCAGGAGCAGGCGATGAACGAGGCTGGTGCTACTTTGTGTCTTATAACCTGAATTAGGAGTCATCAGGCCAAGGGTAAAGGAGCATCATGGGTGGGCTCCTGAGGGCGTGAGAGTCTTCTGCTGAAATTGTAAGCAAAACTGCATGTATGTGGCCCATAGCCTTGCTATGGTATCAAAGAGGTCCATGACTCAAAACAGGTCTTAGTAATGGACAGGGATTCAGAGAGGCAGACAAGGGAGGGGGAGGTAGTTCTGCCTGCTGGTCCTGGGAGGGGAAGAAAAACCTTCTAGATAGTGGGTAGAGGGGAGGGTAGAACGCCTGAAGAGAACTTGAACCCTGGAGCCTGGCTGCGAGGGTTCGAATCCCAGCTCTGCCACTCACAAGCCGCACGGCCTTAGGCAAGTTACTGCCTCTGTGCTTCAATGTCTCATCTGTAACATGGAGACCCACGGCAGAGCCTTGCTTGGGGTGGTGCCTGGTACACAGGCTGTGGTGGACGGGTTCCGCCAGCTACCTCCCCTGCCTTTCTCACCCTCGCCAGTGAGAGGTGTGAGTTTGTTGGGGAGAAGCCCCTACCTCCTGGGACTGGCCCTGGGGCTTGTCCGGAAAGGCTGCTCCCAAAAAGTGTTTCCCAGGGAGGGCCCGGAACGCCAATCATGCCCACTCCAGGGACCCCTGAACCTCTGCCAGCCTGCCTGGGGTCTCTGCTGCTCATGTTCTGCCCAGGCCACGTCCAAACCAGAGAGGAGGAGGACAGACAGGCTGGAACTTGCCCTGGTCTTCAAGGGGCCCTAAGTGGGGGGGGGGGGAATACACCAATCAGAACAAACTCAGGCCCACATAAACCCCGTAGTTGCTGCCTTTTGTGGGGTGGTTCAGATCTGGGGGAGGGATCAGGACGCCAGGAGTCACTCAAAGGGCAACAGCCATTTCTACTCTGTGGAGACGTATTTCAGTATTTCAACATTAGGCACAGGTGTATCAAATCGGCCCACACGACTGTGATTCTGAGTATGTGTGTTGCGGGGTAGGCAAGAGGGGATAATCAAATTCACTTCCAGAAACAGAATAGCTCAAAAGCATTTCATCTGCAGCTACGGGTGCAGTGACCCCTGTACCAGTTTCATGCGTCTCTGGAAGCCAAGCTAGGGATTGATTCACTGGATTTATTTCTTTTTGTTGGTGGTACTTAACTTTTTTTCTTTTTGAGTTGGAGTCTCACTCTGTTGCCTAGGCTGGAGTGCAGGGGCACACTCACAGCCACCACAGCCTCGACCTGCTGGGCTCAGGTGATCTTTCCACTTCAGCCTTCCAAGTAACTGGAACCACAGGCACGCGCCACCATGCCTGGCTAATTTTTTTATTCACTGTAGAGACGAGGTTTAACTAAGTTGCCCAATCTGGTCTTGAACCCTGGGTTCAGGCAATCCTCTCGCTTCCACCTCCCAAAGTACTGGGATTGCAAGTGTGAGCCACCGCACCTGTCTGGTGCTGTACTTTCTTTCTTTCTTTCTTTCTTTCTTTGAGTTGGAGTCTCACTCTGTCACCCAGACTGGAGTGCAGAGGCCACTCCCGGTCACTGCAGCCTCAACCTGCTGGCTCTGGCGATCCTTCCGCCTCAGCCTTCCAAGTAGCTGGAACTACAGGTGCATGCTACCATGCTCGGCTAATTTTTTGATTTATTGTAGAGATGAGGTCTCACTAAGTCTCCCAGGTGGGTCTTGAACCTGTGGGCTCAGGCAATCCACTCACCTCAGCCTCCCAAGGCGCGGGATTACAGGCTGAGCCACTGAGCCCGGCTTGGTGCTGTACTTTCTATATCTGTCTGTTATGTCCATGAATTGCTTTTATAAGCAAAAAATCATTACTTAAAGTTGTGTTCAGCCCGGGTAGTAGGGCTCACACCTGTAATCCCAGCACTTTGGAGGCTGAGGTAGGAGAATCACTTGAGCCCAAGAGTTCAAGATCAGCCTGGGCAACACAGTGAGACCTCGTTTCTACAAAAAAGAAAAAAAAAAATAGCCAAGCATGGTGGCATGCGCCTGTAGTTCTAGCTACTTGGGAGTCTGAGGTGGAAGAATTGCCTGAGCTCAGGAGGTTGAGTCTGTGGTGAGCCGTGATGACGCTACTGTACTCCATCCAGCCTGGGCAACAGACTGAGGCCCCCAACTAAAAAAATAAATAAAAATAAAGTTGTACTTCCAGAGACCTGTGTGCTCAGCCCTGCACAGAGAGGCCATGGGATACAGCAAGGAGAATGTAAGGCTCCATCTGTCCTAACTGGATTCTTGGGGTCTGGTTGGTTGAACAAGTCAGAAAAAACTGATGATGGAGAGAGGAAGGCGGTTGTGACAGGCAGTGCTGGGCAGGATGTGCAGGTACCCGGGACCAAGGTTTGGGGCACCATAAAGACGACAGGTCCTGAGAGCTCAGACCAGGGTCCGGCACCTCGTCAGTCTAGGCAGCACAAATCCTCATGGAGGTATGAGAATGCTATGACTTGGTTGGGCTCGGTGGCTCAGCCTGTAATCCCAGCACTTTGGGAGGCTGAGGTGAGAGGATTGCCTGAGCCCGCGAGTTCAAGACCTGCCCGGGCAACTTGGCGAGACCTCGGCTCTACAGTAAATCAAAACCTAGCCGGCGTGGTAGCACGTGCTTGTAGTTCCGGCTACTTGGAAGGCTGAGGCGAAAGGATCGCTGGAGTCCAGCAGGTTGAGGCTGCCGGTGGCCAGGAGTGTGCCACTACATTCCAGTCTGGGTGACAGAGTGAGACTCCAACTCAAAAAAAAAAAAAAAAAAAAGAGAGAATGCTGTGATCCCAGTGACTGCGTTGTCCCACCCAGGACCCAGGTTTCACAGATAGGAATGAACCTAGTCTGGGAGGCTGGCTGTTTAGACTCTAGACCTGGGCTGTCCAATGCAGCAGCCACAGGGCATAAGTGACTATCAAACACTTGAAATGTCACTAGTCACAATTGGGAGGTGCCTAGGTGTATCAGTATGAAAAACAGAACCTAAAATATCTCGTGAGTATTTTTATATAGATCAAATGTTGAAATGACAATCTTTTGAATATATCAGGTTAGGTAAAATCTATTATTTAAATTAAGTTTTGCCCATTTCTTTTTATTTTTAATGCAGCTACTAGAAAATTTTAAACTACACACGAGGCTTGCATTATATTTCTATTGAACAGCACATGTCTAGAATGTCCCAGAAAACCCAGGAGCTCTCTTCATTGTAAATAGAATCAGTCATCGAGTAGTTGTTTTGGTTCTTTCTCCCTTGCCAAAGAACAAAGATGCTTTCAGCATCAGTGACTGTGGAAAATGAAGCCTGTTTAGCTGGGGTGCCCACCGCTGTGTTGCCTCTGCACACAAGTTCTCCATTCCCTCCCCTTGGGTTTCAGCTCCAGAGAGGAGTTTTTAGTTTCCTATACTTTCACACTCATGGAAAAAAAAAATCTGGACTGTAATCCCAGTACTTTGGGAGGCCAAAGCAGAAGGATTGCTTGAGCCTAGGAGTTTGAAGCCAGTCTAGGCAACATAGCGAACCCTCGTCTCTACAAATAAAAAACCAGAAAATAATCCAGGCATGGTGGCACATGTCTGTAGTTCCAGTTACTTGGGAGGCTGAGGCCAGGAGGATCGCCTTTGCCCAAGAAGTCGAGGCTGCGATGAGCCATGAGCATGCCCCTGCACTCCAGCCTGGGTGACAGAGTGAGACCCTGACTTAAGGAAAAAAAAAACTGTCCCAAATCACTGCTATTTGTGTTATGAGGGCAGCTCAGATGCCCCCTATTCCAGGAAGCCCCACTTGACCATCCTTTATGGCTAGATTGGCTGCCTATGCCCTGGCCTGGGTTCTAACAGTCTGGTTACTCATTGTCTCTTGCAGTGGGCAGGTAACTCCTTGAGAACAGCAATGCTGACTCAGTCATGCCCACATCATAGCACTTGTCTCAGGGGCTGGCATGGAGCCGACAGCCATCAGTGACTGCGCAAAATGAACTCCTTTTAGTTGGGGTGCCCACCACTGTGTTGCCTCTGCACACAAGTTCTCCATAACCTCTCCTTGGGTTTTGGCCTCAGAGGAGCCGAAATCCCTAATCCAGGCTCCCTGCTGTGAGCCTCAGCCATGCCTCCTTCTAGTAGCTGCCCTGGGTTGGCATCAGGAAGGAAGGGAATGGATAGAGGGTGAGACTGATGTCCACTCAGGCCAGAGCAGATGGGGGTACGGCAGGCAAAGTGTCTCCCACCCAAGGCAGACCCTCAGACCTCACAGCAGAACCATACTCACCAGCGGAAGGAAGGTCAGCAGGGGCCGGACTCTCGGCCGAGCTTTCAGCGTGGCTGTTCCTGACTCACTCACTGTGTTAAACCGATTGTCTCCATAATAGATGCCATCTAGAGGAAACAAGCAAGGGGACACCATGAGCTGGAGACCGAAGGCATCCAGTCAACTGAGTTTAATCTGCCCTGTAGTTCCCGGTGAGGAAAGTCAGGGCCTGTGGTTGTCCCCCGTTGGACTTGGTTAAGCACCTTTAACATAATCAGATCCTACAGATGGGGTGTGTGCTCATGGGGCTGACTGAGGCAGCATCATGGGAGGACTCTGTCCCCAGCACCCATTTCTCTCCCAATCCACCCCCACAGGTCCTGAGCCTTCTCTCCACAGCAAGTTGTCCCCCTTGTGGGGACCCTCAGAGCCTGGCCAAGGCCCCAGCCAAAGCTTATCTCTGAGAGGGAAGAAAACAAACCGGCTTTTCTCTCAAGTGTTTAGATTTCTAATCTGAAACAAGCAGAGCAGATGAGGCCGCCAGCTGTCCTCCGTGGCCAATACCCCATCTTCTGGACTTCTTAACTCAAGGCTTCCCCAGCCACCAAAGCACCAACAGCTATGTGCATGGCTTTGTCTGATGCACTTAAGTGAGAGCAGAGAAGAAAGAGTGGGATAGTAGGGTCAGAATGACTTACTAAAAATCCCAGCTCTGCCACGCTGCTTAACCTCTCTGGGCCTCAGTTTTTCCATCTGTACAATGGGAGTGCTGAGAATGCCTTATAGGACTGTTGTGAGAAGTAAGTGTGGCCAGTACATAGAAACTGTTCAACAAACACGGCCCCTTTCCCTCTAGGCAGATGACAGGAAGGACCTTCCTTGTCCCCCCAGTTCCCGGTCCTGTGTCTGGGTTGCTCTGCAGTAGTGGGAGGGTGCAGTAGTGGGAGGGTGCCATGCTCCCTTTCTCAATACCCTCATGACTCTTGACACACATCGATAAGAATTTTGCATTCCTTTGGCCAGATCACTGTGGGCCTCCTGCTCTGCGGGTCTTGAGCAAGCAGAGCTTTTATCCAGTTATTTGGGTAGAAGGAGATTTCTCCTCCTCTATAACCAGAGAGGGAAGAAGAAAGGTCAAAATCCCACCTAACCAGAATCCTACTAACTGGAACACTGAGCTCACTGGGATTCCTTTCCTCCTTGTACGTGACAATAGAAGAAAATTGCAAGAATGCCAAACGTGTATTCACAAGACACTGGACTCGTCAGGGAGATCTCAGGATCAGATCCATCCAACCCAAATTCCTATACTTATAGCCACCGCCTTCCACGTGAGAATCTGGGCTTTGGATGCAATGGGAAGGTGCCTGGGAGAACCCCAGCAACTAGAGGTGGGGTCCTTCGGGTGCTGCCCTAGCAAAGCAGGAAGTTGGCTGGGACATTCCCAATTCTCTGCCTCTCAAAAGGGGCCCGGATGGCAGGTTCTCCGTGTGCACCACACATCCGCGGGAGTCCCAGATCCCAGCAGTGCCCTGCCCTGTGCTCTCTGGGCAAACACGACTGCCCAGTCCCAGTTGCCAGGCTCCATGCCTGAGGCTGCAGGCCAAGATCAGGTGGGGCACGGGGCAGGGCTGCTGTAAGAGTGCAGGCTTGGTCCAGTCAGAAACAGCAAAAGTAGCACACACCCAACAGCTGCCACTAAAACCCCCTCCCTCCAGCCCCCACTCCCATTCCCTCACTTCCAAGAGTCTGCGTGTTGACACCAGGATCTCCTGGGACATTCTCTAGACAGTGCTGTGTGGATGCCAAGGCCCTAGATCGGATGTGATGTGGCAGTCTGGGCCCTTAATAGGACTGGGGCTGGGTGGGGATCGCCACAGGGACATTGTGAGAGCCATGCTCCCAGGCAGACGCTCTCATTATTTCATTTAATCTCTGCACCAGGACTGGGATCAAGGGAGCCTCCTTTCTACAGTCGAGTTATCATCATGTTAATGGCTACCATTATTGTGTGTCTAGGAGCTCCAGGAGTGTGACCTGCAAGGGTGATAACTATAATAGTTATAATAATAAAAGGTAAAACTCACCGAGCACTTTTAATGGGCTGGGCACTGTTCTAAGCATTTTACACATGATTAATTTATTTAATTCTCAAAACAGCCCCGTGCAAATTGGTGTGGTCATTAACCCTGCTTTACAGATGAGGAAATGAAGGCACAAAGAAGTCATATAACTTGCTCAAAGCCTCACAATAAGTGTTGAAGCCAGGGTCTCCCTGAAGGACCTGACTTCTTAACCATAGCACTCATTACCCCTGAAGGGAGGTATCACTATCCTATCGTTTACAGGACTTGGATGGGAGGGCAGGGGTGCTGGTCTGGAGGGTAAGGAGAGTTCGGGCCTGGCCAAGGATCAGCACCAAGGAGTGGCTGGAGGTGAATGAAGTAGCCTACCCAAAGCCATGCCGGTCAGGACAGGGCTGGATCTGAATTGTGACCTCCTGATCCCATCACAGGCGTTCCAAGCACCTCACAGATTCCATGACTCAGCCCTGACTCTGCGGCACTGTTGCTTTGGTTGGATTGTGGTTGTTTTAAGCAGAGGAACCCTTTCTAAGAATATAATTGCTCCCTGTAAGACATATGGAAGGGGAGTGGCTGTGGTCAAGGCAAGGATGGAAGGCTCAGGCAACTCCCCTTGCCACTGGCACCTCTGGAAAATCCAATGTGACTTCCCATTCTAAGACGTGTGGCCAGGAGGCAGAGAAGGAACCCTGGTGACTGAGCATTGTCTGAGAAATGTGATGGGAGGACTCAGCCAGCCATGGTTGGCTCTAAAAATGGAAGAGGACTCCCAGTCACAGAATGCAGGTAGCCTCTGGAAACTGGAAACAGGGAGAAAACAGACTCTCCCCTAGGACCTCCAGAAAGGAACAAAGTCTTACCAATACACTCATTTAGCCCATCAAGACCTGTGTCAGAGTTCTGACTTGTGGACTTGTAGGATGATAAATTTGTTATAAAGAAGAGTGACGGGTGCAGTGGCTCATGCCTATAATCCTAGCACTTTGGGAGGTGGAGGTGAGAGGATTGCCTAAGTTCAGGGGTTCAAGACCAGCCTGGGTAACTTGGCAAAACCTCCTCTCCACAATAAAAAAAAAAAAAAAAATTAGCCGGGCAAGGTGGCACATGTCTGTGGTTCCAGCTACTTGGAAGACTGAAGTGGAAGGATCACCTGAGTCCAGCAAGTTGAGGCTGGGGTGGCCATTGTACTCCAGCCTGGGCAACAGAGTGACATTCCAACTTGAAAAAAAAAAAAAAGGAAAGAAAAGAGAAAAGGAGATGTGGCTAGAACTTGGCAGACTCTTCTGGGACCCTCAGACCTGGCCCACTTCATGCTTGGTCAAGGCACACTGCTAGATGAGGTGTATATGGCCACCATCACAAGCTAGGTCCTCAAAAGTTTGAGGTAAAACAAAACAGAAAGGTACTAGAGTTCAACCTCAGGGAGTTTCCTATGGGGAGTGATGAACTCTGCTCAGATCACAGTGTCGAGGATGCTAGAAGGGGCCTTCCTGAGAAGCAGACCCTCCTCAGATGAAGAGGTAAAGGAGGGCTCGCAGTGTCCTGGTGCCTCTTGAGGAGGGAAGGGAAAGAAGGAGGGGAAGGGATGGTTGGAGAGAAGGCTGAATGATTCGCCTTCGTAATGAACCTGCTCAGTCAGAAAGAGGAACCCTACCCAGCACCTCATCCTCTCTGAAACTGGCAAATTCCCTCTACGTCTGCCTTTTTGCTGGAAGGGTCTTTAGAGGTCTCCGAAGGTTTAAGTTTGCCATGTGCTTAAGTTAGAGACCATCTTGGAGCATCCAGGTGGTAAACAGAAGGCTGAAAAGGGGACCCTCGGATCTAGAAGCTTCCAGAGAAGGGAGCATCTTCAGGAGAGCTGAGGCAATTCCGGCAGCCGAGAAGGTGTGTGAGACCCCAGGAGCAGGTTCTGAGCAGGGCCTGAGCCCTAGGTGGACCACAATCCTGTCAAGATACATACTGATGCCTCTCTGACAAATCCACATACAATCATGCAATGATAAAATAGAGGTAAATCCAAGTCTGCCTCCATTTACCCAAACCCAATCATTAAGACAATGCCAGTTACCTCCAACTAAATCCCCTTTACAACAGAACTGTGCAAGGATTCCTTTAGACTTTCGCCCTAAAAATTTCTCCCCCATACATGGACAGGAAGCAAAGTAGGGACTTTGCTTTCATTTACACTCCCTCAAGAATTTGAGTTGACTTACATAGCCTCTAACATCCAAAAATCTGTTTTAAAATTTATCCCTGTGCCAAACAGGAGAGGTGCACCTTAGATCTCAGGCTGGGGGCAGGCAACTCTCCTGTGGCCCTTTATCTCTTAGGAGAACAGGGTCCTGCCATGGGTCTGAGTGGTTGAGCTGCCACCAAGGCTGCCTGAGGCTGCGAGGAGGCCGCTGCCCAAGGCTCTGCCCCAGACCAGAAACACCCAGCAGCTGGATAGTTCTTCATCTGGGAGGAGGTGGGACACTGTGGGGTCAAGGCTGCGGGTTTAGAGCCCAACTGTTAGAGCCCAATTGAACTTGGATTCCAGGTCCTGCTCCCTCACTAAACTGTGGGACCCTGGCAGCATTTCTAGGTCTTTCTGTCTCCTCATCCCTATATGTGAAAAATGGTCCCTGCAGGGCGGGTTGGTGTGAGGCTGAATGAAAGTGTGCAAAGTGTTAGCACAGTGTCCAGCAGATGTTCATGCCCAATCATTGGGAGGGCCGGTTATTGTCATCATAATCATAATCACCGTCTTCACCCAGAGATGAACTTTGAGCTCTAATTGGGCCGTGTCACTTGCAAAATATGACGAACACCTGTACACATTGGGGATAACCACCAGGAGGGAGGCAGAAGGCCCTTTGTTCTCTTGTCAGGGATCACTCTGAGTCCTGGCACTTGGGGATGTCCCATCTGCCGTCTTTGCAGATAGCAAGACCGTGGCCCAGAGCAGGAGGTGCTAGAGCAAGGTTGCCAAGCAGTGGGGTCCAGGGGTTAAACAGGACCCTGATTTGCAGTGCCTTGCACATGGCTCCTGGCCTCTCCCAGAACAGGCAGACCTGGTGCTCTCAGCCTGGGCTGAGGTGTGGGCTAAACGGGGGAGACAGGGGAACTGAGAGCCAGCTCTGGGCAAGCTGAGGGCTGGGCACAGGCTGCTGCAGGACACCCAGCCCTTCTTTTCTCCCCCAGAGCAGAAGCCTCACCAGTCTTCTGCATTTCTTGTCTCAGAGGGCAGAGTTGGATGCCTGGTAAAATGCTCTTCCTTCTCCAACCCCAGAGTTGTCCATGGGTCTCCAAGGAGGCTGAGGTCAGAAGGATTCCAGGACAAGCCAGGCGTGGTGGCTCACACCTGTAATCTCAACAGTTTGGGAGTCCAAGGCGGGAGGATTGCCTGAGCTCAGGAGTTCAAGATCAGCCTGGGCAACATAGCAAGACCGTATCTCTACAAAGTTAAAAAAATTAGCCAGACATGATGGCACATGCTCATAATCCCAGCTACTAGGGAGGCTGAGGGAGAAGGATCACCTGAGCCCAGGAGGTTAAAGCTGAAGTAAGCTATGATCATGCCACTGCATCCCAGCCTGGGCAACAAAGTGACACCCTGACTCAACCCCCCCCCAAAAAAAACAGCCCGGGCTCAGTGGCTCAGCCTGTAATCCTAGCACTTTGGGAGGCCAAGGCAAGAGGATTGCCTGAGCCCACGGGTTCGAGACCCACCCGGGCAACTTGGCAAGACCTAGTCTCTACAATAAATAAAAAATTAGCCAGGCATGGTAGCGTGTGCCTGTAGTTCTAGCTACTTGGAAGACTGAGGTGGAAGGACCGCAGGAGCCCAGACGGTCAAGGTTGCGGTGGCCGGGAGTGTGCCACTGCTCTCCAGCCTGGGTGACAGAGTGAGACTCCAAGTCAAAAGAAAGAAAGAAAGAAAGAAAGAAAGAAAGATTGCTATTTAGCTTTTTCTCCAAATCCTAGATAGGTCCAAACTAGACAGAAAATTGATTAATTACTTAAATGCCTAACATCTATTAAGCATGTACTGTGAGCTAGGCACTATTCTAAGCCCTCACAACACTATTGGGGGAGTACTCTAATTGTTCTCAATATGCAGATGAGGAAACTCAGGCTTAGACAGGTTAAATCCCCCGCCGCAGGTCAAAGGAGCCGAGACTCAAACCCCAAACCTGACTCTGGAATCTAATTCCCTCTGGTCACGCCAGCACCTTGGAAAAAGAACGTGGGGACCCAGCATCTCTTCCCTCCATCTCCTGAGAGTGCAAAGTTGGCGTGGCCTGGGATGAAGCAAACAGACCTAGGATTCATAACTGTACTCACATTCTGCTCCTCCAAGTAATTCCCGTGAGCTTTAGGCATTTTCTCAGGCTCAGTTTCCCCATCTATAAAAATCAAGGGAGGGGCCATTGTTTTGTTAAGCACTGGCCAGGCCATGTTTCCTTAGCTTTGGCCCCCTCCCCTACCTTGGGGAGGCGCATCTCCTCTCTCTCTCTTTAATTTACTTTCTAAATAAACTTTGCTTGAAAATTAAAAAAAAAAAAACAAATAAAAATCAAGGGAGGGAAGGAAGCTAGCAGAAGTGGGAAGAGGACTGCAGCAATAATGTGGGCCCCCAAATGGCCTCAGGAGCACTGGCTACAGATCTAATTGCATTCCAGGGCTTAGGAGGGGTAGGGCCTTGGCTTTGGGAATTTGCTTCCCCTACCTCTACCTCAATGTAGATATAGAATGGGGTGCTGGCCGGGCTCGGTGGCTCAGCCTGTAATCCCAGCACTTTGGGAGGCCAAGGTGAGTGACTGCCTGAGCCCGCGGGTTCAAGACCCGCCTGGGCAACTTGACGAGACCTCATCTCTACAATAAATCCAAAATTAGCCGGTGTGGTAGCGCGCCTGTAGTTCCAGCTACTTGGAAGGCTGAGGCGGAAGGATCGCCGGAGTCCAGCAGATCGAGGCTGTGGTGGCCGGGAGCGGCCACTGCACTCCAGTCTGGGTGACGGAGTGAGACTCCAACTCAAAAAAAAAAAAAAAAAAAAAGGGGTACTGTAGGGTGAGGTGCGAGGTGAGGCATCCATCCCATCATCAGCCTCTAGGGGAGGCTCTGCCTCTCAGGGAGGCAGCAGGGGCAGCCCCATGTGAATGCAACCCACAAATGGCATTAATGAGGCCCTTCCTAGCTAATTAGCAGGTCCACATGACAGGAGCCTCAAAAGGCCAGTCTGTCCCAGCAAGCCCCAGCAGGCCTGACCTGAGCACCAGAGACAGGCCTTTGTCCAAGGGCAGAGGGGACGCTGAGGGTTGGGCTGAGATGCAGGCAAGAAGGGGCAGGGAGTCACAGAGCAGTGGAGGTAGGAACAGAAAGGAAGGAGTCTTGGGGTGGGGCAGCTCAGAGGACCCCCAGTGTGAGGACGGAAGGGAAAAGAGCACAGCACATAGGGCCCTCTGCATCTCAGCTAAGACTCGCTACTCTGCGTGTGCAAACCAGCAGAAAATTGTGAGAAATGCAGACTCTCGGCTGGAAGTGGTAGCTCACTGTAATCTCAACACTTTAGGAGGCTGAGGCAGGAGGATTGTTTGAGCCTAGGAGTTTGAGACCAGCCTGGGCAACATAGTGAGACTTCATCTCTACAAAAAAAATTTTTAAAAATTAGTCACTTGTGGTGGGGCACTTCTATAGCCCCAACTACTTGGGAGACTGAGGCGGAAGGATAGCCTGAGTCCAGGAGGTCAAAGCTGCAGTAAGCCATGATGGAGCCACTGCATTCCAGCCAGGGCAACAGATAAGACTCCATTCAAAAAAAAGGAAGAAGAAAGGACGTATAGACTCTCCCTCCATCCCAAGCCTAGGAATCAGAATTAATCTTACCACCATCTCAGATGATTGGATGTGCTTTGATGTACAAGCTGCCCTAGGTTGGAGCGACTGAGTCATTTAATCCAGCTGAGCTTCCCTCTGTGTCGATTTCCTCAATTTAGAAGTCATACACAGTTTTTAGCCCAGAACCTGGTTCAGTAAATGGTAACTGATAATGATATTGTTATTGGCCAAGAGCGAAGGGGTACATAGCAGCTGGGCTGCAGGGGTCCAGACAGGGCCTGACTTTCTGGAGTTAAACTAGACTGACAAGAGAAGCTTACATAATGGGGCAGCAGAGAGGGTGTGTATGTGTGCACTGAACTGCCAGCAAACCACAGCACACCTCCAGGGGACAGGAGTAAACAAAAGTCTCCTTCACACCCCTGCAAAGCACAGGTCAGCTTTCGATAGGCTGGTGCCAGCCTGGCCCTGGCCTGAAATATGTGCTTGGCTCTGGGGGTTCATAGCTTCCCACTCTCTAGGCTAGCCTGAGGCACCAAGTCAGGGGTCCCTGGGAGAGGAACTCCAGAACCCGCAGCCACCCTAGGGAGCTGCTGATAAGGAGCTAGCCACATTCCTTCCACCTTTATTTAGAACCTGCTGAATGCTTTTCAGGGAATCCTCAGGGAAAAGAGAACAGCCCAGCGTCATGTGAGGAAGGATTCTCACAATTCTTACATCTTTCTGTACCAAAGAATTACCTAGGAGCTAAAAACTCAGCAAGCCTAGGCCCTAGACCAGCAATTCTGACTTTCTGTGCCTGAGGTAGGACCCTAGGAATTTGCATTTTATTTTATTTTTGACACAGTGTCTCACTGTGTTGCCCAGGCTGGAGGACAGTGGCACAATCACAGTTCACTGCAGCCTCCACCTCCTAGGCTCAAGCAATCCTACTGCCTCAGCTTCCTGAGTTGCTGGGACGAGAGGTGCATGTCACCACACCCAGCTAATTTTTATATTTTTTTGTAGAGATGGGGGTCTTGTTATGTTGCTCAAGCTGGTCTGGAACTCTTGGCTTCAAGCAATCCTCTCACTCGGGTCTCCCAAAGTGCTGGGATTTCAGGCATGCATCACCGTACCTGGCATAAGAATTTGCATTTTTTTTTTTTTTTTTTTTGAGTTGGAGTCTCACTCTGTCACCCAGACTGGAGTGCAGTGGCCGCTTCCGGCCACCGCAGCCTCGACCTGCTGGGCTCTGGCGATCCTTCTGCCTCAGTCTTCCAAGTAGCCGGAATTACAGGCATGCGCTACCACGCCCAGCTGATTTTTTGATTTATTGTAGAGATGAGGTCTCGCTGCCAAGCGGGTCTCGAACCTGCGGGCTCAGGCAATCCACTCACCTGAGCCTCCCAAAGGCGCGGGATTACAGGCTGAGCCACCGAGCCCAGCAGAATTTGCATTTTAAATAAGTGTCCTAGGTAGTTGTGATGAAGGTGCTTCACATTTAGAAGAACAGGGCGAGAGAGAGAGAGGAGTCCCCCAGCAACAATGGCGTCCCATTGCTGGGTTGAGGTGCAGTGGTGGTGGATAAAGAACCTTGGCTCAGTGAATCCAAGAAGCAAGGGAGGGGTTCTGAGTGACTAGTGGCTTTGTTTCAGCAGCAGTTCAGTCCCTTATCTTGGGATTTGCAGAGATCCGCATCTCTGCTTTCTCATGCATTTGAAAACAATTGTGTGGCCTTTGAGGAGCCTTGCTTGGGCTGGGAAGAGGGTGGAAGGTTTGGTCAGCATGGCCATGGTGTTCAGTGAAGTCCTCCTAATTGCTGGAATACACGTGAAGGAAGTTCTTTAAAGAAAAAATGTTCCTAGCACCACCATCACGGGACTGTTTGCATTTTGCCTGCTGTACTCAGCCTGCCCTTGTGCAAACAGATTTTTACATGGCTGTAGCCACAGAGCAAGCAGTTGGTTACTCCTTGATTCCCTTACACACCCCTATGTTGATTTTCTTTCCATCCCACCAACTATTCTCCAAGGGTTAGATATCAGTAGCATCTCACCCCAGGCTCGAGGAGAATGTCATGGACTCAGAGGCCCTATGACTGGGGGTGAGATGCTGGCGATATCTAACCCTGAGGCTTTAAAATGGCTTCTTCATACTTCAGTTTCCTTTAGCCTACCGCAGACAGGGACAGAAAGTGCTCAACGCTGGAAAAGACCTAATAAAAATAATAAGTCATACTTTAGAGCAGGGACTGGTTAACCTTTTCTGGAAAGGACCAGATAGTAAATATTTTAGGCTTTGCAGGTCATACAGCCCCATGCAGCTGTTCAACTCTGCATGAAAGCAACCATAGACCATATGTAAATGATGGGCATAGCTGGCTATGTTCTAATAAAACTTTATTTACAAAAACAGGCCATGGGCCAGAATTGAGCCAGGGCTATAGCTTGCCAATCATGCTTTTTTTTTTTTTTTGAGTTGGAGTCTCACTCTCGCCCAGACTGGAGTGCCGTGGCCGTTCCTGACCACTGCAGCCTTGACCTGCTGGGCTCCGGCGATCCTTCCGCCTCAGCCTTCCGAGTAGCCGGAATAACAGGCATGCGCTACCACTCCTGGCTGATTTTTTGATTTATTGTAGAGACGAGGTCTCGCTGCCCAGGCGGGTCTCGAACCTGCGGGCTCAGGTAATCCACTCACCTCAGCCTCCCAAAGGCGTGGGATTACAGGCTGAGCCACCGAGCCCGGCTAATTTTCTGTTTATTTTCTAGAGTTGAGGTCTCACCCTGTCACTGGAGTGCAGTGGTGTGATCATAGCTCACTGTAGCCTTAAACTCTTGGGCTCAAGTGATCTTTCCACCTCAGCCTCCCAAGTAGCTGGAACTACAGATGTGCACTGTTGCACCTGGCTAATTACTAATAAAAACATTTTTTTGTGTGTAGAAACAGAGTCTCATTATGTTACCCAGGCTGATGTTGAATTCCTGGCCTGGCTCAATCATGCTTTAAGAACTTTTCTTTTTAATTCCCTTTGAAGCACTGATACATATACCACGTCAGGCACCACTTCACTCTGTAGGCAGTCTGGATACCATCCCCATTTAACAGAAGAAAAAAATTGAGGACCAGAGAGTGGCCAGCCTCTTTCTGACTGAGACAGGATTCCAAGGCAGGTCAGACATCTCCATCCCAGCACAGGATCCCCAACACTGGTCCCTTCCCTTCCCAGCCCCAAACACAACAGGGAGGAGGCCTTTTGCCATGCCCACTGGCATCTCAGGGAACACCCCGGAAACACCGGGGAGCCATTCTGCTGGGTGCACGATGTTTTCCATCCTCCATGTGCAGGCAACGGCAGGCTGAGTCAGCTGGAGACCCAGCCCTGCCCTGAGGAACAGGAGGAACTGTCCCCTGGGCTCCAGCCTTGCTTGAGGCTGGTGCAGGCAACCAGTTGGCTGAAGGTGACAGGGCGCCATGCCCCTCTTCTCTCACGGGAGGGACTGATCCCCACCAGCAGCCCAGGCAAAATATAGAGGAAGTGGTTGAGAAGCATGTCCCAGGCCTCCCAGTGAGGGAGGAAATGTGTGTGTGTGTGCGCGTGCGCGCCAAGTCCAATCCACCTTGGATCATCTTCCTCTATGGAGTATATTCGGCAAGCTGACTAAGAGTGTGGTCTCTGGAGCCCGACTGCCTAGGTTCAAATACTGGCTCTGCCTCACAAGGGAGATTTCGCAGGTAATGCAAGTGTTCTAAAACCAGATTGTGGGCAGGACACAGTAGCTCATGCCTATAATCCCAGCACTTTGGGAGGCTGAGGCAGGAGGATTGTTTGGGCCCGAGAGTTTGAGACCAGCCTAGGCAACATAGCGAGACCTAGCCTGTAACCCCAGCACTTTGGGAGGCCCGGGCAGGAGGATCGTTTGAGCCCAGGAGTTTGAGATAAAGCTTAGGCAACATAGCAAGACACCGTCTCTACAAAAAAAAAAAAAAATCAAAAAATTAGCCAGGCGTGGTGGTGCACATTTATTGTCCCAGCCACTTGGGAGGCTGAGGCAGAAGGATCCCTTGAGTCTAGGAGGTTGAGTCTGCAGTGAGCTGTGATTGTGCCATTGCACTCTGTGTGACAGAGTGAGACCCTGACTAAAAAAAAAATGTTTGCTACATGATGACTACATTCAGATGAGGAGAGGCGTTCGGCCTCAGTTAGGTGCCTGCACACTTGTGTCTATGAGTTCCTAACCCATGCCTCCGGTGCGCCCTGGCCCTCTGATCTTTGCCTCTGCTGTTTGTGTTACCAGGAATGCCCTTTCCTCTCAGTCAAGTGGTAGTTCCACTCAGGGGTCACCTCCTTTCTCTGTTCCTTATGCACTTCATAGTCTTCCACAGCACAGACTCAGAAAGAGCTGAGTGACACATGGTTCGTTTCTGTTCATCCGCTCGTCTGAGATCCTCAGGCCAGTGAGAGGCCACATTGTGCTCGTCCTGCCCCTATCCATGGTGCCTTGTATCCTGACTGTGGCACCCTGGAGGCTGAACTGAATCCAACAGCAGGGGCCGAGGCTGAGCCATCCTCTGCGGGTCCCAGCACAGTGGCTCTAAAGGTCAGTGAAGATAATGTGGTGATGACCAAGGCCGCTGAGCTAAAGCAATGATGGATGACCTTCCTTTGGCCTAGAAACCCCCTACACCCGCACCCTACGCCCAGAGCCAAAGTCAGGGTCATTACACAAGAAAAGAATTTCTGTCCCCAGCCCCTGGCTTTCCCCCTCAGTCATAGACAGTGGACATTGCAGAAAGATGCAGTGATAGGTGACTCACAGCTAGAGCTGGGCCTGGGTCAGAGTGGTGTTTTCAGATGCCTGCCGACACCACTCTGACTTGGAGGGCAGTGGCAGCTGGGGGTCAGGGAGAGGGTTCCTTGGCCTCCACTGTCACGCCTCTGGTTCCTCAGTCCAGAAACAACCCAGGCCCCAGGCTGACCTGGCAAGAGGCTGTGACCCCGATAAGTGACTTGGTGTCACACACAGGCTGGTGACCAGCTGGCAGTGGCTCCTGTTGGTGTTTCCTGGACTTCACTTATCCAGAGATGAGAGTGTGGTGACCAACATGGCAGCCCCTTCTCGGCTATATGGAGACTCTGGGCCGGGAGAGGCCGAGCTGGGGCAGGGGAGGACGGAGGAAGCAGAAAGGGTGGGGAAGGAGACCACCCAAAGCCCCCAGCTCTCCAGGAACACTTCTGACTCAGCCAGAATGGGAGTGAGAGATGTGCGAAACCTTTCTGCAAACAGTAACAGGCGCATAAGATCCTCCAAGGGGAGGAGATAAACGCTTCACACAGGGTCTGGAATCGGAGGTGGGGGCGGCGAAGTTCTCCCACCTCGCCACGATGGGAGGATTGTCCCCTCCTTCCTGCGCCTCTCTCCCCGCATGGCCCTTCCCAGACACTCCGAAGGGCGCCTCCCCCCCTTCCTGCAGCTTCCTCTCCACCAGGCCACAGGTTCCAACGTGTCCCTTCCCTCCGCGCTGCCGGCCTCCCCCCACCCGCGCCCTCTCCTGCCCCGGGCGCACTCACCAAAATCCCTGGTGCCCTCGTCCGGGGCCTCCTGGGCGAAGATCCAGGGCGGGTTGGTGGCGTAGAGGGAGGTGTTGGGAGGGTTGGCTTGCTTCTTCCCGAAGAGTTTGCTGAAGGTGCCCTGGACCGTCTGGCTCTTCTTCATGCTGCCGCGGCCCGCGCGGGCGCCGCGGAAGGAAGACCTTCCCCCCCTCGCCCTGCCCTGCCCCGGACCGAACTCCACGCGGCCTCCCCAGGGGACTCTACCGGCGCATGGCCCTCGCCGTCCTCCCCGCCCGCGCACCGGGCGACAGGTGCTGCGGGCGCCGCCGCTCCCGGGAAATGCGAGCGCTACCTGGACAGGTAAGAGGCCGCCGAGGCCCCGCCCCGCCCCGCCGCCGACTCCCCGGGCCGCATTCCTTCCCGCCTCCCTCCACAACAGGCCATTGTTGGCACGGCCCGGTGGGCTGGGGACCTCGCCCGGCCCACGCCCTCCCTGGGAGACGGGCCACCTCCTCCCCCGGTTCCCTGCCGGCTCGCCCCCTCCACCCCTCTTCTCCCTGGCCGGGGCAGGAGGCGGGGAGTTCCCTGCCTCTAAAGGCGGTTCATGGCTAGGTCAGTCAGGGCGCTCTGGAAACGACTGTGGTGTCCCACACAAGGGACACGACTGGCCGAAGCTGGCACGTCACAGCATCCTACAGGCCCTCGACAGTGCGGGGCATGAGGCTTCGGGGAGTACAAGGAAGTTCCCCTGAGGAAAAAGTAAGCTGGGGAAAGTAATAAAATAACACACTGGTATGCCAATCTGATGGCAAGGGTGGCCAATATCCTCATTGACCAGGCTCCAAAGAGAATGTAGGATGGCCAAGTTTTGGCAATCTGTGTACATCAAATTACTCTTTTTTTCTGTGACGTTAAGCGAGTATAATTTTCAAGAACCCAAGATGGGTGGAGTCCAATTAAGGCTTAGTTCACTCTCCAGGGAGGCAAGCCATGGTCCTTTTAGGCACTTGGAGCGCCATCCTAGCCAAGCCAGGGGTGGCTCTCCATTGGGGAAGGAAGGTGGCAGCAGATGAGGACCCCAGAGAGCCAGTGTGGAAGGTGCTGAGAGCGGGAAGAGTCAGGCCAACGGGGTGAAATCTAATGTCTTCTGGGCAGCAAGGGTGGAGGGCTGGGTGGGAGGTACACAAGTTGCTGTTTCCTCTAAGCTCCCTGGGGTCAGGGCCCTGTCCCTGTGTCTGCCTCTCGGAATCCTTGTCCAGCAGGGGCCTGTGGGGCACCAATTCCCCTCACTTCCCTTACGGCTTGCACCAAAGGTGTTTCCCCCCAAACTTTTCATTTGGGAAAATTCCAAACTTACGGAAAACTTGAAAGAGTAGTACAGTGACCCTTCTTCCCGAGCGCCAGTCATTGACATGTTGCCAAATTCACTCTCTCACACACAATTTTTGTTCATGTTCACTTTGCTGAAGGTTGGAAATTGTGGATACTATGGCCTATCTCTTGGCTTCCCCAACACTCCAGCATCCATAGTCTAAGAATAAGAACATTCTCCCAAGTGACCACGATCCAACTGTCATACTCCAGAAATGTATCACCAAGCACTGTTATTATCTCATCTACACTCCATAGTCGAGATTTCCCAATTATCTCCCAAAAATGTCATTTTAGTTTTTTCTTTTCCCAGACTACAGTCTAATCAAGATGCATACTTTGCCTTTCGCTTGTCCTGTCACCTTAATTTAATAAATCCCTGCTTTTTTTTTTTTTTTTTTAAAGGAACAGAGGCTGAACTTCTGGTCCTCCTTCCCGCCTCCAGAGTCTCTGGGACTACAGGTGTATACCTCCAAGTCCAGCTTCACAATCCCTTGCTTTTGTTTGTTGTTTTTCATGACAGTGACATTTCTGAAAAGTCGCCATCACTTGCTTCAGCTTCAAGGGACAAGATAAGCTGGGCCTTCAGGGCTTTTGTACACTGCTATTTACCAGATACCAGGTGGGAGGGACTGAGGAACAGAATAGGGGTGCAGTGGTATTTTTTTTTTTTAAAGACATGTGTTCTCCAAATGTTTCTGGTCAGAGACACACCTGTGGTCAACTCTGTCCCACCTACCCTCTACCGTGGTACTCCTGAACCAATTCCTCTGCGTTCAGGGTATTTGTGGAGAACTTCCAAGTGGCTCAGTACTATGCTGGAGGTTGGGGGATATGGGAGCATAATACAATTACTAGTTTTTCTTTCTTTCTTTCTTTCTTTTTTTCTTTCTTTCTTTCTTTCTTTCTCTCTCTCTCTCTCTCTTCTCTCTCTCTCTCTCTCTCTCTCTCTCTCTCTCTCTCTCTCTCTCTTTTTTTTTTCGTTGAGTCAGAGTCTCACTCTGTTGCCCAGGCTGGAGTGCAGTGGCATGCTCACAGCCACCACAGCCTTGACCTTCCGGGCTCAGACAATCCTTACGCTTCAGCCTTCCAAGTAGCTGGAACTACAGGTGTGCGCTACCATGCCTGGCTAATTTTTTGATTTACTGTAGAGCCAAATTGCCCGGGCTGGTCTTGAACCCTTGGGTTCAGACAATCCTCTCGCCTCTGCCTCCCAAAATACTGGGATTATAGGCATGAGCCACCATGCCCAGTCACTAGTCTTATTTCTACCACAGAGGATCTTGGGGTATCATCAGGAAGATGAGGTTTATGTGACTGGAGATGGCAGGCCATGGATGACTCACTTCAGAACAGTGATTGCTGTTGCTAGCACACATGGCAGGAATTCAGAGGCGGGGAGGTCAGCTTGGGTTGGAGTAGTCCAGGAAGGCTTCTTGGAAGAACTGAGGCTTGAGCTGGCCATGAACGATGGCAAGGATGTCAGTAGAGAGGGAGGGGTCCATTCTAGGGTGTGCACACCTCCCTCTGCCTTCCTGTCTCCACATCATGGTTCCTCCCACAGTCCACACAGATTGGGCACAAGGGAATCCCAGATGTCTGTGACACCTGGACATCATCAAGACTCACCCGAGAGCTCCAGACACTCAGGCACACGACAGGGGTTTCTTTCTTGGGGATCTCTGAGGCATGAGGTCCCTTCTGCCCTGGGGAGTCCCTGGGCTCTTACACCCAGAACCAGTCCCAGCAGAGTCACCATCAAGTGGCTCCATTTGTTTGCAACTTCCCCCAAACAACTAATATCCTTGAGAAGCACTGTGTGTCCGGCTCGGCTGTGAAGCAGTCAGAGAAACTGAAGACACAACTCCTGTTGCTGTAGTCTGTGTTGCTAGTGGGTGTCTGTGGAAACAGGCAGCGACCCACAGAGAGCTGAGCAGTGGGGAGCTAAAAGAGGAGGAGGGAGTGACAGCAGGACGGAGCAATCAGAATAGGCTGCAGGATCTGGGGCGGACAGGCAGGAGGCTTCTGCTAGCTCTGGGTGGCCGAGCTGGGAACAGGGGGGTGGGAGGGGAGTTGTGGCAAGGTTGGCCAGGGTGTGGGGGGCTTAAAAAAGGTGAGCTAAACCGGGCTCGGTGGCTCAGCCTGTAATCCCGTGCCTTTGGGAGGCTGAGGTGAGTGGATTGCCTGAGCCTGTGGGTTCGAGACCCGCCTGGGCAGCGAGACCTCATCTCTACAATAAATTTAAAAAAAAAATCAGCCGGGCGTGGTAGCACATGCCTGTAATTTCGGCTACTTGAAAGGCTGAGGCGGAAGGATCGCTGGAGCCCAGCAGGTCGAGGCTGCGGTGGCCGGGAGTGGCCACTGCACTCCAGTCTGGGTGACAGAGTGAGACTCCAACTCAAAAAAAAAAGACGAGCTAGAAAAACAACCAATGTCTACCAATTGCGGACAGACTCATGTAATGGAATAATGATGCAACCCTAAATAAGAATGATAACTGGGTCCAGTGAGCTCCAAGATAAACTGATTAACTGCTGCCTCTACAGTGAGGGTAGTATGCTACCCCACAATAAGCATGATCTTATTTGTTTGTTTTGGCACAGAGAAACCTTGGAAAGATACATTGAAAAAAAAATGAATAAAAGTTAGTTACCAGGCCGGGCATGGTGGCTCAAGCCTGTAATCCCAGCGCTTTGGGAGGCGGAGGCGAGAGGAGTGCCTGATCTCAGGGGTTCGAGACCAGCCCGGGGCAACTTGGTGAGACCTCATCTCCACAATACATCAAAAAATAAGCTGGGTGTGGTAGCGCACAGCTATTGTTCCAGCGACTTGGAAGATTGAGGCAGAAGTATTGCCTGAACCCAGCAGGTCGAGGCTGCGGTGGCTGTGAACGTACCACTGCACTCCAGCCTGGGCAACACAGAGAGACTCCGACTCAAAAAAAAAAAAGTCAGCCGGGCTTGGTGGCTCAGCCTGTAACTCCGCGCCTTTGGGAGGCTGAGGTGAGTGGATTGCCTGAGCCCGCGGGTTCGAGACCCGCCTGGGCAGCAAGACCTCATCTCTACAATAAATCAAAAAATCAGCCGAGCGTGGTAGCGCACGCCTGTAATTCCGGCTACTTGGAAGGCTGAGGCGGAAGGATCGCCGGAGCCCAGCAGGTCGAGGCTGCGGTGGCCGGGAGCAGCCGCTGCACTCCAGTCTGGGTGACAGAGGAGACTCCAACTCAAAAAAAAAAAAAAAAAAGTGGTTACCAAGGTTGGAGGTGGAGGAACTGGGCAAATGGGGGTAGAGGGACAGGCTTGGGAGGGAGGCTTTTCACTTTTTTTTAGTCTAAGTCTTGCTACTACTCATTGTGGTCCATGCACCAGTCACATCTGTATCATCTGGGATCTTTTTTTTTTCTTTTTTTGTAGAGATGAGGTCTCACTATGTTGTCCAGACTCAAACACCTAGGCTCAAGGGATTCCTCCTGCCTCAGCCTCCCAAAGTGCTGGGATTACAGGCATGAACCACCGTGCCAAGCTTGGGGTATTATTGGAAATGTAGACCCTTGGGCCCCATCCCAGAACTTGCATAACCTCTCTGAGCCTCAATTTTTTCATCTGTAAAATGGGCTATGAACGTAAAGTCATTTTGCAGTTCAGTGAACTGACAGATTACCCAGCAGAGGGTCTGCATCTTAACAAGGTCCCCGGGGGATGCAGGTGTGCAGTAGCGTTGGAGAGACTCTGGTCTAGAGTCAGGATGCCCTGTGGGACCCTGAGCAGGCAAGGGTGAGTGGGTCGCCACTGTGTTTTGAGGCTGTTCATTTAACTGCTGGAGGAAGGATGAATGGGAAGGAGAGAGTATAGGCTGCGGGGGCTAAGGGAAGCCACTTAATTGATTGGTTAGTCAATTGGCTAATCAATATAAGCAGGAAGGGATGGAGGCTAAACTTATGTGCTAGTGATGAAAACAGCATAATTGTTAATTTGTGGGACATTTCTCTGTCTCTCTCTCTCTCTCTTTTTTTTTTGAGTCAGGATCTCACTCTGTCTTCCAGACTGGAGTGCAGTGGCGCAATCACAGCTCACTGCAACCTCTACCTCCTGGGTTCAAGTGATCCTCCTGCCTCAGCCTTCTGAGTTGCTGGGACTATGGGTACACACCAGCTATGTTTTTAAAATTTTTTCATAGAGACAGGGTCTCACTATGTAGCCTAGGCTGGTCTCAAACTTCCGAGCTCAAATAATCCTCCTGCCTTAGCCTCCCAGAGTGCTGGCATTATAGACATGAGCCACTGAGCCTGGTCAGTTTGTGGGATATTTCTTAGGAAGAAAGGGAGGGCTTGGTAACAGCTGGCATATGGGGGGAAAATAAGGAGTCCGTTTCTTTATCTGTAGCATGAGAGCAATAACAGTATCCTCTCCTGGGGTTGTTGATGGGAGGTGGGGAAGAGTCTCTAAAGGCCTAGGTTTGGTGGTGAAGTCCCCTCAACCCCTCTAGTTTCATCCTGTCCAACGAGCATGGCAGCTTTGGAGGCAGAGTTCCCAGGAGCAGAGTCGGGGCCTCATTCTCTGTCCAGCTCAGCCCCCACTCATCATCTAATGACAACACTTCACACCCGCTCCTCCAGGAAAAGAAACAGCCAAATAACAGGCTCCCCTTGAAACAGCCAAAAGCCCAATCCTGTAATTAAATTTCTGCTCTGCGATTACTCAGTAACCTCCTGAGAGCCAACTTTACTGGTCAGTTGTGGAATGTGGGGTGGGATCGGGGGCCGGAAGTTGCAGTCACCCTAGAGATTTTGTGTTTGTGGTCTTTCCCCCCACAAAGCCAAGCACGCTAGACTGGGAGAGTGAACTCTGAGTGGGGGAAGGGCAGACTGGGACATCCTGAGAGTCACCTTTGTCCTCACCCTGGCTCCCTGCAGCTAGCTCTCCTTAAGCTAAAATCAGAACTACCATGGTCCCAACTCTAAAATGCTCCTGGGCTGCAGATGATCTTGTCCAGCTTTTTGTTCCCAGACAGGAGATACCTTATCCCAGACCAGCTCCGGAAATTGTTTCTTTAGACCTACAGGAGAGGGTGGGTTTCCATCCCATCTGCCTCAGTTTTCTTGCTGGCCAGAGTGTGTTTGAAGAGTGGGAGTCAGGCTAAGAGGAAGTCTAGACAGTGTGGACTCCTCCACGTCCTGAGATGGGACTCAGAAATGCTCGCTTAGCTGTGGCTGAGGCTTAGGGATGGAACGTGTGCCCTGCTTGGGGATGGTATGTTCAAAGGGAGCTGGGAAGGGCCTCTTTTTTCTCTTCACCCGTGGACTCTGATGGGATCGTGACATTGTGGGAAAGATCCTTGGCTGCAGACTAGGTTTGAATCTGGCTCTGCTAGGCTCAAGGGTGTGAACTTGGCAGAGGTGCTGCCTCTCTGAGGTTCAGTTGGCTCATCTGTAAAACATAAGGTTGTTAAGAGATTCGGCCGGAGAAGGGGTGAGGGCCCAGCAGAGGGTCTGGCTCCAGGTGGCACTCAGTACCTGTGTGAGTACCTCTTCCCTATCCTGCCCAAAAGGCACGGAGGTGCTAAACAGACAGAGTATAAGACAGGACAGAGCCCATGAGAGGCTGCAAGGGAGCAGCGTCATTAACAACGAACCTCCAGAAGGAAAATTCCACCAAGATCCAGGAGACAGGGTGGGGCAGGTGTCTACAAGGTCACCTTGCAGGACAGGTAAAAACATCCCATTGTAAAACACATCCCATAATCTGAAATAATGCATGTGTATGTGCATACATTTTAAAAAAATGGATTAAGTACAAAAAGAAAAAAAAAAACCCACACAATTTTATGTAGGTTGTGACTATAAATACTGGGGGTGCTGCGGTGGCTCACACCTGTAATCCCAGTACTTTGGGAGGCGGAGACGAGAGGATTGCCTGAACTCAGGGGTTTGAGACCAACCTGAGCAACATGGCAAGACATTGTCTCTACAATAAATACATAAAAAATTAGCCAGGTGTGGTGGCGCACACCTGTGGTTCTAGCTACCTGGAAGGCTGAAGTGGAAGGATCTGCCTGAGTGGTGAAGACTGGGGTGGCCATGAGTGTGCCACTGTACTCCAGCCTGGTGACAGAGTGAGACTCCGACTCAGAAAAAAAAGGTAGTGGGGGTGCAAAAAAACGTACACACATTTTAAGAAATGTTATCTATGTACTACTTTTAGTTTGCTGTAATCAGAAGTGTTTGGATGCTGAGGGTAATCACTTTGAGCACCTCTTGTAACTGCAGAAGTCAAACGTGACTCCTATTCATCTTTTGTTATTGGTAGAGTGTAGGTATTACAATTTTTTTGTTGTTGTTTTTTGGTTTTTTTTTTGAGTTGGAGTCTCACTCTGTCGCCCAGACTGGAGTGTAGTGGCCGCTCCCAGCCACCACAGCCTCCATCTGCTGGGCTCCGGCGATCCTTCCGCCTCAGCCTTCCAAGTAGCTGAAACTACAGGCGCGTGCTACCACGCCCAGGTAATTTTTGATTTATTGTAGAGATGAGGTCTCGCCAAGTTGCCCAGGCGGGTCTCGAACCCACAGGCTCAGGCAATCCACTCACCTCGGCTTCCCAAAGCGCGGGATTACAGGCTGAGCCACCGAGCCCGGCGGTATTACAATTTTAATACAGCTTTTTCCTTTCTTAAAATGTGTATATATTTTTTGGCATCCTCTGTATATGTGGGCATGCCCGGGGATTGGAAGGAAACAGAACTGTGAAGATAGTTCAGCTGGAATGTCAGGATTACATGTGGGTATTTGGATCGGAGTCTCACTGTCGCCCAAGATGGAGTGCAGTGGCACGTTCATGGCCACCACAGCCTCGACCTGCTGGGCTCAGTCGATCCTTCTGCTTCAGTCTTCTAGGTAGCTGGAATCATAGGCATGCACCACCATGCCTGGCTAATTTTTTTTTTTTAATTTCGAAGACGAGGTCTTGCCAAGTTGTCCAGGCTAGTCTCGAACTTGTGGGCTCAGGCAATCCTCTTGCCTCCGTACCTAGCCAAATTTCTTAGTAATGCATTCTGTTAGTTTATCATTTGTTTTAAAAGAACATAATTTAGCATGGAATGCATTTTCTTTTTTTAAATAGCACTGGAACAGGAGGCAGGGGAGACCTGGAGATGTGGACCTTAGTGCCACCTCTGCCACGATCCTGTGAGATCATGAGCCTTCCTGAGCCTCAGTTTTTCCACCTGAAAGATGGGATGGTGGACTCCAATACTCAGGTGTGACTTCCCATCTGGTTAAAATGCTCATTGGCTGAGAGAGCAGAGGCAGAACAGCCAATGAGGCTGTCTTTTACTTCCTGTGTGAGGAGGCTACTTCCAGCTCTCAGGAGAGGGAAGAAACAGGAAAAGCGTCTCAAGGGAATGCAGTGGGTCTTCCTCAGGCACACTGTCCCCTCTGTGCCAGCCCTGTGCTCTGGTTGTGGAAGGTCCTACTTGCAGGACCAGGGTGTCCTCGTGAAGAACTCAAGGGATCACACAGCCCCACACACTTCTCACATGTACTGGAGACCAAACCTTGAACTGGGGCTTTGAGTGCTGGGTTTAAGGTCTGGGGACCTGGGCTTATCTGAGAGCCGGCTTATCTCCCTCTCTCCCTGGGACCTGGAAGGAGAAGCGGCTATACCTGCCATTCACTGGGCATCTCTTCTGTGTCAGTCATGGGGCCTGGTGGTTACATGCATCAGCACACTACAGTCGAGTCAGCCCCATAAGGGAGGGGGAAGTATGTTCACTTTGTGGATGGAGAAGAGAAGACTTCAGATGATGTTTACTCATGTCTTGTGACCACTCAGTTCTGCTTTTAGAAATATGCCCCAAGCCGGGCTCAGTGGCTAAGCCTGTAATCCCGTGCTTTGGGAGGCTGAGGTGAGTGGATTGCCTGAGCCCGCGGGTTCGAGACCCGCCTGGGCAACTTGGCGAGACCTCATCTCTACAATAAACAAAAAAATTAGCCGGGTGTGATAGCGTGCGCCTGTAGTTCTGGCTACTTGGAAGGCTGAGGCGGAAGGATCGCCAGAGCCCAGCAGGTCGAGGCTGCGGTGGCTGGGAGCGGCCGCTGCACTCCAGTCTGGGTGACAGAGTGAGACTCCAACTCAAAAAAAAAGAAAAAAAAAGAAAAAAAGAAATATGCCCCAAAGAAAGCCAGGCATGGCGGCTCACGTCTGTAACCCAGCACTTTGGGAATTGGAGGCGAGAGAATTGCCTGAGCCCAGGGGTTTGAGACCAGCCTGGGCAATTTGGCAAGACCTTGTCACTATAGTAAAAAAAAAAAAAATTAGCAGGCATAGTGGCTGAGGTGGAAAGATCACTTGAGCCCAGCAGATTGAGACTCTGACAAGAAAGACAGAAGGAAAGACAGACAGACAGAAAGATAGAAAGAAAGAGAGGGAAACGGGAGGGAAGGAGAGGGAGAAGGAGGGAAGAAAGATGCCCCAAAGAATCCTTTACCCAAGCCGGGCTCGGTGGCTCAGGCTGTAATCCCACGCCTTTGGGAGGCTGAGGTGAGTGGATTGCCTGAGCCCGTGGGTTCGAGACCTGCCTGGGCAGCGAAACCTCATCTCTACAAATAAATCAAAAAATCAGCCAGGCGTGGTAGCGCGCACCTGCAGTTCCAGCTACTTGGAAGGCTGGGGCAGAAGGATCGCCGGAGCCCAGCGGGTCGAGGCTGCAGGTGGCTGGGACGGCCACTGCACTCCAGACTCCAACTCAAAAAAAAAAAAAAAGAATCCTTTACCCTTCATCCATAAGGGGATATGGATGGGATGTCATTGCTGTGTTGTTTGTGGGGATGAGAAGTTGGAGGCGCCTGGGAGTCCATCCCCAAGGGAGTAGAGAGGTAAATGTGGTGGCTGCACCCCATGGAGAGCTAGCGGTGGAAGCAAGGAGTGAGATGCTCATGTGGCAAAACACATGGGCCCTGAACCAGCAGGGAGTGGTCAAAGTAAACAACAGAATGAGATCTAAAACACACACCACTCATGTAAGCGAAAACTACCTGTATACAAAACAACAATATGTAGTTAGCAATTATACATCCAAACAAGAAGATGCTCATTAAGCATATTCAGATGGCTACCTCTGGCTGGGGCAGATGATGGAGATAAGGGAAAAATGAATACAAGAAGAGAGGAGGCCTTCATGGACCAGTGATGATAATGTACCACCAAGCAAGGAGTCCAGGGAACTCAGCCTTCTGGACTTGAGGCCCAACAAAGGAAAAGCAAGTAAGGGCTGGGTGCAGTGGCTCAAGCCTGTAATCCCAGCACTCCGGGAGGCTGAGATGAGGGAATTTGCCTGAGCCCACGGGTTTGAGAACAGCCTCAGCAACTTGGCGAGACTTTGTCTCTACAATAAATGAAAAAAAAAATAGCTGGAAGTGGTAGCTCATGCCTGAAGTTCCAGCTACTTGGAAGGCTGAGGCGGAAGGATTACCTGAGCCCAGCGAGTCGACGCTGGGGTGGCCATGAACATGCCACTGTACTTCAGCCTAGGTGATGGAGTGAGACTCCAACTAAAAAATAATAATAATAAAGAAAAACAAGTAAGGATCAGAGAGGTTAGGTAATTTGTCCTGATTACACAGCAGGTAAGGAAGGGTGGTGAGAAGTTCCAAATTACCAGACCTACTTAGAGGAAGGCGGTAGCAGATCACTTAAAATCACAAACCTGGGACAGGCACCGTGGCTCATGCCTGTAATCCTAACACCTTGGGAGGCTAAGGCAGGAGGATTGCTTGAGCCTAGGGGTCCAAGACCAGTTTGGGTGACATAATGGGACCTCGTCTGTATAAAAATTTTAAAAATTAGCTGGGTGTGATGGGGTGTGTCTGTAGTCCCAGCTACTCGGGGGCCTGAGGCAGAAGGATCATGTACTCCAGCCTGTGCCAAACAGAGTGAGACTGGACTCAGAAAAAAAGCCTTAAGCCATTAGCCTTAACCTCAAGAGCAGAGAGGGCAGGAGGTGTAGAGGCTGTGAGTGTGTCGCAAGGTGTGGGGGTGGCCACTGGGTGGTCCCGTGCTCCACTTCAGCCCTGAGTCTCACTGGCTTCACCGGCTTTCTTTTTCTTTTTTTGAGTTGGAGTCTCACTCTGTCGCCCAGACTGGAGTGCAGTGGCCGCTCCCGGCCACCGCAGCCTCGACCTGCTGGGCTCCGGCGATCCTTCCGCCTCAGCCTTCCGAGTAGCTGGAATTACAGGTATGCACTACCACGCCCGGCTGATTTTTTGATTTATTGTAGAGATGAGGTCTCGCTGCCCAGGCGGGTCTCGAACCCGCGGACTCAGGCCATCCACTCACCTCAGCCTCTCAAAGGTGCGGGATTATAGGCTGAGCCACTGAGCCCGGCTCAATGGCTTTCTTCATTCTTCCCAAACACCCACTGAGCACTGTGGGGTATGGACCACAGCCCTTATCTTCCAGGGACTTTGAAGGTGAAGAAAACGGGGTCATGACCAGAGTTTGGCAGGGAAGTCAGAAAGGGGGTGCTTCCAGGAGGCAGGATTGAATCAGAGTTGTCTAAAGTTTAGAAATTATAATTCACGCTACCTGCCACGTAGCAGACACTGCTCTGAGCTCACAAAGTCTTCACAAAAAGTCTTTAAGGTAAATTTTTAATTTTATTTTTATTTTTTGAGTTGGAGTCGCCCTCTGTCGCCCAGACTGGAATGCAGTGGCACACTCCCGACCACCGCAGCCTCAACCCGTTGGGCTCTGGTGATCCTTCCCCCTCAGACTTTCAAGTAGCCGGAATTATAGGTGCACACTACCATGCCCGGCTAAATTTTTTTGATTTACTGTAGAGACAAGATCTTGCCAAATTGCTTGTTTGGGTCTCGAACCTGCGAGCTCAGGCAATCCACTGGCCTCAGCCTCCCAAAGTGCTGGGATTACAGGCTGAGCCACTGAACCCAGCCTTATAGGTAATTTATATTAACGTCTCCACTCTGCAGATTAGGAACTGAGGTATAGAGAGGTTAAGCAATTTGTACAAGTCACAAGGCTGAGAAAAGGCAGAGCTGGGATTCGACCCAGAGAGAGTGTGTCCAGAGGTTATGATATTAACTATGATGCAACTTACAAGTGAAAGAAGACAAATATAGCCTGTCTGGCCAGGCCTTCCTCAAGGAGATCTCCCAGCTCCTGTCCTCTCTTGGAGTTCCTACAGTGAGAGTGGCATGGCCTGGCTGGGGACACTGCTGGCAGAGCCTAGTCCTATGGTTGTTCAGGGGATCCTTGCCCAAGGGCTTCACGATGACTCAGTTTCCCCACCATCAATCATCCAAGATGGAGGGACCCAACATCCTCATGATACACATAAGGCCACTGAGGCCTGGAGAGGGGACAGGACTTGTCTCGGGCCATCCAGGTCTCCTGTCAACCAGTCCAGCACTTCACCCCCTCTGACTGAGAGAAAGCATAACATGTGCTAAGTCGTGGCTTCCTGGTCCCCCAGCCCTCGCCAGCCTCCTGGGATCCCTCTCGACAGCTCCTTCAGGCCCAGGACTGGGAGTCAAGCCACAATTCTCAGAGCCAGAGATGCAGCCACTTTCCCAGAATGCCGTGTTCCTGCCTTCTCTGCTTTCCAAGCAAGATCTCGTCTCCCCACAGCTCTTGGAGAGCCCTGGTCAGAGGCTTGGTCAGGGAGAGCCCTGATTGCTGCTGCTCCTTCTCCCTCCCTCCTGGTACCTCCCAGCATCCTTGGAAATTAGGGGTCATTACCCATCAGGGTGTGAGATCTAAGCACAGTGCACAAGTCATCAACATCCCAACTTCCAAACTGCCTGTGGGCCCTAAAGTCCAGCCGTCACCAACAGTCAGTGCTGACACAGAGCCAGAAAGGAAACAAATAAGTCGGGCCAGCCCAACCCAGTAGGCAGAGGACAGGAAAGCACCAGCTTGCTCTCTCCCTCTCCCCATGGCTACCTCACCCTCTCTCCACTGACTCCAGAGAGAAGCCCATGTCACCCCTACATGTGGGACTTTTGACACACTTTAGGAGGTGCCTGCCACGTGTGGTGTTGGGAGATAGGACCCTAGAGAGGTGGGGAGCTGGTTTTTGAAGATGGGAACAGGGAAGCCCATTCAGCCACCCACCCATCAATCCAATTACCCACCCACACTTAATAGGTAATATTTATTCGGTGATTACTTGGTGCCAGGCACTGTCCTAAGTGTTTTGCCCAATGCTGTTAGGTAGGGACTTGTCTACCCATATGAGGAAACAAGCATAGAGAGGTCAATTAATTTGCCCAAAGCTGCACATTAGTAAAATGGTGGAGGCAGGAGTCAAGCTCAGGCAGTCTAACTCCTGGGCCTGTGATTCTGTTCTCCATGCTACAACCATCCACCATCTATCCATTTACTGACCATCCATACACCATCCACCCACTCACCCAGGCCACTCTCATTCAGTCATCTGTCTATCCTCCTGGCCATCTATCTTTTCCTCTCCTAACTTCCTATTCAAAGCAGTCCCAGAGAAGGAACAGCATATGCAAAGGCTCAGAGGAGAGACAGCAGGGTATGTTTAAGAGTTTAGCTACTGCAGACAGAGTGACAGAAAGATAGCAAGAGATGAGGTTAAGGAGCGAGCCAGCCCATCCATCCATCATCTATCCACCAACCCATGCCATCCACCTACCCAACCACCCTCCCACTCCTCTGTCCATTTCTTCATTCATCTGTCCATCTATCCACTTTTTTTTGAGTCATAGTCTCACTCTGTTGCCCAGGCTGGATTCCAGTGGCACACAGTCTCAACCAGCTGGGCTCAGGCAATACTTCCTCCTCAGTCTTCCAAGTACAGGCACATGCTACCACACCAGGTTTATTTTTTGATTTATTGTAGAGACAAGGTCTCACCAAGTTGCCCAGGTTGGTCTTGAATCCCTGAGCACAAGCAATCCTCTCGTCTCAGCCTCCCAAAGTGCTGGGATTAAAGGAAGGAGCTGCCGTGCCTGGCCATCTTTGTAATTTGGAGGACAGATAGATTAGATGGATAGATAGAATGGAGAGATGGCGGGGCACATTTCCTTCCTGTCAGTGATTTCTTATGATATGTTGGGGCATGAGGGGAGGGGACATTAGGACTTCTAGAGGCACCTGAATAACTAGAATCATCTCTCTCCACTCACGCCACTAGTTTGCAGGTTCTAGGGCCTTGTGGGAAGAGAGAATAGCAGAGTGAACCAGTGTCAAGGCTAAAAGACCCTCCTAGGCCCTGAAAATTCAGCCCCCAGTCCTGACCCCATGGCCTGTTAGGAAGACAGAAGGAATTGTGTCATAGAGAGATGTCACAATGCCCCCTGCCCCACACAAGTTCCCCTCCATCTTGCACTCCCTGTATCCTCCCAAGAGTTCCTGGGAGCCACCGGAGCCCCTGACCACCGGAAGTTCCATCTCACCACCAAGGAAGGCCCTGATCAAGGATGTTCGAGGTGGGATGATATTGCAGGACTGGGCGGCCCTGGGTCACAGGAAAACTGGCAGGAAGGAGCATGAAGCTCCTGCTTGCCTGTGTGGCTGGGAGCTGGGCTCTTCTACAAAAGGCTTCCTGAGGTGCTAGTGCTGCTGCCTGACTCCTATTCCCCTACTGTGGGACCTCTGTGTGTCCCAGGGAAACAAGGAGAGAGGGAGCGGGACACCACCCAACTTCTCCGTGGTGTTTCCTGGACTGCTCAGTTTGCGTTACCCCATCTCTAGGCAACTTGAGATGAGTAATCATCATAGCTCAAGTTTACCACATGCACTTTTCATGGAATCACTCAATAAATCCTCACAGTAATCCTAGGAGATAGATTATCTTGTTATTTCCCCTATTATTTATTGATTTAGAGTCGGGGTCTCACTCTGTTGCCCATGCTGGAGTGCAGTAGCAAGATCGCAGCTCATCACAACCTTGACTTCTTGGGATCAGGTGAGGCTTCCACCTCAGCCTTGCAAGTAGCTGGGACTTCAGGTGCCTGCCACCACACCCAGCTAATTTTTTATTTTATTGTAGAGATGAGGTCTCGCTATGTTGCCTAGGTTAGTCTCGAACTCCTGGGCTCAAGCGATTCTTCCTCCTCAGCCTCCCATAGTGCTGGGATTACAGATGTATTCTTACTTTAGACTTGGGAAAATTGAGATACAGAGTATTTTTTTTTTTTTGAGTTGGAGTCTCACTCTCGCCCAGACTGGAGTGCAGTGGCTGCTCCCGGCCACCACAGCCTCGGCCTGCCGGGTTCCAGCGATCCTTCCGCCTCAGCCTTCTAAGTAGCTGGAACTACAGGCACGTGTTACCACGCCTGGCTAATTTTTGATTTATTGTAGAGATGAGGTCTCGCCAAGTTGCCCAGGCGGGTCTCAAACCCGCGGGCTCAGGCAATCCTCTCACCTCAGCCTCCCAAAGGCGCGGGATTACAGGCTGAGCCATGGAGCCCGGCTCGATAGAGTATTATAACTTACCCAAAGGTTGGCAACTAGTGAGTGGGGGAGCTGGACTTGAACCCCGGGTAGCTGGCTCCAGGGCCCCACTCTTGGCCTCCCTGTCCACTCCCGTCAGAGCCTCTCTGCCCAATCTCAGGCAAACAGGCTTTCCTAAAGGTTCAGATGAGTGTGTGCAAAATCCCATGTGACTGCTGGATGAGGCTGACCATGATTTTGCCTTTGGCAGTTCCCATAACGCACTGCACCCCCAGAGCAAACCAGTGAGGTAGATAGACTCATTATCCCATTTTCCAGATGAGGCCACAAGCCCAGTCAGGCCCTAGGTCCTGAGCTCAGCCCTTCACACCTTCCAACTTCTGAAGCCCAGGCACATTCCACAGCAGCAGGAGTTCTGGGGTGCTATTTGCATTTCAGCTAGGCTCAGGCCTTCCACCCAAGGGTCAGGAGATTCGGTAGAATTTCAGGTTTGAGCTAGGCTAGCCCATGTGCCTATGGGCCTGGAGGATTTGAGAGGACAGGGTGCCATCCTAGAAGACTTGTAGCAATATCACGGGTGAGGTCTTGCCCTGCTCAGAAAGCCTCACTCCTGGGTCTTCTTCCCCATTCTAAACCCTGGATAAGGAACAGGCATGTATTAAGAGATGTGTATTTTTTTTTTTTTTTTTGAGTTGGAGTCTCACTCCGTTGCCCAGACTGGAGTGCAGTGGCTGCTCCCAGCCACCACAGCCTCGACCTGCTGGGCTCCAGTGATCCTTCCGCCTCAGCCTTCCAAGTAGCCGGAACTACAGGTGCACGCTACCACGCCCGGCTAATTTTTGATTTATTGTAGAGATGAGGTCTCGCCAAGTTGCCCAGGCAGGTCTCAAACCCATGGGCTAAGGCAATCCACTCACCTCAGCCTCCCAAGGAGCGGGATTACAGGCTGAGCCACCGAGCCCGGCTGCCTCCTGGATCTCTACCTGCTAGAAGCCAGTAGCAATCCTCGTCACCCACCCTCCAAAAGTCTCCAAACATTGCCAAATGTCTTATGGGGAAGAAAAGATCACCTCCGATTGAGAACCACAAATCTAAAGACACACACACACACACACACACACACACACACACACACACACACACGCTGCACTTGACAGGGTTGTGAGAAGGGAGGAAATAGTTAAATGAAACCAGATGTTAACCTGGAAACTATGCAGTCAGGCCCCACCCTCCACCAGAGCTGGCTGTGCTGGGCCCTGGGGAGGGGACAGGGTGTTCTCAGCTCTCTGAGGTTAGTCACTTGGAGCCTGGCTTGGTCCCTAGAAAGGGCAGGGTAAGGCTAGGGCCGCCTGGGCTCCCTCTTCCTCTTCCTCCTCTTCCTCCTCCATTGCCTCCTGGTTCTGTCCTGGGACTGTCCCTCTGCCCCAGTTTCGGTGAGGGTCTCATACCCTACCCCTTCCCCCACTGGGGCCTTGCATGTTGCAGCAGCAACATCTTAGGCATTGTTGACCGGTAGACCCAAGGCAGGTGGGCCCAAACCAGCTTTTGGGCTGGGGCAGAGAGGGAGGGGAGAGTTGGAATCCTGGTTCCTGCACTCACTAGTTGTGGGACTTCTGCAAGGTACTCACACGTTATCTCACAAACTATGTCAACTTAGACAAATGTTTAGATGCCTCAGTTTCCTTATCTGAAAAATGGGGGTAACATCTCAAGTGGCTTTTAGGAGCCTTCGAAGAGCTGAGTGGTTAGTCTGGCACTCGGTCAATGCTCAGTTCCCCGAGCCATTCTGTAACCCTTAGCCTGGCACCCCTGGCACCCATCCCCTTGACTCAAGGCGAAGTGCCTCTGTGGCCAAGGGGCTGATGCAGCCTGAGACGAAAGGTTTGGCTGGGGAGCCAGGGTGGATGGGGCTTGGGCCTCTGCAGTTTCTTCATTTTCATGGCCACAGGCTGAGCCCATCCTGTGTCAGGAGAACCAGAACCCACATCCTCAGAATCCCCCTAAACATGAAGAAATCCAAGCCACCACTTGCAGCCCAAGAAAGGGATAATTCCGTAAGCCAGGCTGTCAGTCCCAGCTGACACCCTGAGTGTGTTGTTCTGTCTGTGCAGGGTTCAAGAACCCAGAATCCAAATCCAGCAGTACAAACCCCACAGTGTCCTGGCCAAACTAGGAGCTCTGGCTGCCTCACCCTCCAGCGAGGCCGGGTGCTGTACAGGGCAGCCTTGACCAATCACTGCTGCCTAGCACACCCATGGAAGCTGAGCAGGCTGACAGAATGAGGGCAGAAATTAATGAAGATGAACAGGCCCCTGGCAGGCCCAGCTCCCTCAGGGCAGTAGGCACAAGACACATCATGGAGCCCAGGGTGTGGACAGACCTGGGTTCAAATTCCAGCTTTGCACCTTCCAGCCACATGACCCTGAATATGTGACTAACCCTTTTACTTCAGTTTTTTCATTCATGTGTATTTTTTGGTTTTTTTTGGTTTTTTTTTTTGAGTTGGGCTGTCTGTCGCCCAGGCTGGAGAGCAGTGGCACCATCGCAGCTCACTGTAGCCTCGACTTCCTGGGCTCAGGGGATCCTTCTGCCTCAGCCTACATGTAAGCACGTGCCACCACACTCGGCTAATTTTTAAATTTTTTTGTAGAGACGCGGTCTTGCTATGTTGCCCAGGCTGTTATTTTTCCCACGCCTGACCTCAAAGTGATCCTCCCACCTTGGCCTCCCAAAGTGCTGGGATTATGGGTGTAAGCCACCATACCTGGCCAGTTTTTTTCAGTTATAAAAGGGGCCAATAATGGTAATACCTTCCTCAAAGGGTTAATGTGAGGATTAGAAGAGATAATCCACTTAAAGTGTTTGGTGAGGTGCTCATGAGCAGTGGTGGAAACAATCTTTGATGACCACTGTCACAGTTCATTTCCGGCACTTGCCCCCAACCTGTGATCTCCTGGGCTGGGGGGCTGAGCCTGGAAGAGTCTGGAAAGGCTGCAGAACCCTTGTTCTCCCCTGCGTGCAACGTGGCCATGCGCCAACACCGGGGCAAGCCGCAGGGACACGGAGATGCACAGGACATGCTCCTGAGTGCTCGGAGCCACTGACAGGTGACTCTGGGACTTTGACAAAGAGCTAGGAGGAGACAAAACTGAAGGAGGCCGTCCCAGTGTGCCCACTCCTGACTCAGTTCCTCCCAGCCCAGGAGCACGTCCGGAGTTTAGAAGGCACAGAAGAGGGCGAGTCGGGGTAGGGGCTGCAGGAGACATCAGAGATTTCTGGAGAAGATGTTGAGAGAGCTCCTGGGCTTGGAAGAAGAGGAAGAATTTTACAAAGCAAAACTGAGGTCACATATATACCTGGGTAGAAACCAATGGGAGCAGAGACTGCCTTAGCAGAGAGCCCTGGACAAGGTCTGTGACTTAAACACAAGGAACTACTTGGTAACTTGAGCCCCTGGGGCAAGGACTCAACGTTCGCTCCTCACTCTGTAGCCGAGGGTTCTCTTGCAGGGCCCAGAGGCCAGCTGGGCAGGGAGGAAATGGGCTTCCCCAGAACAGCTGAAACCTCGGGGGGCAGAATGGAGACGCACACACAAGGCATCCTTTGGGTGGTATTGTCATGGCTATGCTGGTCCCAAGTAAAACAGACAGATAGTACCTGGGAGATGGTGTGGGAGTTCTCAGGAGAACTGTCTGCCACAGGATAGTCAAGAAGGGTAGTGTCCTGACTTGAGCACTACATAATGTATGCATATAACAAAATTACACTTGTACCCCGTCATTAAAAAGGTGGGTAGTAACAGGAATCAATAAATGTCAGTATGCTGTGATAAATGTAGGGGGCTCCTAGACAGGGGATAGACCCCCAATACATGACCCCCCAAAGAGTGGTGGTTCAAGGGAGGCAGGCACCGGTAAGTAGAAGGCAGAGGTGGTGGTAACAATGAGATGTTCTAAAATAGAATGGGCTGGCTGTGGAAGATGAGCTTCATTAGAATTCAGTTCATTTGGCCAACATTTATTGAGCATTCTCTAAATGCCTCGGACTGAAGTCAAAGAGGAAATCAGATTTTGGAGGCTATTATGTCAAGGCTAAGGGTGTGAGACCGTTGCCCTTAAGAAGCTCCCAGTCTCATTAGAAAGACATGTTCCTAGTGAATAGGAGGGAGGGAATGCGAGGCCCAGGAAATGCCCAAGTCAAGGCATGGGGCCCTGGATGTACCAGGTGTCACCCCAGGGGATAAGAGGTAGACCACCATGGCTGGAATCCAGGGTGGGTGGAAGGATGGTAGGACTGGAGAGGTGAAGCCACATCCTTAAAGGTCTTGCATTTCAGGCAAGGGGCTTTGGGCTTTCCCTTCCCGGAAATAGAGAGCGAAGGATGTTTGAGGAGGAGAGTCAAGCGACCTGGCTGTTAATATGGAAGGATTCGTTCTGGTGTGCATGTGAGGCATGGGTGACCCAACAATGTATTGAGTGTTCTCTAAATGCCTTGATCTGGAGTTGAATTTTGGAGGCTGTGAAAAAGCAGGAAGCCGGGCTCGGTGGCTCAGCCTGTAATCCCACACCTTTGGGAGGCTGAGGTGAGTGGATTGCCTGAGCCCGCGGGTTCGAGACCCGCCTGGGCAAGTTGGCGAGACTTCATCTCTACAATAAATAAAAAAATCAGCTGGGCGTGGTAGCACACGCCTGTAGTTCCAGCTACTTGGAAGGCTGGGGTGGAAGGATCGCTAGAGCCCAGCAGGTGGAGGCTGCAGTGGCATGAAGCGACCCCTACCCTCTGGTCTGGGCGACAGAGTGAGACTCCAACTCAAATAAAAACAAAAGAAAAGAAAAAGCAGGAGAGTGGGAGGCAGGAAGACTTGATGGAAAGCTGAAATGGCCCTGTGGGAGAGAGAGGATGAAGTCCTGATCCAGTAACAGCAGAGCAGAGGAGAGGGAGAGGAGGGTCAGACAGGAGCCACGCAGAGGGCAGTGACAGACAGATGGGGAGGAGGAGGACCTGAATACACCCCCAGGTTCCCAGCCTCTGTGAGCCAGTGGCTGCCTTTTAACAGGCTGGCAAGGGGCAGGGGACCGCGAAGGCTCTCCCCTGCCCTGGGGGTCCTCGGCTCCATGGCCAACAGAGTGGAACTCCAGGATGGCTCTGGGGTCTTCTGAGCCGTAGCTCCTCCCTTCCCTCCTGCCCCTGGTCTAGCAATTGAAGTCCCAGTGTCCAGTGCCTCAATTCTGCCTTTCTTTCCCTCCTCTCAGGACTCACAGAAACCCTCTGGACCCAGCCATGGGCTGAAGACACCATCGTGCAAAAAGGCGAAGGCTCTGCACCCACCCCTTTCCCGGACATGGAAGCAGGACCGCGAGCAGTCTCTGGCAGCGGCCTATATCCCGGTCGTGGTGGACCCCAGGGGGCAGAGCCTGGACAAGCTCAGGTTCAATTTCTATACCTCCCAGCACTCCAACTCCTTGAACCCCTTCTACACCTTGCAGAAACCTACCTGTGGCTACCTGTACCGCCGGGACACTGACCACACCCGCAAGTGTTTCGATGTGCCACCTGCCAACCTGGTCTTGTGGCGCTCCTAGACCGGTGCCAGCCAGAAGCCCCCCACCCTGCACCCTCACCCCTGTGGCCCTGGGTCCCAGAGGGGAAGGGCTGCTGGCTCCAGGAGAGGGGCCCTGTACCCATGCTCACCTGTGGACAATGGCAAAGGGAGGTCTCTCTTCTCAGCAGCAATTAAAGTCTGTCCTTCCTTTCTCTACATCTGAATGTGTGACTGTGGGTGGGTGAGCAGAGGCCTCAAGGTTATGTCCAGAGGTGCCTGAAGCCTTGGAAGGGCCTGATTCTCAGTTTCCTTACCCCAGAAGTAGCCCAAGCCCTCTCTGGGGCCTGAGTCTTAAGCAAACTCCCCGTGGTCCAGGCCTGGTCCCCTCCAAAGATGAAAAAGAGATCCATCAGCTGGGCTCGGTGGCTCAGTCAGTAATCCCGCCTTTTGGAGGCTGAGGTGAGTGGATTGCCTGAGCCCGCGGGTTCGAGACCCACCTGGACAACTTGGCGAGACCTCATCTCTACAATAAATAAAAAAATTAGCTGGGCGTGGTAGCATGCACCTGTAGTTCCGGCTACTTGGAAGGCTGAGGTAGAAGGATCGCCGGAGCCCAGCAGGTCAAGGCTGCGGTGGCCGGGAGCGGCCACTGCACTCCAGTCTGGGTAGCAGAGTGAGACTCCAACTCAAAAAAAAAAAAAAAAAGAGATCCATCAGCTGACCAAGACCCCTGCTCTCTTACAAGGTCATGCCGGGTTGGAGCAGCCACTGCAGGATGGGGAAGAACTGCAGGGAGTTGAACACAGCCTCTAGGGAGTCCGCTCCCAGTCCTGGTTTTACGTAAAACTGCTTATTCAGACTTGTGGTTTGTTGGTGGGGGATGGATTCACCATCCCTGCTCTCTCTTCTGGTCCAGAAGAGCCGACTCTGAGACTAGTTGGGCTCATGGTCAGAAGAGGGGGATGGAGACAGAGGCACTTGGCCTGAGCGAGTCCCAGGTCACTGCCACCCAGGAGTCACTCCAGTGGTGTACTGGGGCCAACTCACACTGGCCTGTGAGAGGTGATTATGCTCGTGTCTTCCCTACTCCATGATCAGCAACGACCTGTGGAAATCAGCAAATGCCTATGAATTGGCATTTCTTTTTTCTAGAGAGAAAACATGGTTCAATATTGACCAGCACACTACTGGGTGAACCTAGCTGCTTTCATTCCTGGGGTTGACATCTCACTCTAGGTAGGGTGGTGTATTCAGTGAGACATACTTCTTGTGCACACGAGGTTAGGGGCTGATGTGGGAAGGAGAGACAGGTATCCGGGCATGGAGATAAGTAGACAGTGGCCTTGGCCAGGTTTCCCTGGAGACCTTTCTCTGAGAAGATGGGAGCAGAGAGGAGTGAAGAGAAGACCTCTCGAGGTTACCTGAGCAGCACAGAATCCAAGACCTTCCGTCTGCTTATTGTAGGCTCTCTTTCAAGTCAGAGGCTTTCCTCAAATGCCTGGTGACCCTTGGCTGGCACCAGGCCACTGGGCATCTGTACAGGTCTCTCCTTCGGCCTGGTTATCAGAATTCAAGGAGCCAAGCACGGGAAGGAGCCCATGAGGAGGTGGGGGGTGGTCTCACTCTTCATATGCAGACTTTTATTTATCTTTTCTTTTTTTTGAGTTGGGGTCTCTCTCTGTCACCCCAGCTGGAGTACTGGCATGCTCACACTCACTGCAGCCTCAGCCTCCTGGACTCAAATGATCCTTCTGTCTCTGCCTCCCGAGTAACTGGGGCTATAGGTGTGCAGCACCACGCACAGCTATTTTTTTTTTATTTTTATTTTTTTAGAGACAAGGTCTCGCTATGTGGTCCAGGCTGGTCTCGTCTTCCTGGGCTCAAGCAATGCTTCTGCCTTGGCCTCTCAAAGTGTTGGGATTACAGGCATGAGCCACCGTGCCTGGCACAGACTTTCTTTTAACTCTCCATTTGCAGAATGCCCTTCCCTCGAGATAGAGGCTGTGCCTAGACATAGGGCCACCGAGCCCGGCTCCAAGCTAATTTTTAAAAAATTTTTTGTAGAGAGGGGGCCAGCCTTGTCTCCAACTCCTGGCCTCAAGCCATCCTCCCACCTTGGCCTCCCAAAACGCTGGGATGACAGGCCTAAAGGATTTGTGACCATGGAGGCTGTTCTACTAAGGTGAACCTCAAGGGGGAGCTCATTCCCTAGGGCAGGGGATGAGGCTCTGTTGGGAGAGTGAAGATTCCTGATGGGGGCCCTTGCCCCTCACCCCACATAGGCTCTAAGATCTGGGAGGGCAGAAATGGCTTTGCAGAGAAACGTTCATATCTTTGCCTCTTAAGGACCCAGCCCACAGTGTCTATTGAGTGACTGACTGATTGAATGAAACAGACTTCCGGTTCTGTATTGACTGAAAACTTCCATTTATCTCTGCTTCTTTTCCATATCCTACTAAAATGCCAACAAATGCATTTTTAAGAGCTGCATATCCACAGAGACAAAGAAAGAAGGCAACAGACGAAAGATTCTAGTGAAATTTTGGGCAACAGAAGGACAATAAATAACTGTCTTTCTTATGAGAGTGGAGAAAGCTGAAACCTAAATGCTTTCAAAGAGGAGGATGATAAGGGGCTTGGAACAAACACAGATGTATTCCTGCCACAGAACTCTGGGGGCTTAGGAGGTGGGTGCACCAGGCTGGGATGCTTGACACGTGTGGCAGAAAATAGGACTGATCCAAAGTCTGTATAAAGCACCAGTAGCTTCTCAGATGCCATTTGCAAGCCATCAAAACAGGCATCTCAAGGCATCAATCTCCACCTGACCCTGGTTGTAGGTTATTCTGGAGACTTGGACCACAGAGGCCCTATGTCTAGGCACAGCCTCTATCTGGGCAGCGGGACCTCATCTCTACAATAAATAAAAAAAAAAATCAGCCGGGTGTGGTAGCACATGCCTGTAATTCCGGCTACTTGGAAGGCTGAGGCAGAAGGATCGCCAGAGCCCAGTAGGTCGAGGCTGCGGTGGCTGGGAGTGGCCACTGCACTCTAGTCTGGGCAACAGAGTGAGACTCCAACTCAAAAAAAAAAAAAATTAACTTGGCATGGTGGTGTGCACCTGTAGTCCCCGCTACTCAGGAAGGCTGAGGCGAGAGGATCCTCTGAGTCTAGGAGTTTGAGGCTGCTGTAAGCTACAATCATACCACCACACTCCAGCCTGAGCAGCCTGAGAGTGAGACCCTGTCTCAAAATCAGTAGAGAAACTAACCGTGGTCTCACCTTGACTTAGGTGAGATAGTCCCAGGAGGCAAATGAACCCATGCTCAGGGCCCAGCTGTTTTTCTGTAGAGGGGAGAGAGGGCAGACAGACTGCCTGGGAGGGGGATTACTCAGGCCTAGGATTGCTGCCCTCCTGTCTCTTCCTGACTCAGTCTCTGCCCTCACACCTGCCCCTGCCTCTGCTCCTTTGTCCCATTCAGCCAGGTGGAGTCTCTCTCTCTCTGATGTGGCATCTGTCCTAGGAGGGATTCCTGCAGACAGAGCAACCCAGGGAAGCCACATGCTCTCTTTCGCTGTGTGATCCACACTCTGGCCCTCTGTGCCCCTCTTGGATACCTCATGCATGCCTCTTCCTTGAGGTCTTGGTAGCTGTCCCCATCCTCCCTGACTTGGTGGCCTTGTAGCAGGGGATTCCACCCCCACCCCGGGCTAGTGAGATCTCTGTCAATGGAACTGTCAGGCAGAGGGCCACAAGGGGAGGCCGGAGGGAGATGGCTTTGGAGTGAGGGACTGGCAAGGGATCCCTCTGGCTCCATCCAGCCCTCTGCAGAAATGTGAAGGCTTCGGCTAAATGCGTGATGATAAGGTGGAAAAACTTTGGTACCGCCACTAAAAGGTTTGTGAACCTGAGCAGTGGTTTAACTGTTCTGTCCTCAATTCCTTTTGTCTCGCATGGAAATATTAGTGACCACCCTATAGGGCTTGGGTGCGTATTCAACAAGTTTAGCGTGAGGTCTTAAACATAGTCGGTATTTAAGCATAGTTCTACCCTATTTTCACTTTCTTTAATTTCTCTATTTATTTATTATTTTATTTTATTTTTGAGTCAGAGTCTCACTTGGTTAATCAGGCTGGAGTGCACTGGCACGCTCATGGCTCACTGCAGCCTCGACTTTTAGGGCTCAGGTAATCCTTCCACCTCAGCCTCCCAAGTAGCTGGGACTGTACAGGCACCACGTCCACCACACCCACATAATTTTTTGTTTTTTTTTTTGTAGATGTGAGGTCTCACTATGTTGCCCAGGCCTATCTCAAACTCCTGGGCTCAGGCAATCCTCTTGCCTCAGCCTCCCAAAGTGCTGGGATTACAGTCACTGTGAGCCACTGTGCTTGGCCTCTCTGTTTAATCGTGTATGTGTGCACTCACTCATTTAGTAATATTTTATTGAGTTTGAGCCCCCTGTCAGTCAAGTGTTACTTGGGGAGAGTTCAATGAGGGGACTGTTAACAGGGCAGTGGGCATAGCTAAGGGGATGGTGGTGGACCCAGAGAGGAGCCACAGAACGAAGCCCTTATCACACCAGCCTGTGCAAAGGAAGGGAACCATGATGACAGGAGCCAGAGGGTTGTGGCAGGAGCATGGTGGGAAGCAGAAGCAACCCCACGGCCAAGCTGTGAGTCAGCGGGGAGGAGTGAGGGGCACCAACGCCCAGCCCTTTTCCCTTTCCATCCTCCAGTCTCCCTCCAGCTTTTCTGTGGACTCACCCAGCCTGAGGCCAGAGTGCGACAGAGCATGGGTGACCCAGTCCACAGGGTCAGCTCCTGGGGCTCAGAGCTGGATAAGAAAGACGGAGAATGGGGTAGGGGTGAACAGAATGACCAGCACATGATCCTGTGGCATACATGGTAACGGGTGTTGAGAGGATGCGAGACCTGAGTAAGACCAAGGTTTCAGCTGGGCACCGTGGCTCACGTCTGTAATCCCAGCTGTTTAGGAGGCAGAAGCAAGAGGATTGCCTGAGTCCATGGGTTCGAGACCAGCTGGGAAACTCGGTGAGACCTCATCTCTACAATAAATCAAAAAAATTAATCAGGCTTGGTGGTACAGGCCTGTGATTCCAGCTACTTGGAAAGCTGAGGTGGAAGATCGCCTGAGCCCAGAAGGTCGAGGCTGCAGTAGCCGTGAGCGTGCCACTGCACTCCAGCTTGGGTGACAGAAAGGAACTCTGACTCAAAAAAAAAAAAAAAAAAAAGAAAAGAAAAGAAAACACAGCCCAGGTGACACGCTGATTGCTGCCTGTGAGACCCTGGGCAGAGGACCAGCTAAGTCATGCCTGGCCCACAGAAACTGTGAGATAATAAATGTGTGTAGTTTTAAAACTGCTGACTTGGCCGGGCTCGGTGGCTCAGCCTGTAATCCCGTGCCTTTGGGAGGCTGAGGTGAGTGGATTGCCTGAGCCCGCGGGTTCGAGACACGCCTGGGCAGCAAGACCTCATCTCTACAATAAACCAAAAAATCAGCCGGGCGTGGTAGCACATGCCTGTAATTCCGGCTACTCGGAAGGCTGAGGCGGAAAGATCGCCGGAGCCCAGGAGGTCGAGGCTGCGGTGGCCGGGAGCGGCCACTGCACTCCAGTCTGGGCGACAGAGTGAGACTCCAACTCAAAAACAAAACAAAACAAAACAAAAACCTGCTGACTTTTTGGCAACTTGTTATATAGCAGTAGAAAACTAATACATATATTAGGGCTCTACAGAAAGACAGAACCACTAGGATAAATATATACAGAGAGAGAGAGGAGAAGGGATTTATTAGGGGGGTTGGCTCACACAACTGAGAGATTGAGAAGTTCCACAATATGTCATCTGCAACCTGGATAACCAGGGAAACCAGTAGCATGGTTCAGTCCAAGTCCAAAGGCCTCAGAACCAGGAAATCTGGTGGTGTAGCTCTAGTCCAGGGCTGAAGGTCTGAGAACCCCAGGGTGGGGATAAGAGGCTGTTAGTGCAAGTCCCAAAGTCCCAGAGTCCAAAGGCTGAGGAACCTGGAGTTCTGATGTCCAAGGACAGAAGAAGAATGGCGTCCCAGCTCCAGGAGTGGGAGAGGGAGAGAGGGAGAGAGAGAGAGAGAGAAAGAAGAGAAGAAGAAGAGAGAAGAGGAGAGAGGAGAGAGAAGGAGAAGGAGGAGGAGGAGGAGGAGGAGGAGGAGGAGAGAAAAGAAAAGAAAAGGGAAGAGAGGAGAGAGAATAATTCGCCTTTCCTCAGTGACTTTTTGTTCTATCCAGCCAGTTGGATGGTGCCCTCTCACTCAGGGTGAGGACAAATCTCCCTAACTTTGCCTACTAATTAAAATGCCAATCCCTTCGGGAAGCACCTTCATAGACACACCCAGCTTTACCAGCTATCTGGGTATCCCTTAATCCAGTTAAACTAACAGCTAAAATTAACCAATCAGGACACTTCAGTAGAATGTCAGTGTGCCAAGGCGGAAAGAGGAATTCTGCAGGAGGTGGCATTTGTACTCACACATGAAGAAAGAGAAGGAGATTTATTAGAGTCACAAGTCTCACTCTGTCACCCAGGTTGAGTGCAGTGGTGGCACAATCATGGCTCACTGCAGCCTCAGACTCCTGGGCTCAAGCTATCCTCCTGCTTCAGTCTCCCAAGTAGCTGGGACTACAGGCGTGCCACCACACTCAGCTAATTTTTTTGACTTTTTTGTAGAGATGAGATCTTGCTATGCTTGCCCATGCTGGTCTCGAACTCCTGGGCTCAAGCAATCCTGTTTTGGCCTCCCAAAGTGCTAGAATTACAGGCATGAACCACTGTGCTGGACTGAGAAGGATTTAAACAGGTAGTAAAGGAAAGATGAGCTATTGCCTTCTCCTGGAACTCTTTATTTCCAAATCTTGAGCCCGAGAGGCTTCTACAAGGACAGGTTCCAGCGTGGCCCCAAGCAAGTTCACTGAAGGGCCTTCTCTGCCCTCCTCCAACAGGCTGTGGAGAACCTAGTCAAAGCGGGGCGATCCCGGCTCCCCACTCCCGTGTACCCTAAATCAATCACTTTAGGTAGAGATGAGGTGAAACCATCCTGTTTGGTTTCTTTTTAAAAAATAACTACCCTCTTTGATTATGTGCATAACATATGTTCATTATGAACCATTAATTTTTTTTTCATGGTCTCACTCTGTCATCCAGGTTGGAGGGCAGGGTACAATCAAGGCTTATCACAGCTTTGACCTCCTGGGCCCAGGTGATCCTTCTGCCTCAGCCTCCCAAGTAGCTAGGGCTACAGGGGACAGGGGTGTGTCACCACGCCCAGCTAATTTTTTTTTTTTAATAGAGATGAAGTTTCACTATGTTGCTCAGGCTGGTTGCTCAGTTGAGACTCCAACTCAAAAAAAAAATAATAAATAAATAAAATAAAAATTATATCTATTTTTTCGAGTCAGGGTCTCACTCTGTCACCCAGGCTGGAGTGCAGTGGCACGCTCACGGTCACCACAGCCTCAACCTGCTGGGCTCAGGCGATCCTTCTGCCTCAGTCTTCCAAGTAACTGGAACTACAGGCTCACATCACCATGCCCAGCTAATTTTTCTTGATTGATTGTAGAGACAAGGTCAGCCAAGTTGCCTAGGCTGGTCTCGAACTCCTGGGCTCAGGCAATCCTCTTGCCTTGGCCTACCAAAGTGCTGGGATTACAGGAGTTAGCCACTGTGCCTGGTCCGTTTAAAACATTTAAAAAAAACGATAGAGAAAAAAAACAACACTTGTGAGCCCATGACTCCGGAGAAAGCCCCGTTAGCATTTGGGCTGTTTCCTTCCACAATAAGTGACAGGGACAACGGTATCTCTCTGGTCTTCTAAGGAGCATTCAAAGGTCTGGGCTTGTGGAGCTACTTGCTTGGAACAATAGGAAAGAGTGGCAGGATGAGAAGGGAGCAAGACCAACCCGCGGGCTTTCATGACGGAAAGCATCAAAACTGCTCCTGGCCGGCTACTTGGAAGGCTGAGGCGGAAGGATCGCCAGAGCCCAGCAGGTGGAGGCTGTGGTGGCCGGGAGCGGCCACTGCACTCCAGTCTGGGTGGCAGAGTGAGACTCCAACTCAAAAAAAAAAAAACTGCTCCTGGGGAGAAAGACCAGATCCAGGAAGGCAGACCTGGCCCAGCATGCATAGCTCTTCCCAGTCCCCCGCCATACCTAGCAGATGTCCGTGCGAGGCAGAGACCGAGAGGCAACCCTCCCTGTCCCAGCCCAGATCTGAGGAAGCCCTTGGGCCTATTCCATTTGGAACTCCTTGGTCAAAGAGGAAGTTCCCTCTCTATGCGGCCAGGGTCCTAGGGCTGGTGGCTTACGTGTGTCCTGCACTCTTGAAAAGGGGTATCCACCCAAGAAAGGGCTGCTGAGGTGGAGAAGTGTCCAGGGGCATAGACCTCCATCACTTTGGGATCCCTCAGCCCAGGCAGTGGTCACAGTTCGTGAATGCGAGCCTCTCTGATGGCTGGAAGCCCCTGACTGCATCTCCTTAACAAAACTGGCCTGCCTCTCCGAGCTGACCTTCTCCAGGTCCCCGGTCATCCTTCTGTCCAGTTCTCAGGAAAGCTTCCTGGGACTGATAGCCTGGTATTCTTCACACAAAGTTGCTTAAGAACCACCATCTTCTTGGTGCTTCTGTTCTCAAACTACCTCTGAGGAGTCTAGTTTGGTTTTTGTTTAAATATAGAGAGGATCATTTAAAAAAATAACCAGAAATATGGGGGGAAGGGCAAGTATTGTCACAGGTTTAGCAGGTCAACAATGATGGCTGACATCTCTGGTTTTGTGGCCTTTCCTTTTGTTAGTTACCTCATGGTACAAGATGGCTGCTGCATTCCAGGCATCATGTCCACATCCAAGACCAAAAGTAGGGAAAGGGCAGCACTAGCTGCATTTTTTTTTTTTTGAGTTGGAGTCTCACTCTGTCACCCAGTCTGGAGTACGGTGGCCACTCCTGGCCACCACAGCCTCCCCTGCTGGGCTCCGGCAATCCTTCCGCCTCAGCCTTCCAAGTAGCTGGAACTACAGGTGCGCGCTACCATGCCCAGCTAATTTTTTGATTTATTGTAGAGATGAGGTCTCGCCAAGTTGCCCAGGTGGGTCTCGAACCTGCGGGCTCAGGCAATCCACTCGCCTCGGCCTCCCAAAGCGCTGGGATTACAGGCTGAGCCACTGAGCCCGACCTTAGCTGCATCTTTTATTCCTGTTTTTTTTTTTAATCAAGAAAGCAAAGCTTCCCCCCAAAAAACCATGGCAGACTTTAGCTTACATCTCTTGACCAGAACCATGCCATATGTCCACTCCTAGCTGCAAAAGAAACAAGGAAAACAGTTTTCTTGCTTTTCCAGTCTCTTCAGCAGAAGCAGACAAGAGGGCAACAAAAGTTGGGAATAGGATTGAATCTAATAAGTTTTTTTTTTTTTTTTTTTTTGAGTTGGAGTCTCACTCTGTCACCCAGACTGGAGTGCAGTGACCGCTCCCGGCCACCGCAGCCTCGACCTGCTGGGCTCTGGCAATCCTTCCACCTCAGCCTTCCAAGTAGCTGGAACTACAGGCGTGCGCTACCACGCCCGGCTAATTTTTTTGATTTTGTTGTAGAGATGAGGTCTCGCCAAGTTGCCCAGGCAGGTCTTGAACCCGCAGGCTCAGGCAATCCACTCACCTCAGCCTCCTAAAGCACTGGGATTACAGCCTGAACCACCAAGCCCGGCTTCTAATAAGGTTTTAATGAATGCCTCTACCTTCCCTAGGGCCTGACCATAGTAGGTGGGTGGCCCGTGTGAGGAAGTTTGGCTGTCTGCTCCTATACACGGTTCTTCTAACAGTCCATGGCCCAGGGTAGACAAGGATAAAGGGACAAGAGGCTTGACTGGTTCTGACCTAGGGATACTGCTGTGTCCAGGATGCAATATAACTGCCCCTAGATTCGAGTCAACAGCATGCCAAACATGCTGCCATAAGAGATACAAAATACTAGTCATAGCCAAGATTTATGGGACACTTGTTCTGTGCTGGATCCAGTTCTAAATTTTATGTGTGTGTGTGTGTGTGTGTGTGTTTGTTTCTTTTAAGAGAGAGTCTCTCTATGTTGCCCAGGTTCTTAAATAATTTTGTATGAAGGATGCCAGGCTATCAGTCCCAGGAGGGTTCCCTGAGAACTCACCAGGAGGAGGACCGGGGCCTGGAGAAGGTCAGCTCAGAGAGACAGGCCTATTTTGTCAAGGAGGTGCAGTCAGGGGCTTTCAGCCATCAGAGAGGCTCGCATTCACGAGCTGTGACCACTGCCTGGGCTGAGGGATCCCAAGTGAAGGAGGGCTATACCCCTGGACACTCCTCCGCCTCAGTAGCCCTTTCTTCGGTGGGCACCCCTTTTCCAGAGTGCAGGACACATGTGAGCCACCAGCCCCAGGACTCTGGGCACATAGGGAAGGAAGTTCCTCTTTGACCAAGGAGCTGCAGATGGGACAGGCCCAAGGGCTTCCACAGATCTGGGCCAGGACAGGGAGGGTTGCCTCTCGGTCTCTGCCTCGCGTGGACATCTGCCAGGTAGAGCAGGGAACCGGGAAGAGCTAGGCCAGGACCGCCTTCCCGGCTCTGGTCTTTCTCCCCAGGAGCAGTTTTGATGCTTTCCATCATGAAAACTGCGCATTGGTCTTGCTCAACTCTTCTCATCTTGCCACTCTTTCCTATTGTCCCGAGCATGTAGCTCCACAGGCTTAGAGTTTCAAACTGGCCTCAAGTGACCCTCCCACTTTGGCTTTCCAAAGTGCGGAATTAGAGGCATAAGCCACCAGGCCCGGCCACCCTCCGTATATTAATATCAATTCACAAGCCGGGCTCAGTGGCTCAGCCTGTAATCTCACACCTTTGGGAGGCTGAGGTGAGTGGATTGCCTGAGCCCCCAGGTTCGAGACCCACCTGGGCAGCGAGACCTCATCTCTACAATAAATCAAAAATCAGCCGGGTGTGGTAACGTGTGCCTGTAATTCCGGCTACTCAGAAGGCTGAGGTGGAAGGATTGTCAGAGCCCAGTGGGTCGAGGCTGCGGTGGCCGGGAGCGGCCAATGCACTCCAGTCTGGGCGACAGAGTGAAACTCCAACTCAAAAAAAAAAAAAAAAAATCAATTCACTTACTACTCATAATAGCCCTATGGAATGGGTACCATCATTCCCATTTTATTTTATTTTTGAGTCTGAGTTTCACTCTGTTGCCCAGGCTGGAGTGTAGTGGCGTGATCACAGCTCACCACAGCCTTCAACTCCTGCATTCAGGCAATCTTTTCATCTCAGTCTCCTGAGTAGCCGGAGCTACAGGTGTGCCACCTCACCTGGCTAATTTTTAAATTTTTTTGTAGAGACAAGGTCTTGCTATGTTGCCTAGGCTGTCTTGAACTCTTGGGCTCAAGTGATCTTCCTGCTTCAGTCTCCCAAAGTGCTGGGATTATAGGCATGAGCTACTGCACCCAGCCCAAACTGTAATTTTTTTTTTTTTTTTTTTTAGTCTGGGGTCACCTGGCTAATTTTTTGTAGAGATAAGTTCTTGCTATGTTGCCCAGGCTTGTCTCGAACTTCTGTTCAAGCAATCCTCCTGCCTCTGCTTCCCAAAGTGCTGGGAATACAGGCATGAGCCACCGTGCCCTGCCCTGTTTTATGAGGAAGCTAAGGCCTAGGGATGTTAAGCTACTTGCTTAAAGTCACCCACTCAATAATATGAGCAAGAAATAAAATTGCTTTTTTCAGCCACTGTGATTTTAGACTGGTTTGTTGCCGTGGCATAATCTAACTCATTCTGAAAGAGATATATTTGTATGTACTCTGATATTTGACATATTATATATAACATATATTGCATATTTATGTAAATTTATAAGAAATACATACTATTTATATAAATTTTGCAATTTGTATAAATGCAAGTAAATTTATGTTACACATATGTGACTATAAAAGTCTTTTTTGGTCTTCACTCTCTGAAGAAAAAGTGCTTTGTAGCCTGGAGCAAAGAACCTTTTCTAGTAACTGGCCACTGGCTGGGGGAGGGGACTTACAGTCTGAAAGGGACCATACATGCAACTGGGGGTTCCTGGAAGGAGCTCAGAGAGCCTGGTGCCATCAGGAGAGGCATGACATTTTGTATAATATTTAAGACTATTTGATCTTTGTATTAGTCAGGGTGGGGTAGGTTAGCTGCGGTAACAAATCGTCCTCCCAAAGGTACCTCTTCCTCAAGTAAAAAAGAAACTTTTATGATAGTGTATCCGTGCACAACTTGAACAAGTGTCTGAGGCCCTGCTGGGGAAAGCAGGAATGTGGGCAGAAGTTGCCTCTGGCTGAGTGTAGGGACCTGGCATGGTCCACATGTAAAGGTGGGAGGAAAACGAGGGGAAGAGACAGGGCAGGCGAGCACTGGCTTTAAGCTGTCCTGGAAGCCTCTCCTTTAAGTGCGCCTGCACTTGAATGTTGTTTCTGTAAATAAACTAAATTTTTCTTTCTTTCTTTCTTTCTTTCTTTCTTTCTTTCTTTCTTTCTTTCTTTCTTTCTTTCTTTCTTTCTTTCTTTCTTTCTTTCTCTCTCTCTCTCTCTCTCTCTCTCTCTCTCTCTCTCTCTCTCTCTCCTTCCTTCCTTCCTTCCTTCCTTCCTTCCTTCCTTTCTCCCCCTTCCTTCCCTTTCCTTCCTTTCCTTCCTTCTTTCTTTTGAGTCGGGGTCTCACTCTGTTGCCCAGGCTGGAGTACAGTGGCATGCTCATGGCCACTGCAGCCACGACCTGCTGGGCTCAGGCAATCCTTCTGCCTCAGCCTTCCAAGTAGCTGGAACCACAAGTGTGCACCACCTCACAGCTAATTTTTCTGATTTATTGTAGAGATGAGGTCTTGCCAAGTTGCCCAGGTTGGTCTTGAAACCCTGAGCTCAGGCAATTCTCTCACCTCTGCCTCCAAAGTGCTGGGATTATAAGCATGAGCCACCATGCCCAGCCAGTGAACCCGCTTTAAAGTCTGTGGTCAGAGGGTAGCAATCCCACCAGGCATCATAGAAAGCTACTGCTACATAGGTCCTAGGCTCGTGGGAGTTTTCCAGGACTGGCAGATAGTAGCTCACCCATGCACCTATGTGTCTGCACTCACACACACGTACCCCAGGGCACTCGGCACACCCTACATGCCCCCCACTCTCAAGTCCCCAGTGGGTGATGGTGTCCGCTTCGGAGTCAGATGAAGGGTTGAAATCAGGTTTCCCAGAATAGGAAAGATACACCCTCCGGGAACATGAAAGTGTGGTCAGAACAGGACCAGTGTATATGTGGTGTGTGTGTGTGTGTGTGTGTGTGTGTGTGTGTGTGTGTGTGTACAGCTATGTGAACCAACACAGGCTAATGTAGGAGGGGGTTCCCTTCGGCTGTTTAGGGAAAGTCTCGGAAGCTCACAAGCTCTACCAGGTGCTCTCATATGTTAGGATATCCATGGTGTGATCGAACCTCCCCAGCTGGGATGGCCAAGTGCAGTGCACAGCCTAGATAACTATATACAGTAACCCGGCCAAGAGTCCACTCTGGAAGAAGAACCAGCTGTCTCATATATACCTCAATTCCATGACTGAGGGCAGGCACCTAACATATTGTGGACCCACCTGAAACAGGAGAAGAAGGTCATGGAGGTCATAGGATCAGAGCAGCTACTGGGTGACCACCCACTCCATCGCGGTAAGAAGGGATTACAAGATTGCAAACTGGGTAAAAAAAATCCTCTCACCTGTAGCTCAAGGCTGTAATCCTGGGCCTCTGCTTCTCTAAGCCCCGTTCTATTTTCAGCCCTCTTCCTTAGGTTGCAGGCTCCGCTGGCTGCGAGGGTTTAGTGGGGACTTTTCACACTGGTCTCTGGCATCCTGTGAACTGGGGTGTGGGCTTCCACCACTCCCTCAGCTCTCTCCTCTTGGCATCTCCCTGTGCATCCACTGTACCAGGCCCTCCTTCTTGCTCGGTCCAGGAGGATTCAGACCCGTGAGAGCAGAGGGCCCATCTTAGAAGGCCAGGACGCCTCTGTGCCAGGAGAAGCAGTGAACAGGACCCTTCGACATTGGGCAGCAGCCCCCCTCAGGCCAGGGTGATGGGCAACGTCATGGAGGGGAAATCGGTGGAGGAGCTGAGCAGCACCGAGTGCCACCAGTGGTACAAGAAGTTCATGACTGAGTGCCCCTCGGGCCAGCTCACCCTCTACGAGTTCCGCCAGTTCTTCGGCCTTAAGAACCTGAGCCCATCAGCCAGCCAGTACGTGGAGCAGATGTTTGAGACTTTTGACTTCAACAAGGTGAGTCGGGGGCTGGGGTCAGAGTAGGGAGTGCTGGAAGGATCCCTTGGAGAGCCTAGGGGGGTGAGGAAGATTGGGTAGGAGCGCAAAAGTGTCTGCTAGCGTAATCATTTCATCATGGTCATTTGTTTCTTTGGGAAACTGGCTTTCGACGTAAGGGCTTCAATGTTTGTTGAGCACCTACGGTGAGGCACTGGAGGGGGTCAGAAATGAATCAGACTCATCCTCACCCTCACTTTCTTTATGTATAATAGAGATGGGGTCTCTCTAGGTTGCTCAGGCTGGTCTTGAACCCCTGGCCTGAAGTGATCCTCCCATCTTGGCCTCCCAAAGTGAGCCACCGTGCCCAGCCCTTGCCCTCACACTCTAGGGTAAGGCAGAGAGGCCTGCACATCAGTGTAATCTGAGACGGAATCTATGACTTCCTCTGCCTCTGCCACATGCACATCTTGGTTTACTCCAAATGTCCAAGCTGGTCACTGAGCACCCATGCTGTGCTGGTCCTGTACGTGGTGATTTTGCAAAGACCCTTTGATGCTCCTGAGGATACAGGGTGTTGGGGGGAGAGCTGTGAGCAGGATGATGAGTATCCAGCTGTGCCAGTCTGGGATGGGCAGGACCACGTCAGCTGGGTCCCTCACGATGTTCTGTGGATACTAGGTCTGGAGACAGACAGGGTTGCCTGGTCACTGGGGAATGCAGAATACTTCTAACTCCCATGTACCCAGTGACCTCAGATCATCTGTTCTCAAGTGAGTCTGAAGGTTTGCACAGTGGTCAAATTGTACCAGGGGGACCTCCAAAAAAACAGATTTAACTTATAAAAAATTGTGTATTTATTCTTACATGTTTAAACTTCAGTCACCTTCAAAGTACTCTCTGTTTGATGCAATACACCTATCGAGATGCTTTTTCCATTGCTCAAAATGTATGGACTCGTCAATTTGGATGTCTTTGAATGCTTCTGCCATTTTGGCAAAACATTTCCCTTTGAGAATTTTTTTCATCTGGGGAAACAAAAAAAAGTCACTGGGGGTGAGATTGGGTGAATAGGGAGGGCAGGACACTGGAAGCACGCCATTTTGGATCAAAACTGCTGAACACTCAGCACAGTGTAGGCAGATGCCCTTGTAAATCACCCATCACGAAATGAGAAAATATAGTGAAAAAAAAAAACTCCAAAAAAACTTCACTGAAGCCAAACATAGCCTCTCACAACAACACTAGCTGGTACAATGATGCCACTGGATTCCTAGAACACTTACCTAGCGGGGGAAGCCTGTACTACAAGAGACTCACCCTCCAAAAGATAATCCCGTTTTTTGGGGGGTCCCCCCTCATATGTCTCCTAAGGTAGACGTGTGGGGTGAGGACTTCCGATAACCTAGAGGGGATGCTAGGAGACGAGTTAGGGACTACAGGTTTGGGTCCCCAGCTTTCATCAGCTGGACATCCTTGAGCCCATTGTCTCCCCTCTCAGCCTCAGCTTATTCACCTGTGTCGGCCATGGACATTGGGAGCATTCCCTAAGATGTTTGTTATTTTTTTTCAATGGTACATCTTCTGGCCTGGTACAGTGGCACACATCTGTAATCCCAGCACTTTGGGATGCCAAGACAAGAGGATTGCTTGAGTCCAGCCTAGGCAACATAGCAAAACCTCCTTTCTACAAAAACAAAGAAATAAATAAATATTAGCTGGGCATGATGGTGCATGACTGTAGTCCCAGCTCCTCGGAAGGCTGAGGTGGAAGGATTGCCTGAGGTTGAGGCTGCAGTGAGCCATGATCGCCCCACTGCACTGCACTCCGGCCTGGGTGACAGAGTGAGACGCTGGCATAAAGGATAGAAAGAAGTTTAAAAAAATTAAAAAATATATAAATCTTCCATTGATTTGGAACAATTCAGCCAAGGTGTAGTGGTGGAAGAAGCCAAATCTGCAAACACAGCTCTCTACCCCGCTGGCCGCTCACTGGAAGGGTGAGGACGTGAGGATGCTCTGCCACATGCCCTCGGCAGGCCCAGGAGAGGCTCTTCCCCTGACTGCCCAGAAGAACCCAGCATCATCGTGGGCGGGGCTTCTTGGGAAAACTGGAGCTCAGTGGCTATTTAAAACTCACTAATATTTGAGGCTAAGGGGCCAAAGCAGATTATGGGCTTTGAGTTCCAACCTCAAGGGCAGGATGCTGGTGCCCGAGGGCTTTCCTGAAGGGGGAGTTAGGGTGTGAAGACTAGGAGGGATGGAGCCATCACACTGGACACCCAAAATGACTCTAGAAGAAGTCGTAACTCCTGAACAGGAGGGGAGAGGAGACTCAATGGTGGAGCCTTGCAGCTTGCCCCCAAACACACCAAAATATACATAAACACACGCCTTCTCACCTGTTAAGGAAACCCTTTGCATCAAGACAAGTGTGCAGAAGGACCCCCTAATATCACACCTATGACGCCAGAAAGGGGCAACCCATTGACCTGAATTTGCCTAACCTCTTCAATGTTTGTCATGTGCAAGCACCACTGTGCTGTCCCAAACCTGGTCCTTGTCTTTCCACAATTCAGCCAAGATGTAGTGGCGGATGAACCCACTACATCTGGCCCGCTATGCTCTTGGGTCAGGAGTGGTGTCTCACACCTGTAATCCCAGCACTTTGGAAGGCTGAGGCGGGAGGATCACTTGAGACCAGGAGGAGCTGACCAGTCTGGGGCAACATAGTGAGAACTTGTCTCTACAAAAATTAAAAAATTATCTGGGTATGGTAGCATGCACCTGTACCCCCAGCTACTCAGGAGGCTGGGGCAGAAGGATTGCCTGGGCCCAGAAGGTTGAGGCTGCAGTGAGCTGTGATCCTGCCACTGCACTCCAGCCTGGATGAGAGTGAGGCAATGACTCAATAATAATAAGAAGAAGAAGAAGAAGAAAAAGAAGAAGAAGAAATTAAGCTCTTGTTTCTACCCAGTATGGCCTCTTCCTTTATGCCACATATACCCCTGCCTTAGGGTCTTTGTGCTGTCTGGGACCTTCTTCCTCCAGAATTCTGCTTGGCTCACACTTTCCCCTGCTGCAAGTTATCTACTTACATGTCTCCTTCTCACTAACCTCTACCCTGATCTTCGTGTACAAACTCTGTTCAAAGTCCCCACCTCTGCATTCCTTAGAGACCTTCCTTTCTCCTCCCCCTCCGGCACCTCTCATCTTCTCACACCAAACATTAAATAACATGTAGGTGGGCCCAGCGTGGTGGCTCATCCCTGGAATCCCAGCACTTTAGGAGGCCCAGAAGGGAGGATTGCTTGAGGCTAGGAGTTGCGATATTTTTGTCTCTACAAAAACAAAACAAAACAAAACAAAAGAACATGCAGTCATGATGTTCATGCTGGAATGTGAGCTCCATGTGGGCAGGACTTCTGGTCTGTCCTGTTCACTGCTGAATCCCCAGCTTCTAGGACGGTACCTGGAACACGGCAGGTGCTTAATAAATATTGACTGTATGAATGAATGAATGTGTGAGGAATCAGGATTTGAATGGCTAATTATGTATTTTACATAAATTTATAAATTTACATAAACACAAATTTAACTATGCAATTATTAAAATGAAAAGCAGCTTTGTAATACCCAGCCTGATTCTTATACACCTGTGGTGCACAATCACACTTTGGATGACACTGTCTTGGCCCACTGTCATCAGCATGGAGCAGGTAGGCATGTTGGCTAGGAGATGGGACACAGGACTGGGGAGTTCTGATGCAGAAAGGAGTTAAAATAGAGGTGGGCTGGGCGTGGTGACTCATGCCTGTAATCCCACTTTGGGAGGCTGAGCAAGGAGGATTGCTTGAGCCCAGGAGTTGGAGACGAGCATGAGCAACTTGGCGAGACCTCGTCTCTACAACAGATCAAAAAATTAGCCAGGCATGGTGGTGGGAGTCTGTAGTCCCAGCTACTCGGGAGGCTGAGGCATGAGGATCATATGAGCCAGGGGGTTGAGACTGCAGTGAACCATGATTGTGCCACTGCGCTCCAGCCTGGGCAACAGTGAGATGCTGACTCAGAAAAATAAATAAAAATAATAAGACAGGGATATGCACATGACAGCCCATAGGCCTATTTTTGTAAATGAAGCTTTATGAGAACACACCACATCCATTTATTTGTGAATTGTCTCAGGCTGCCTTTATGCTAAAATAACAGAGACTGTTTGACTGCAAAGCTGAAACATTTACTATCTGGCTCTTTACAGAAGAAGTGTGCCAGCCCCTGAGTTAGAAGATAGTGCATCCCAGGGTGCTGCATTAGAAGTTCAGGTTTGGGGGGGTTGGCAGTGTGATTAGGGGCTGAGACCTGGGGGACAAGCATTTGCTTTGCTTTCTTCAAACATGTTGCCTGGGCTCAGCTGGGCCTGCACCTCACACAAGTCCACGTAAATCTTCCCTCTGCATTTCAGCACTGGTGTAGGTTTTGGGAGCCCCAGCTTTCCAGGTGAGGCTTTGTCACCCTAAGGCTGGGAGAAACTGGGGCAGGGACAGAAGGTAGATAATTTTTCTCAACTTCAGCTTTCTCAACCAGAATGGAGACAAAACTACCTACCTTCTGGGGGTGGCTGTGAGATTAAATAAGTGACATGGATAAAGCACTCAGCACAGGGTGACCACAGAGAGCACCGAAAAGAATCTGTATTGCTGTAGTGTTATCATCGCTCTAATCCATACCACCATCTTGAAAAGTACATATTAGCTGGGCTCGGTGGCTCAGCCTGTAATCCCGCGCCTTTGGGAGGTTGAGGTGAGTGGATGCCTGAGCCCGCGGGTTCGAGACCCGCCTGGGCAGGCGAGACCTCATCTCTACAATAAAATCAAAAAATCAGCCGGGTGTGGTAGCGCAAGCCTGTAATTCTGGCTACTCGGAAGGCTGAGGCGGAAGGATCACCAGAGCCCAGCAGGTCGAGGCTGCGGTGGCTGGGAGCGGCCACTGCACTCCAGACTGGGTGACAGAGTGAGACTCCAATTCAAAAAAAAAAAAAGAAAAGTACATATTGTTATTCCCATCTTCGAGGTGAGGAACCTGACACTCACAGAGGTCATGTGACTCGCCCGAGGTCACACCTCTCCTAAGAGGTGGTTTAGATCTTGGCACAAAAACCCATACCTTTTCTATTGCCCCTCGTTAGCCACGATTCTGTTATTATAAAAGTAATCAGCTCACCGGGCTCGGTGGCTCAGCCTGTAATCCCGCGCCTTTGGGAGGCTGAGGTGAGTGGACTGCCTGAGCCCGCGGGTTCGAGACCTGCCTGGGCAAGCGAGACCTCATCTCTACAATAAATCAAAAAATTAGCCGGGCGTGGTAGCGCGTGCCTGTAATTCCGGCTACTCGGAAGGCTGAGGCGGAAGGATCTCCGGAGCCCAGCGGGTCGAGGCTGCAGTGGCTGGGAGCGATCACTGTACTCCAGTGTGGGCGACAGAGTGAGACTCCAACTCAAAAATCAGCTCACAGTAGAAATTTTCAGCAACAAGAAAGACAGACAATGAAAAGCAAAATCTCCTCACCTGTTTTCCCTTCCTTAGAGGAAACCTACTCAGTAGTTTTCTTGCTTACCCCAGCACTGTTGCCTGGAGTCTTGCTCCACTCTAATGACAGTCCTGGGAGGAGGGTCGGGAGAGAATAAGCCCATGGTGGGACTCGGAGAGGTTAAGGCCTTGCTTGAGGCCAAAGTCCAGATTAGACCAGAGATCTCAGAGGCTGTCCTGCCCTACTTCTGCCACATACCAGCCCGCCTCCCGCTTATATGTTTTCAGAGACAGGGAGTTTATTAGTGTACGAGGCTGGCTCTTTCACTGTGGGCTACTCTGTCAAAGAGTTCTGCATAGTGATCGCAAATCTGCCTCTTGGTAACTTCTTGGCTCCAGAGTCAGGATTGGAAATGGAGGAACAGAGGTTGGAATCCATTTTCACGTGCTCTGAGTCCAGTGCTCCTTTCCTTGCAGTGTTCAGCCTTTCTACCAGACACAAGCATCTCTCTCCCAGGCTCATCTGGTTTGTGGGTGGTGGGCAGAGGCAGGTCCTGTGCTCTCTGCCTCCTTGCCCTTGTCGGCAGAGTTGACAGAGTGCCAGCTTGCAAACCCCAGGCAGAGTGTCAGCTTGTGAGCCTATAGGGGGCCCTGGAGAAATGTCCTGCAAGAATGTCCTGTGTCACCCTCCCCGACAACCAACCCCTCTAAGACTCATTGGGGGCATCATCTCCCCCAGGAAGTCTCCTAAGGACCCTTCTTGCCCGCCGCTGCCCTGGCAGAATCGGTGCTCCTATTCTGTGATTTCATAATGTCCTGTCCAGATGTGTTGTCTCTGGAAATACAGCTGACCCGTTAACAACATGGTTTGAACCACGTGGGTTCACTTATATGTGGACTTTTTTTCAACCAAAGGGGATCGAAAATACATTTCCAGGATCAAAATCCAGTATAAGGAGGACCGACTTGGTGGTCTGCAGGACTAGAATATGTGTGGATTCGAGTATGGCAATGGGTTAGAGTTGTGTGTTGTGTGTGTGTGTGTGTGTGTGTGTGTGTGTGTGTGTGTGTGTGTACGTGCCTGCGCATATGCATAGGGTGGGGTTGGGGTGTGTCCTGAAACCAATCCACCACGCATAATGGGGGAGGGGACTATATGTCATGTTGGCATAGTGATCTCTTTGTAATAATAATAGTACTAGTGGTAATAAAAGGTAACGTTAATTGAGTGTTTACTATGTGCCAGGCAGTGTTGAGTGCTTTACATACTGAACTCACTTGATCCCACAACAATCCCATAACAGTAGGTATTATTTTAGATGAGGCAATCGAGGGCTTTGGTTCCAGATCCTACAGCTTTGAGGGAGTGGAGCCAGGATTCAAATCGCACCCCTGGGTGGCACTCTTGTCAGTACAGGGTTTGTATCTTAGTGAGATCTGAACCCTCCTTGCCTATCACAACGCTTAGTAGGTGCTCAAAATAAAGTTAAAAGCCTAGAGGAATGAGAAAGGTGTTCCTGGCCTCCTTATCTACCTTCTGCCCCTGCCCCAGTTTCTCCCAGTCTTAGGGTGAGACACTTGGAAGAGCTCATCCCAACAGAGCTCCCATCCCTGGGGGTGCGGTTCCTCCTCCCGCCTCCGCACACGCTCTTCCTCTCCCCCTCAGGGCTCCAGCTTGAGAATCACGGAGAAGCAGGCCTGACAGCTTAAAACCCAAGAATGGTCAGCCATTCACACCCCAGTGGGGGTTGTCTATGATATTTCATTGGCAGCCTCCCCTGCAGGCAGAGTGGGCTCTGCGGGGCGTCAAGAAGAACAGACGGGGTTGCACTAAGGTTGGGGGGCGCGGTAGGGACAGAGCTGGCCTACTCTGGCCGCATCCCCCAGGGCTTAGTCGCACTCAGCATTTCCCGGCCCCGGGGGCAGAGCTGGGGGGCGGGGCCCGGGGCTGGGGGGGCGGGGCCCGGGGCTGCGGCGGGCGGGGCCCGGCGGGGCTCACGGCGGCCACGCCCCTCTCCCAGGACGGCTACATCGACTTCATGGAGTACGTGGCGGCGCTCAGCTTGGTCCTCAAGGGGAAGGTGGAACAGAAGCTGCGCTGGTACTTCAAGCTCTACGACGTCGACGGCAACGGCTGCATAGACCGGGACGAGCTGCTCACCATCATCCGGGTAACTCCAGGTGCAGAGGGCCGGCCGGGCCAGGGGTGGGGACAGCGTCCGGGGCTGGGGCTGCAGGCTCGGGACTGAGACGGGATGGGGGACCGAGGGTCCCGGTGGCAGCCCTGGCCCTCACCAGCTGCGTGGCCCAAGCCACGTCCCTTCCCCTTCGTGGGCCTCGGCTTCCTCATCGACGCCAAGAGACTGTCGACTCTTAAGCGTCCGCCCTGCCTGAGCCCCGGACGCCGTGCCCCTTACTTGCCACTGCTGCTGGGAGCCCGACACGCTCGGGCTGTCTCCACTCCCACCCCGAGACAGGTCGCCTCACTTCTACCTCTTCTTCCCTCTCAGGCCATTCGAGCCATCAACCCCTGCAGCGACTCGACCATGAGTGCAGAGGAGTTCACCGACACAGTGTTCGCCAAGATTGACGTCAATGGGGATGGTGAGGAAGCCGAGCAGGGGCTGGGGGGGGGTGCACCATGAATGTGGGGTCACCAGGGCAGGGAGAGAGGAGGAGGAACAAAGGGCTCCCTGCTAGTCCCCTCTCCATCCGCCTCTGCCCCAGCCACAGGGTGGGCTTTCAGGGCTCCCTGGCCCAGACTCTGGGCTCTGGATCTCTCGGCTTGCCGCCCCCTCGGGCCACTTCCCCGGCGCTGCTGTGTCCCAGGCCCTTGCAGGCGTGAACGGCCCCCTCCCATGGCCCCCTTTCTCTCTGCCCCAGGGGAGCTCTCCCTGGAAGAGTTCATCGAGGGCGTGCAGAAGGACCAGATGCTCCTGGACACGCTGACGCGAAGCCTGGACCTCACCCGCATCGTGCGCAGGCTCCAGAACGGCCAGCAGGGGGAGGAGGGGGCTGACGTCGGGGCCGCAGAGGCCGCCGGCTGAGCTGCTCCCCGCCGCTGCTGCGTGGGGGGTGGGGTGTGTGGTGGTGCCTGGTGTTCTTGTCTTAACTGGGGGTAGAATCTTCTGTACTTGAAGGCCCAGCCGGCCTCTTTGGGGTGCACGGCGACAGCAGAGGGGCAAGGGTGGGAGTCCAGAGCCGGGACGTTGAAGGATGGTTCCTGGGGGTGACTCAGCTGGTGGTGGCAACTCCCTGCTGGGGACCGTCCCCCCCCCGCCCCGTTCAGCATCCCTCTGCTCAAGAGACCCTCTCTTATCCCCCTTTTGGCTCCCGGACTTTTCCCAGCATTCCCCACAGAGCTTCTCCAGCCCACGCTCTTCTAGCCCTGGACTCTCTGAGGCAGAGCTGGGCTTCCACAGGACTCTGATGGAATTCTGCAGATCTGGTGGCTGCAGCCTCAGTCTCTGTGCTGCAATCACACACCCACCCTGCCTGCAGGACCCTGGAGCCTACTTGTGTGGTTTGCATGGATTCATTCCTCCCTTCGATGAGCATTTATTGAGCACCTACTGTGTACTAATACCATATGTTAAACATACAGAGAAGACAGTTTTCATCCACAAGGAACTCATAGGCTAATGGTGAGACACATAGACGAGCACCGTTATAATAAAATATGCTGAGAGAAGTTATGCACAGGGTCCTGTAGGAGACACCTGTAGGAGTCTTGATTCAGAGACAGCATCACAGATGTGATCTTTGGACATAAAAGAGCACTGGTTTGTTGCACGTGGAGAAGCAGGTGATGGGTATGGGGAGGTTGGAGGTACATTCTCTGTGACGTGTTGCATGTTGGGGGCTGTGTGGTATGGGCAGTGGCATTCTTAGGTATAAATTGTAAATTTACCAAATTTGAAACAGTAAGGGTCACTATTTCCGTTTTTACAGCATACCTCCTAGGGCCCTAGTAAGAAAAAAATAAAAGCTACAGCTCCTTCAAGAAGTTTATCATCCTACCAAGGAGACAAGGATGGGATCTTTTGCTGGGCACAATGGCATGTGCCTGTAATCCCAACTACTCAGGAGGCTCACTTGAGCCTAGGAGTTCGAGACTAGCCTCAGAATCTTAGCCAGATCCTGTTCTTGTTTTGTTTTTTATTTTTGTTTTTTTGAGTTGGGGGTCTCACTGTGTCACCCAGGATGTATTACAGTGGCACAAACATGGCTCACCACAGCCTTGACCTCCTGGGCTCAGGTGATCATTCTACCTCAGCCTCCCAAGTTGCTGGGACTACAGGCACATGCCACCATGCCCTGGCTAATTTTTTAGTTTTTTGTAGAAATGAGGTCTTGCTATGTTGCACAGGTTGGTCTCAACTTCTCGGCTCAAGCAATCCTCTAGGCTTGGCCTCCCAAACTGCTGAGGCAGACTCTGTTTCTACAAAAAAACAGAAAACTTGGCCAGGTGTGGTGGCTCCTGCCTGTAATCCCAGCACTTTGGGAGGCAGAGGCGAGAGGATTGCCTGAGCCCACGGGTTTGAGACCAGGCTGGGTAACATGGAGAGACCTCATCTCTAAAACAAATAAAAAAAATTAGCTGGTCGTGACCCGCCTGGGCAACTTGGTGAGACCTCATCTCTACAATAAAAAATTAGCCAGGTGTGGTAGCGCACGCCTGTAATTCCGGCTACTCGGAAGGCTGAGGCGGAAGGATCGCCAGAGCCCAGCAGGTTGAGGCTGTGGTGGCCGGGAGCGGCCATTGCACTTCACGCTGGGCGACAGAGTGAGACTCCAACTCAAAACAACAACAACAAAAAAAAAATTAGCTGGGCATGGTGGCGCACGCCTATAATTCCAGCTACTTGGAAGGCTGAAGCAGAAGGGTCACCTGAGTCCAGCAGCTTGAGGCTGCAGTGGCCGTGAGCGTGCCACTGCACTCTGCCTTGTTGACAGAGTGAGACTGACCAAAAAAAAAAAAAAAAAAAAAAAAAGGCAAAAAATTATCCAGACATGATGGCATGTGCCTGTAGTCCCAGCTACTCAGAAAACTGAGGTGAAAGGATCCCTTGAGCCCAGGAGTTGGAGACCAGTCTAGGCAACATAGCCAGACCCACCCCCCCAACCACTCCCAGTGCAAATTGGAATCTGAATGACTATGTGTGTGCATGCATTCAATCTGGGGGGGTTTGTTCAAGTTTGCTATTGGCCAAAAAAGTGAAAATAAGGTGGTTCTGCAGAAAGACCTCATTTCTACAGAGAAAATCTGTATTTTTTTCAGAAGAGATTACAAGTCCCTCATACTTCTGCTTGATGAAATGTGGTGTTACGTGGTTCCCCACGGGCGCTGGACTCATTGCTCATTGCAAATGATCTGACCATCTCTAGTTTAACCTAAATCCCTCTTGTTGCAGTGACACCTGACACCAGCTGCGAAGTGGGGCCGTCTGTTACAGGTGGGCCCCTCCCCATTCTTTGCACACCCCGATGTGAAGAATATCCAACTCACAGATCTACCTGTCCAAGGCAGGTTTTGCCAACTCTGCCCTGAATCAGCTACCTGGTTACCACAGGAACCCAGGGAGAGACATACACTAGAGCAGCCATGACCATTTTTTCAAAGATGCTCTTTTATCTGGGCTTTGAGTCTTCACTTCAGCTGGGTGAAGAGGAGATGTGGGAAGTAAATAAAAATTCAGGGATGGGAGGGAGAAAACAAGGGGAAAGCAAGTGAAACACCAGGTCAGAGAGTGCCCTGCTGGGGGCATGAGAGGACACGTTTTGCTCACACCTGTCTTGTCCATCAGTTGGCCTGAGCAACAGACATGGAGGGAAGGTGGAGGTCAACGTCATGGGTAGCCCGGGGAAAAGAGGAAGTTAGCTGGGCTCGGTGGCTCAGTTTGTAATCCCGTGCTTTGGGAGGCCGAGGTGAGTGGATTTTCAAGCCCGCGGGTTCTAGACCCGCCTGGACAACTTAGCGAGACCTCATCTCTACAATAAATCAAAAAAAAAAAAAAAAAAAATTAGCCGGGCATGGTAGCATACGCCTGTAGTTCCAGCTACTTGGAACTCTGAGGCAGAAGGATCGCCGGAGCCCAGCAGGTTGAGGCTGCGGTAGCCGGGAGCGGCCACTGCACTCCAGTCTGGGCGACAGGGTAAGACTCCAACTCAAAAAAAAAAGAGGAAAGAGGAAGTTAACATTGCTGCTCCTTCTCTTGCTGGCTGCGTCTTGGGGATTCTGCAGGTCAGAGCAGGGCGGGTGTCTGTATATAATTAGGAAAGTCCCCAACCTCATGATTTAGAGCATATCAGCCACTCACCTGGATTATTTATTTTTAAATCAATTTTTTTAAAACTTAAAATTGATTTCTAAAGAAACTTTTATACAAATATCATATGAAATATCATCTCTGTAAAATCATAATTTCCATAGGTTTTTAAAAAATATATCAATGTAAAAACATATCTGTTCAAGGTTAAAGCAAATGTTTTTCAAGTCCCACTTTAAATGGTGTCACAGGCGTAGCAATGATCCAGGGCGCTGGCTTGTTTCTTTTTAGCTCATGAAAGAGGCAAACCTCAAGGGCACTGGTTTTCACTGTTTTTCAGAGGGGCCTCCAGCTCCAGGGGGTGGGAGGAGACTGAGTGCCTCAACCCCACTTCAACCAGAGAGGCTCTCTTTTCTTCTAGTTTCTACATTGGGGTCGCACATAAGAGTTTGTATCATGACAAAGAGAATTCCCCATCTAAAAAACCAATAATCTGCCAGGCTCAGTGGCTCAGCCTGTAATCCCGCACTCTGGGAAGCTGAGGTGAGTGGATTGCCTGAGCCTGAGGGTTCGAGACCCGCCTGGGCAACTTGGCGAGACCTCATCTCTACAATAAATCAAAAATCAGCCGGGTGTGGTAGCGCGCACCTGTAGTTCCAGCTACTTGGAAGACTGAGGCGGAAGGATCTCTGGAGCCCAGCAGGTCGAGGCTATGGTGGGCGGGGCAGCCACTGCACTCCAGTCTGGCCGATAGAGTGAGACTCCAACTCAAAAAAAGAAAAACCCAATAATCCAAAGACGCCTTGCCTAGTGCAGCCTGCTCACTGTGCAGATGAGGTCACTCGGGTCAGGGAAGAGAAGAGACAGTCTTGGGTCACAGCTGGAGGCAAAGCCTGGCCTAGAACCCAGGTCGGCAGGCCCTCGATTCTCACAGAGAGAGAGAGAGAGAAAAGTTTTCCATTCTTTAAAGAGATACATTTGGCTTTTGGCTGGGAATCGTGGAAGGTCCACACTGGGAATGCGGGTGGAGTGGGGGCAGACATGGAAGGTGAGGAGGGACCACTGAGGGAGGAGCGGGTTGGCAGCAAGGACTGGGGAGCAGCCCCTTTAAACACAGCTGACCCTGGCTGGACTCTGTGGCTCAATCTGCAATTCCAGCACTTTGGGAGGCTGAGGTGAGTGGATTGCCTGAGCCCACGGGTTCGAGACCAGCCCGGGCAACGTGGCAAGACCTCATCTCTACAATACATAAACTCAGCCGACACTTCCTCCGTTGGGATGACCACAGCCTGCCGCTTGCTTATTTGCTGCACTTTTCCCTGTTGACACCACTGGCGAGGACACGCTGGGGAGGGGCAGGCGGGGCCCTCCCCTGCACCCCTCAGGATCCTGGGGGTTATATAACTATGACCCGTTCCTCCCCACTTCCCCCAGTGCTACCTTTCAGTCTCAACACCTTCCAGCCCCTGCCTCTTACCAGTCTTTGCCTTCTCATTGCTGATTTGGTTGACGGGATCCCCACCTCTCAGCTGGCCTCTGCGTCCAACTGAGAACACCTAGACATGTGAAGGAGCCCACAGTCGTCCAGCCAAGGCAAAGTTCTCTCGGGAGCAGCTGATGGGGAAAATGATCGAGTTCCCTTCCCCACCCCAGCGGGTCCTCCACGTGGACTATACCCTTTTGGCTCCTTCAGACTCAGCAGTCTTTCGCTGTCCCCACTCACCCCTACACAGGGGGTGCCAGGAAGTCCGCACTAGGGTGAGAGTGGGCATGAGCAGACAGAGCCCCGCACTCCCCACTACTCTGGAAACCTGGGTGAGTTTGGAGGCTGGGGGGGAGGGAGTGTGTTATGGACTCCTCTGGGCTCCCGGGGCTCCAGAGCCCTCAGAACATGGCACTTTTCCGTCTCTGCTGGGTGATCCAGCCGCTGGGATTTATGTCCATCTGCAACATCTTCATCACCCACTTGTCACGACGAGCACCTTCAATGAACTCATTCAGTGAGAGCTGGCCTGAGTGAAGAGCAGGAGAGAAGGTCGTGTAAGAGAAGGGAAGACCTGGGCTCAGGGATGGGAGAGACCTAGGGGTGCCTACACCTCTTTTTTTGATTGGGGTCTCACTCTGCGGCCCAAGCTGGAGTGCAGTGGCACGATCACGGCTCGCCATAGCCTCAACCTCCTGGGCTCCGGCAATCCTCCCGCCTCAGCCTCCCAAGTAGCTTGGACTACAGGCACACGTAACCATGCCTGGCTAGTTTTCAAAAATTTTTGTAGAGACATGGTCTCAGCATGTTGCTAAGGCTGTTTTCAAACTCCTGGGCTCAAGCAATCCTCTTGCCTCAGCCTCCTAAAGTGCTGGGGTTCCAGGCGTGAGCTACACCACACCTTGCCAAAGTTTCTATTCTTTCTCTCATGCTTGCCTGGCCTCCACCAGCAATTAAAGCTATGGGAGCTTTAATCATGCCTACAGACATCATGCTTGTGATGCCCCTTGTTAGTGCATGCAATCTTCTCCACATTTCACAGATGGGGATACCAGTCATTGGGCAGTGGAGGGCCTTGCCCAAGGACACATGGCCAGGAATCGGTGGTGCTGCAGAGCGGGCTGCCTTCCCTCCCCGTCTTTGCCCCTCTTACCATCTCCATTCTCATCCACAAGGAGGAAGATCCTGTCCACAACTTCCTCAGGTGTAAGAAGCTGGCCCTGGTGCTCAGCATCCAGCTCCATCCTGCAGGCTTTCTTCAGCTTGTAAATTGCCTGTCAGAGGAAGCTCAGCTGTATTCACGGCACACCCTGCAAGCCCTGCCCTCACTCCAGCGACCCACGGCCCCCAGCGCCACCTCCCCAGTGCTTGCTTCCCAGGCGTGCGTCTTAGGACCACATCATCTAGATCTAGATCGAAACTGACTGGCCTCAAGCTGTCCCACTGGTCAAATTCCAAGTGAGGTCCTGGGCTCACTCCCCCACCCCCTCCCTGCACCATTTCCACTGTGAGCAGAAAAGTCAAGCCCAAAACTTTTAGTGATGGATGCTGAATTCACTGAAGGTCTAAACTCCATTCTACAGAGGAAGAAAGGGAGATGCAACGAAGAAAAGAGAATTCACTGTATTTGTGTGTTGTGTGTGTGTGTGTGTGTGTGTGTGTGTGTGTGTGTCTATATATAGAATAGAATGATGCGGATACAGGTGTCGGGACTGAAGGGAAAAAACCAAGTTTCTTCTTTACCCTGTATCCTCTCCTTAGGAGGCAACATTTGTGAAAGCACCATGTATGCCGGGTGTGGTGGCTCACACCTGTAACCCTAGCACTTTGGATGGCCAAGGCAGAAGGATTACTTGAGACCAGGAGTTCGACACCAACCTAGGAAACATAGTGAGACTTTGCCTCTACAAAGGATCAAAAAATCAGCCAGACATGGAGACACACACCTGTAGTCCCAGCTACTCAAGAGGTTGAGGTGGAAGGATCCCCTGAGCCCAGAAAGTCGAGTCTGCAATGAGCAGGGATTGCACCACTGTACTCCAGCCTGAGTGACAGAGTGCAACTCCAACTCAAAAAAAAAAACAAACCAAAAAACCAAAAAACAAACAAACAAAAAACAAAAATGTAAATCAGAAAAGACATGCTGGGTGCAGTGACTCACACCTGTAATCCCCATTTTGGGAGGTGGAGGTGAGAGGATTGCCTGAGTCCAAGGGTCCGAGACCAGCCTGGGTAACTTGACAAGATCTTGTCTGTACAATAAATCAAAAAATTAGCGGGGTGTGGTGGCATGCACCTGTGGTTCCAGCTACTTGAAAGGCTGAGGGGGAAGAATTACTTGAGCCCAGCAGGTTGAGGTTGCAGTGGCCGTGAGCGTGCTACTGCAACCTCAACCTGCTGGGCTCAGGTAATTCTTCCGTGAGCTCCAGCCTGGGTGACAGAGTGAGACCCCTACTCGGAAAAAAAAAAAGAGAGACATACAAAAAAATAGGAGGGTTCTCCTTAGCTCCTGTACTGGGTGCAGAGGCTATGTCTTATTGACCCCTACTGGCCTCACTGCCCAGCCCAGCGCCTGGCACAAAGTACACCTAATTGAAGGCATTTGGGGAGTCTGAAGGGTTAAATCCAGCTCTAGGCCTTCATAGGTATGTGAACTTAGGCACAGACTACAGAACCTCTATGAAGCAATTTCCTTCTCTGTAAGATAGGGCTAACAACGCCCACCTCTTAGTGTAGTTCAAAGCTAACACAGGTAACATGTCAGAGTCTGGGATATACCAGGCACTTCTTTTCCCCCCGATCATTCTTGCTAAGAGTCAGTTTTGCTAGTCTTTTTATTTTTTTATTTTTACAGACAGGTCTCTCACTCGAACACCCAGGCTAGAGTGCATGGCTAATTTTTAAAAACGTTTTGTAGAGACGGTGTCTCACTATGTTGCCCAAGCTGGTCTTGAACTTCTGACCTCAAGCGATCCTCCCACCTCAGCCTTCCAAAGTACTGGGATTACGGGCGTGAGCTACTGCACCTGGCCTTGTTAGCCTTCTAAAAGAAGCAACTTTTGGTCTTGTTAACGTTTTCTCTTGTGCATTTGTTTTCTATTTTATTGATTTTCTGCTCTTTTTTTTTTTTTTTTTTTTGAGTTGGAGTCTGACTGTTTCCCAGGCTGGAGTGCAGTGGTACACTCATGGCCACCGCAGCCTTGACCTGCTGGGCTCAGGGGATCCTTCTGTCTCAGTCTTCTGAGTAGCTGGAACCACAGGCACAAACCACCACGCCCAGCTGATTTTTTAATTTATTGTAGAGACAAGGTCTCCACAAGTTGCTTGGGTTAGTCTCAAACCTGTGGGCTCAGGCAATTCTCTCACCTCTGCCTCCCAAAGTGCTGGGATTACAGGTGTGAGCCACTGTGCCCAGCTGATTTTCTGCTCTTTCTTCTTTCTTTCTTTCTTTTTTTTTTTTGAGTCAGAGTCTCACTCTGCTGCCCAGGCTGGAGTGCAGTGGCACACTCACGGCTACTGCAGCTCAACTTGCTAGGCTCAGGCAATCCTTCCGCCTCAGCCTTCCAAGTAGCCGGAACTATAGGCACTACCAGGCCTGACCAATTTTTGATTTATTGTAGAGGTGAGGTCTCACCAAGTTGCCTGAGTTGGTCTTGAACCCACAGGCTCAGGCAACCCACTTGCCTTGGCCTCCCAAAGTGCTGGGATTACAGGCTGAGCCACTGAGCCCAGCCATTTCTTCTTCTTCTCTTTTTTTTTTTTGAGTTGGAGTCTCACTCTGTCGCCCAGACTGGAGTGCAGTGGCTGCTCCCGGCCACCGCAGCCTCGACCTGCTGGGCTCTGGCGATCCTTCCGCCTCAGTCTTCTAAGTAGCTGGAACTACAGGCGCGCGCTACCATGCCCAGCTAATTTTTTTGATTTATTGTAGAGATGAGGCTTCGCCAAGTTGCCCAGGCAGGTCTCGAACCCGCCGGCTCAGGCAATCCACTCACCTTGGCCTCCCAAAGTGCTGGGATTACAGGCTGAGCCACCGAGCCCGGCCCCTTTCTTCTTTCTTTGAGTTTAATTTACTCCTTTTTTTCTCATTTCTCGAGATGACTTCTTAGATTGTCAATTTTCAGTCTTATTTTCTGATATCTAGTTTTGTTATTTTTGTTTTTTGTTTTGAGTTGGAGTCTCACTCTGGTGCCCAGGCTGGAGTGCAGTGGCATGCTCACAGCCATTGCATCCTCGACTTGCTGGGCTCAGGTGATCCTTCCACCTCAGCCTTCCAAGCCTGGAATCACAGGCACATGCCACCATGCCCAGCTAAATTTTTTATTTGTTGTAGAGACAAGGTCTTGCCAAGTTGCCCCAGCTGGTCTTGAACCCCCTGGACAGGCAATCCTCTTGCCTCGGCCTCCCAAAGTGCTGGGATTATAGGTGTGAGCCACAACATTCAGCTCTAATGTCTACATTTTAAGTCTATACATTTCTCTGCAACCCCAGCTTTAGCTGCATGTCATGAGTTTTGGTGTGTCATGTTTGCATTATTATTCAGTTCAAAATACTTTTCATGTGTGCGTGCACATGATTTCATTTCTTTGATCTGTGGAGTATTTTTGTTTGTTTGTGGGTTGGGGTCTCACTGTTGCTCAGACTGCAGTGCAGTGACATGATCACAGCTCATTGCCGCCTCGACCTCCTGGGCTCAGACCATCCTTCTGCCTCAGCCTCCCGAGGAACTGGGACTACAGGCATGTGCCACCATGCCCAGCTAATTTTTTGATTTTTTTTTTTTTTTGTAGAGACAAGGTACTGTTTTGCCTGAGCTGGTCTCAAACTTCTAGGCTTAAGCAATCCTCCCATCTCTGCCTCCCAAATTGCTGGGATTACAGGCACGAACCAATGTGCCCTGTCTGATTCAGGGAGTATTTGGAAGCATATTATCTAATTTCCAAACAGATGGGGATTTTCTTTTTTCTTTTTTTTTGAGTTGGAGTCTCCCTCTATCACCCAGACTGGAGTGCAGTGGCTGCGCCTGGCCACCGCAGCCTCAACCTGCTGGGCTCTGGCGAACCTTCTGCCTCAGCCTTCCAAGTAGCTGGAACAGGTGCGCGCTACCACGTCAGGCTAATCTTTGATTTATTGTAGAGATGAGGTCTCACCAAGTTGCCCAGGCGGGTCTCGAACCCGCAGGCTCAGGCAATCCACTCACCTCAGCCTCCCAAAGTGCGGGATTACAGGCTGAGCCACCGAGCCCGTCTCTGATGGAGATTTTCTAACTATCATTTCGTGACTGATTTCTAGCTTAATTCCACCGTGATCAGAAAACACACCAGAATGATTTCCAGATCTTCTCCCCAGCCCTCGCTGAGCCCCAGCAGTGCCCGAGTGCCCTGGCTGCCAGCCCACAGGCCGACACTGACCTCCACGATGTCGAGCAGCTCTAGGCGGTCGATGCAGCCATTGCGGTCCTTATCGTAGATCTTAAAGGTCCACTTCAGCTTGTGCTCCAGGGTGCCCCTCAGCACGAGGTTCAGGGCTGCCACATACTCCAGGAAGTCGATGGTGTTGTCCTGTGTTGGGTGAGAACGCTACTGAGGCCCCCGGCCCACAGCCCCTCTCCCCAGAGAGTCCTCTTCGGGACCACTCATTCATACAAACCTCTGCTGGCCTCCCCATCTTTTGTTCATGCTACTTTCCATTTCTGGGGCAGAGAACATTCTCTAGTCTCATTCCTATGATCACTTAATCCTACCCACCCTTCAAGGCTCAGTGTAAGGGTCCCCTCCTCCAGGAAGTCTTCCTCCACGAACCACTTCAGCCTTAGTTCTCTCTCTGTCCCCAATCTAACACCCACTCACACTACCTACTGTCTATTCTACACTGTTTGGGACTTCTCTGGCATTCTCACCGGTCTGTTTCCCAAGTATGTCCCGTTCTCCCAACACATTACCTGCTCCTGGAGAAAAGGGAGAGGTTGGCGTTGCTGGGTTTCTCCTCCATGCCTAGCACAGTGTCACTTATGCCCAGAGTTGGGAGGCAACAAAGATTTATGAATCAAGAGTCAGTGATGGACTTGATCTGAATCGGGGCTAAGGTCATCTTGGAGATTAGGAAGCAGAGCCTCCTTGGAGATTTTCCTGCGCACTGTCATTCGCCCTGGAGTCTGAGGGAGGTGGGCTGGCAGGCCCCACCCACCTCTAGGCCCAGGTGGACATTCACTGAACACGGGCCTTGTCCCCACCCGCAACCAGGAAGGGTGGGAGAAGACAGAGCTCAGGTGTCAACTGGGCAGAGGAAGGGGAGGGGAAGTCTATTTCTTTCTCCTTTTTTTTGAGTTGGAGTCTCACTCTGTCACCCAGGCTGGAGTGCAGTGGCACACTCACGGCCACCGCAGTCTTGACCTGCGGGGCTCAGGTGATCCTTCCGCCTCAGCCTTCCAAGTAGCTGGAACTACAGGCATGTGCCATCAGGTTCGGGACCTCCCAAAGTACTGGGATTACAGGTGTGAGTCACTGTGCCTGGCCGGGACAGTCTATTTCTTTTCTTTTCTTTTTTTTTTTTTTTTGAGTCAGAGTCTCACTGTGTCGCCCAGACTGGAGTGCAGTGGCTGCTCTCGGCCACCGCAGCCTCGACCTGCTGGGCTCCAGTGATCCTTCCACCTCAGCCTTCCAAGTAACCGGAAATACAGGCATGCGCTACCACGCCCGGCTGATTTTTTGATTTATTGTAGAGATGAGGTCTCGCTGCCCAGGCGGGTCTCGAACCCGCGGGCTCAGGCAATCCACTCACCTTAGCCTCCCAAAGGCGCGGGATTACAGGCTGAGCCACTGAGCCCGGCTGGAGTAGTCTATTTCTAAGGTTACTCTCACTGGAAAACTGAACCTTCCTGTAACAGAAATGTGACAGCAACAATGATTCCAAAAGCAGTAAACAAAAAGTCAGAGGAGAACATTCTTGTTTCTCTTCTCCCAACGGTTTGAGGTGGAAGGCTCCTTGGGCGGTGGAGGCAGCTGCAGTGGGTTTGGTGGGCCAGGGTCTCACAGGAACTCACTAATTCCTGGGTTGGGACCTCCAAATCAAAAATCAGAGGCATCAGCTCCCCCACGAGTGTCTGTCACGCACATGACTTTGTAATCAGAAATGACATTGATGGCCCAGACCACTTCTGTCCCCTTGGGTCAGACCACTCGGAAGCCCCAACCCTGGATCAAGGGATACATGTGTGAGCAAGAGTTGAGCAGGAGACAATGGCAGAAAATGAGGGAAAACAGCAAGAAGCTTAAGGAAACACTAATTAGAAAACAAAACCAGCTTTCCGCAACACCTGAGGTGTGGATGCACATCCTTTACGCAATTCCTGCAAATAATATAGTTCTCCTAGTTGCCTAATTAAGGCCAGGCTATATTTATAGTTTTATTTCCTGGAATTTTCCTTCCTTCCTTCCTTCCTTCCTTCCTTCCTTTCTGCCTTCCTTCCTTCCTTCTATTTGGTTTGACATACAAGCAACAAGAAATTTCCTGGATTTTCATTTAAGATCTTTCTATATCTTTAAAAATTATTTAAGATCTCAACTTTCAGGGTTTTTTTGTGGGGAGGGATTACTGGGCATTTCCTTTTGTAGAACATATTTCTTTTCTTTTTTGGTGGGGGAGTTGGAGTCTCAGTCTGTTGCCCAGGCTGGAGTGCAGTGGCACACTAATGGCCACCCCAGCGTCAACCTGCTGCTGGGCTCCGATGATCCTTCCACCTCAGCCTTCCAAGTAGCCAGAACTATAGGCACATGCTACCACGCCCAGCTATTTTTTTTTTAAATTGTAGAGACGAGGTCTCATCATGTTGCCCAGGCTGGTCTCGAACCCATGGGCTCAGGCAATCCTCCCGCCTCAGCCTCCAATAGTGCTAGGATTACAGGCTTGAGCTACCGCGCCCGGCCATGTAGCACACATTTCTAACATTTTACATTACACAATGAACATCTTTGTGCATGTATAGCTTTTCTTACATATTTGGGATTTTTTTTTTTAGGTAGATTCTTAGCAGTGGTTGCCAGTTCCCAAAAAGGCTGTTTTCTTGAGTAGTTAATATTTATTGAGTTTACTATGAATCAATCTTGTGTTTCTTTTGTTGTTTTTTTGTTTTGTTTTGTTTTGTTTGTTTGTTTTGAGTTGGAGTCTCACTCTGTCGCCCAGACTGGAGTGCAGTGGCCGCTCCTGGCCACCGCAGCCTCGACCTGCTGGGCTCCGGCGATCCTTCTGCCTCAGCATTCCAAGTAGCTGGACCTACAGGTGCGCACTACCATGCCCGGCTAATTTTTTGATTTATTGTATCTTGTCAAGTTGCCCAGGCGGGTCTTGAACCCGCAGGCTCAGGCAATCCACTCACCTCAGCCTCCTAAGGCGCGGGATTACAGCCTGAGCCACCGAGCCCGGATCAATCTTGTGTTTCTTATTTAATGAGAATTGAATATGAGAATGCTATCTCCATTTTATGGACAAGGAGCCCGAGATTCAGGTGCCCAAGGCCACCCAGGCAGCAAGCGGCAGAGCCCTTCAAGGTACACGTCTCCTCTAGTTCATCAAGCTGGAAAGACTTTTGTTCTCCACTCAAGGTCTGTTTCTGTCTAGCAAATGAGGCTGGTACTTAGGGGTGCCAAGACAAGGCAACAAGAATCCAAAACCACTGACAAATCCCTTTTATTCAGATCTCTAGAGTACCCTTGGACAAAGAATTGTCCAGAAACTTCTGTTCCCAACTTCCTCTCTTAACAGGATTCAGTTTCCATAATGATCCCGTGTCTTATATGAGGCAAATTCTAGAGTTCTCCAGACAACTGATCTCACCTGTGAGGTGACTGGAAACCCCAGGATCACGTCTGGGAAACTTCCAGATGGGACTAATTTCATCTGCTGTGCATGGGTCCTTGTCAGTTCCAATCACCCAGGGAGGCCTGAGAGTGATGGAAATGCCTCTGTCTGCTCAGGAATAGGACGGGCGTGTCATCTGCTCTGTGGGATTATCTGCCCTGTTTCTCTCTGAGTTGGCTGCATTTTTGCACCAACCCTGACCTCAGTATGTATTACATAAGAATTCCTGATGACATTTGATCTTCATCCTCCAATTTCCTCCATTCCAGAGTGTTCCAGAGAGAATTGCTGCATGTGGGAGCAGCAGAGACGGGGTGATACTAGTTCTTTGCCTCCACCAAACCCCTGTTTCCATCACCCCGGATTTTGATGTGTGAGCTAGATCTATGAATCTTTTGATTTTACTTGCTTTAGAAATCTCAGACCTGCTGTCCAGAAATGAAGCTCACTGACAAAAAGATGTGTCAAGGTGGGAAATGGAGTTGGGTGTACGTTTGGAAACAAAGGTTAATTGGGAAAGAAGGTTCAGTCTCTGAGAGAGGAACTAAAAAACATCCGAGGAAGCTCTTCCTTACAGTAGACTATCAACTAGTGGAGAAAAGATGGCAGAATTAGAAAGTGATCAATGGGGCTGGGCATGGTGGCTCACACCTGTAATCCCAGCACTTTGGGAGGTCGAGGCAAGAGGATTGTCTGAGCTCAGGGGCTTGAGACCAGGCTGGGCAACTTGACGAGACCTTGTCTTCAGAATAAATAAAAAATTAGCCCGGCGTGGTGGCACACACCTGCGGTTCTAGCTACTTGGAAGGCTGGGATGGAAGTATCACCAGAGCCCAGCAGGTCGAGGCTGCAGTAAGCCGTGAGTGTGCCATTGCACTCCAGCCTGGGCAACAAGAGTGAGACTCTGAATCAAAAAAACAAAAAACAAACAAAAAAAAAAACAAAAAGCAAAAAAGAAAAATTATCAATCAAAGCCCAAACTAGTAGATGAAAATTTGGTGAGCAGTAGGGTATTTACTTAGTCTCAAGGTATATCCCTACAAGATGAGTATCACGACAAAGGAAAAATAATTACTTTGCATTGGAGAAACCTGGCAGACACAAAACTGCCTTAACCAAATGATCAAAGTTAACTGGGCCAGGGATGGGACAAACCGACATCATGCACCCATTGATATGATGCACTGGGAAGGAGCCAGAAGTTTTACACTTTACCTGAGTCTCATCACGGGGAAACGTTAGACAAACCCAAACTGAGGGACACGCTACAGAAAATTGGGCTGCAATCTTCAAAAATGTCAAGGTCAAATAAAACAAAGAAAAGCTGAGGTGAAAGATTCCAAATTAGAGAAGTCTGAGGACATACAGCAACAAATAAATGCAACATGTGATCAGACCAAAAAAAAGTGGGTGGGGAGGGAAGCTATAAAGAGCATTACTGGGACAACTGACCAAACCTAAATACTAATTGTAATTAGATAACAGAATTGTATCAATGTTGAATATCCCTATTTTGATAATTGTAGTGATAGGATGTTCTTGTTCTTGGAAAATAACATGAAGTACTTAGAGGTAAAAGGGCATGATATCTACAACTTTCTCTAAAGAAGTAAATATGTACGTATGATGTGTATGTATAAACATGTGTGATATATATGTATATAGACACACAAATTATATTTTATATATGTGTATACATATAGAGAGAGAATGAGAATGTAAGTGAGGCAAAATGTAAACGGTTGGGGGAGTTTGGACAAATTGCACATGGGAGTGATATGTACTATTCTCATAATTTTTCTATAAATTTGGAATGATAGCAAAATTAAAGTTATTCAAAAAGAAAAAAATTGATGACTATTATATGCTGATTTATAAGAAGTGTATAAAGGGTACAACTACAAAATACTGAGGGACTTAATAATCCCTTTTGGGCCGGGCTTGGTGGCTCAGCCTGTAATCCCAGCACTTTGGGAGGCTGAGGCGAAAGGATTGCCTGAGCCCATGGGTTTGAGACCCACCCGAGCAACTTGGTGAGACCTCGCCTCCTCAATAAATCAAAAAAATTAGCTGGGCGTGGTAGCACGTGCCTGTAGTTCCGGCTACTTGGAAGGCTGAGGTGGAAGGATCACAGGAGCCCAGCAGGTCGAGGCTGGGGTGGCCAGGAGCGTGCCTCTGCCCTCCAGCCTGGGTGACAGTGAGACTCCAGCTCAAATAATAATAATAATAATAATAATAATAATTCCTTTTGGCTCTTGAATTGTTATTATATTGATTTTTAGATGAATATGGGGAAGATTAATATATTTATTTATTTATTATTTTTTTTTTTTAGTTGGAGTCTCACTCTGTCACCCAGACTGGAGTGCAGTGGCCGCTCCCGTCCACCGCAGCCTCGACCTGCTGGGCTCCGGCGATCCTTCCGCCTTAGCCTTCCAAGTAGCTGGAACTACAGGCACGTGCTACCACGCCTGGCTGATTTTTTTTGATTTATTGTAGAGATGAGGTCTTACTAAGTTGCCCAGGCGGGTCTCAAACCCGCGGGCTCAGGCAATCCACTCACCTCAGCCTCCCAAAGGCGCAGGATTACAGGCTGAGCCACCGAGCCCGGCTGATTAATATGTTTATGACAGCGAGTCTTGCTATCTATGACCTGATATATATACTCTTCTTATACTTTTCTTATGACATCCAATTTGTTTAAAAATATCATTTTCAGCCGGGCTCAGTGGCTCAACCTGTAATCCCGTGCCTCTGGGAGGCTGAGGTGAGTGGACTGCCTGAGCCTGAGGGTTCGAGACCCGCCTGGGCAAGCAAGACCTCATCTCCACAATAAATCAAAAATCAGCCGGGTGTGGTAGCACGTGCCTGTAGTTCCAGCTACTTGGAAGGCTGAGGCGGAAGGATCGCCAGAGCCCAGCAGGTCGAGGCTGCGGTGGCTGGGAACGTGCCACTGCATTCCAGTCTGGGCGACAGAGTGAGACTCCAACTCAAAAAAAAAAAAAATCATTTCCTGTCTTTAAAAAACCTGCCTTGGCAGGAGCACTAGACAAGGTCAGGGCTGCCTAGTTTACGAGTTGAAATTGGTTCATTTCCTTCTGCCCCAGCTTTCTCCTTGTTTAATGCTGAATAACCAAATCTACTCCTCCCTCGCAGGGCTGTGTTGACTCAGAGGAGACTGAGAGGAGGAGGAACTTGGAGAATTCTGAAGCTGGCTCCATTGCCCTTCCGCCATGTTGAGCCCGGAGGGTTCATCTCCAAGAGAGTTCTGCTGCACTGAAGACACTGACCCATTCCCTGACAGGCACTGAGGGATGTGCACCGACTGGTACCAGCAACAGGGTCAGACCTGAAGGGGCATTCCCAGTGATTCAGCTTAGAAAGTGAAATTCTCCACGCACTGACAAGCACTAATGCGTTCTCTGGGTTAATTATCTAGGTTCAACCCACCCCCCCCCTCAATTTGGAGGGCTGAAATAGGTATTTGAGGCAAAACTAATGGTTTAAAGAATTGCAGGAATATGGAACTGATTACTAACCTTGAGTAATTCAGGGTTTTTAATTGAATTGAATCTCACAATTTGATCCCCAGGTACATTTGCAAAATGTATTAAATTCCTAGCTGCTAGTGCCCTTGGAGGGCTTAAAGAAACCCTGTGGTTCAAATGATTTCATGAAAACCTCCAGGACTTGGAGTCGACAGGAGTTCTGCAGTGACCCGCCCGAAGCCTCCGTCAGTGAGGAGCCCTCTCTAGCATTCTTGACACCTATCGATTTCACTTTGAAGGAACCCCAACAAGGGGAATCTCACGGTCCATGCTAAGACAGCCTGTCCCATGTGGCGCATCTCTTTTGTTCCTTGTGTTTAGAGTGATGGGGTGCGAAAAACCAGGCCTTTGGCTTGCAACCTTTTGACCAAAAATATACCCAGGGAGGCCCAGGACTGTCTGCCAGCCCACCTTCACCTGTCAGGAAGCAGATACAGAAAGCATGAGATGAAAGCTGAGATGGAGGGAGGGACGGCAAGACAGAGGAGAGAAGGTGGGAAGGGACAGAATGATGGAGAGAGAGGAGTTGGAGGAAGGAGTGAGGCAGAAGAGCAGAGAGGAAGAGTGGGAGGAAGGGAGGCCTGGGAGCTCTCCGGGGGACGCCCCTGTGGCTCTGGGACGAGAAGGGCGCAGGGTGGCCTGGCCCTGGTGCCCCGCTTTGGGGTGCCTTACCCCATTCTTGTCGAAGGCTCGGAACATGCCCTCTACGTACTGGGAGGCCGCCTCATTGCCGGAGACCCTGAAGAAGCGCTTAAACTCGTGCATGAAGAGGGTGCCGCTGGGGCACTCCACCACGAACTTCTTGTACCATTCTTGGAGCTCGGCCACGTCCATCTCACCGGCCGCCTCTGCCTCCTCCCAGCTGAACTGCTGCCCCATCTTGGCTGGAGGAATGTCAGGGAGCAAGGGTCTGTGGCACCTCCCAGGCCTCTGCTGATGGATTCCTTAGGCTAGGGCCCTCTTCCTGCCTTTCCAAGAGGCGTGACCAGCCTCTTCATCTCCTGGGCAATTGAATATGATCAGCAGTGCAAGGGGCAGGTGGCAAGGGGGGTGGGTCCAGGCCAGCTAAGCTGCCCTAAGATCATTAGAAGATTCCCCTGGAAGGTCTGACCTCCAGCCTAAGCTCCCCCGGCCTCACCCCTCCCCTTAGCCTTGCCAACCAAGCAACCACGCTGGTCCTGAGAGACTGAAGAGGGAGAAGGAGAAGAAACAGAGGTAGGCAGAGGGAAGTGGGTGGAGAAGAATTGGGAGGCCAGGCTGAGACCTTCCTATTTCACACATTCTCTCTGTCTCTCTTTGGGGATCAGGGTCTCACTCTGTCACCCAGGCTGGAGAGCAGTGGCATGATCATGGCTCACTGCAGCCTTGAACTTCTGGGTTCAGGTGATCCTTCTGCCTCAGTCTCTCAGGTAACTGGGACCACACATATGTGCATGGCTAATTTTTTTTTTTTGGTAGAGACAAGGTCTCGCTATGTCACCTACGCTGGTCTCAAACTCCTGGCCTCCCAAAGTGCTGAGATTTCAGGCGTGAGCCAGCGCACCTGGTCTCTCCCTGTCTCTTTAGTTGGGTGACTACACCGGTCCAAATAGGCCCATCTTGGCGACAGGAGACACAAGTTCAGAGCGGAAGTGAGACCAACTCCTAGCCCATAAACTAGAACCTACTGGTGATCTGGGACTCGCTCCTCCTCCACATGGTATAGTGAGAAGACACAAAATCTGATGGGAAGGGGTCTAGGGGACGACTCTGCCCCCAGGCTAACTCAGTCCCTGGCACGGTATCCCAAGCTCCCTTGCACATCACGCTTTCCATCTCAGAAGGCTTTCATTTTCCAATTTAAAATACAAATGCTTTCCCCACCCTTCACCCAAGACCTGGACATGGTGCTGTCCTCACATTTCCTCCAAAGTCCCAGCATGTGAGAAGGATCTAGGAGCGTGGCCTAAAATGTCTTTGAAGACACTTCCTTTTATATGAAAGGTCATGCAAATTTGCTTTTGAATCGGTTATATAGTCTCGTGCTTACTCTAATGTCATATGAAAATGACACCTTCAAGAAATCAGAAGATCTGGCTGGGCGTGGTGGTTCATGCCCATAATCACAGAACTTTGGGAGGCCGAGGTGGGTAGATCACTTGAGCCCAGGAATTCAAGACCAGCCCGAGCAACATAGCAAAACCTTATCTCTACAAAGAAATCAAAAAATTAGCCAGGCATGATGGTGTGCACCTATAGTCCCAGCTACTTAGGAGGCTGAGGTAGGAGGATCACTTAAGCCCAGGAGTTCGAGGCTGCAGTGGACCATGACAGCATCTCTGCACTCCAATCTGGGCAACAGAGTAGGACCTTGTCAAAAAGAAAGAAAGAGAGGAGAGGACAGGAAAGGACAGGAGAGGAGAGACGAATCATAAGACTGGGAGAGCACTGAGTTTTCTTTCTTTCTTTCTTTTTTATTTTTTTATTTTTTTGAGTTGGAGTCTCACTCTGTCGCCCAGACTGGAGTGCAGTGGCCGCTCCCAGCCACCATAGCCTCACCTGCTGGGCTCCGGCGATCCTTCCGCCTCAGCCTTCCGAGTAGCTGGAATTACAGGCATGTGCTACCATGCCTGGCTGATTTTTTGATTTATTGTAGAGATGAGGTCTCGCTGCCCAGGCCGGTCTCGAACCCGCGGGCTCAGGCAATCCACTCACCTCAGCCTCTCAAAGGCACGGGATTACAGGCTGAGCCACCGAGCCCGGCTTGAGCACTGATTTTTCTACGGGACTTTAGAGGCAGTAGTCCCAGTGAGTCTGCCCTTCATCTCAGGGGTGGTACTGCCCATTCCCCACTGGGTGTTCATCCCTGAACTGTTTTGTACCTCTCCCGACCTGACCTCATCTCTCACTGTTTCCTGCCTCCAGACACCCCAGTCTTGAAGTTCCTTTAGCTCTCTTGCCATTCCTGAAGCAGGAGCCCAGTTTCTTCCACCCTCCTTTCAAGTACTGGTGGGTCTTTCTCCCACATCCCATTGCCTCGAGGTCTAAAGAGTGGGGCTGGTGTTGTCCTCCTGGCTTCTCGTGGTTGCTTCCAAGTGGCCTTTTCGTGCTTCTCCCTCAGAAATGCCAGTCCCTTTGAAGCCATGTGTGGTTCCACTCCACTATTCCCTTCTCCTCGTCATCCTTCACTGGTGACTTCACCACGTGTCTCAAAGTGTCGTTTCAGTGACTTCAGCATCCACGTGGGTAAAAGACTCATCCCATGCTCTGGCCTCAAAGGCCTTTGGTCTCTCTGGTTGCAGAGAGTTTTTCTTCCACTCCCCAACCTTGGACTCCCATTTGTTCATGGCTCCAGCCACAGCATCTGGGAACTTGTTAGAAATGCAGATTCCAGCCGGGCTCGGTGGCTCAGCCTGAAATCCCGCGCCTTTGGGAGGCTGAGGTGAATGGATTGCCTGAGCCCGCGGGTGCGAGATCCGCCTGGGCAGCAAGACCTCATCTTTACAATAAATCAAAAAATCAGCCGGGCGTGGTAGCACATGCCTGTAATTCCGGCTACTTGGAAGGTTGAGGCGGAAGGATCGCCGGAGCCCAGCAGGTCGAGGCTGTGGTGGCCGGGAGCGGCCACTGCACTCCGGTCTGGGCAACGGAGTGCGACTCCAACTCAAAAAAAAAAAAGAAGAAAGAAACGCAGATTCCTAGGCCCCACCTCAGACATACTGCATCTGGAGCTCTGGGAGTGGAGCCCAGTAACCTGTGCTCCAATAAGCCCTCCAGGTGCTTCCAGTGCACACTGAAGTTTGAGGATCACGACTCTAGGTCTTGCTGTCACCGACTCCTCTACCACCTGAAACATTCAGACACTTCCTTCTCCCGTCAGTGCCCCCTCTCCTTCCAGCTCTACTGTCCTTACACCTTCACTCCGATTGTTCGCTAACCTTTACGAATTCTGCAACCTGTTATCGATTCTTTTTAAAAATTTGAAAGTAAGATTTATTAAGAGGGGACCCAAAAGACCCAAAGACAGTTGCCCTTTTTTTTTTGGAGCTGGAGTCTCACTCTGTTGCCCAGACCCCAGACTGGAGTGCAGTGGCACAATCGTGATCCTTCCACCTTAGCCTCCAGAGTAGCTGGGACTGCAGGCTTTTTTTTTTTGTAGAGACGAGGTCTCACTGTGTTGCCTAGGCTGGTCTTGAACTACTGAACTCAAGCAATCCTCCTGCCTTAGCCGCCGAAAGTGTTGGGATTACAGGCATAAACCACCATGCCTAGCCTGCTATCTCACTCTTTTTAACGCCTGTCATTTTGCTCATAGTTCACTTTCCTCCACCTCCTTAGTTCACGGCCTGGCACTCTTGCCATCTCCTTGTCATCACCTTCACTTCTGTGTCCCTCTCTCCCCCAAGTACTCTCTTGGAAAAACCTGATCCTTTTTTGAAGCTCTCCACTAACTGTGCACTAACACCTCAGCTGTACCAAGGAGGCTGAACATCACTGGAGAAAATCCTAAAGTCATGCTGGCTGCACACACTTGACGATGCCAGGTGATCTCGCGGCATCCTCTTCCCTGCTGAACTCACTCCCTTCTCCGAGGTGACTACTCCACAGAGCTCCCTGCCCTCGGACCTTCCATGTGTCCAGTTGGTGACCTTGTGGCACACTTCACAGAGAAACAGATGGGCCAGGCAACGACCCACCTTCCTGTCAGTTTACCAACCTCTCTGTATCTGTGCCCATGTCCCCTGTCCTCTTCTGGACTCAGTGGAAGCAGGTGCCCATCCCTTGTCCCCCCGCTCCGGCCCCACCACTTGTTCGAAGATCATGCCTCTCTTTGCCTACTCAAAAACTTCACTCTGCAAATGAATCCTTCTCTCTTCCGCAACCTCCTCCCTTCAGCCCTCTCTGATGTGTCATTCCCTGGACATTCAGACGTCCTTTGTCTTTCTTTCTTTGGGGGTCTCACTCTGTCGCCCAGGCTGGAGTGCAGTGGCACAGTCCCTGCTCACCACAGCCTCAACCTCCTGGGCTCAGGAGATCCTCCCACCTCAGCCTCCTGAATAGCTGGGACCACAGGAGTGGGTCACCACGCTTGGCTAATTTTTCTTTCTTTTCTTTTTCTTTTTGAGTTAGAGTCTCACTCTGTCACCCAGGCTGGAGTGCAGTGACACAATCACAGCTACTACAGCCTTGACCTGCTGTGCTCAGGTGATCTGCCTCAACCGTCCAAGTAGCTGGGGCTACAGGTGCACACCACCATACTCAGCTAATTAAAAAAAAATTTTATTACAGAGACGAGATCTCACCAAGTTGTTCAGGCTGGTCTCGAACCCCTGGGGTCAGGCAACCCTCTCCCCTCCACCTCCCAAAGTGCTTGGATCACAGGCATGAGCCACCACGCCTGGCCCAGATGTGCTTAAATGTTATCTTTATTCAAACAAAACAAACATACTTCTTTGACCCCACATACAGGGTCATGTTATGACTCCTGTGGACCCTATATACTTTTGCCCTCATGGGTCATAATGTAAATATTGAATAAATACTCACTAGGTAAATATTTTAATTTTATTACCACTGGTATAAAAATGAACATAATTTAGGCTGGACTATGTTCACTTGCAATTCTAATTTTAAGAGAAATTTGAAGTTTGGGGTCCTAGGCACTGTGCCTACCGGGTAAGCCGGCCCTGCCCACATTCCCTCCAGCCGGGGTCCTAAGTTTTGCTCCTCTGACTACAAAATCCCCTGTGGCACAATAGTTCTGGCCTTACATGTTCCTCCCATCAAGGAGAGGAGTCTATTTATCTTTCTCTTCGGCCTGGATGAGACTTTGTGGCTGCCTTGTTGAAGAGAATACACCGAAGTGGCACGATGTGTCTTTCAGGCGTGGGCCACCAAAAGGAAAGGTTTCCCCTTGGCTCTCCTTCTTGGGACTTGCCCTTGGAACCTGGCCATGTTGTGAGGAAGCCCAGAGCAATGTAGAAGTTCTGTCTGAAAGCCCCAGTGAGTCTCAGCCAACAGCCAGCCTCAACCACCGGCTGTGTGGGCGAGTGAGTGAGTGAGCCTTCAGATGATTCCAGTCCCAGCCCCCCAGACTCCCCAGATGATACCAGATGGAGCAGACGCTGTCCCTCCACGGCCCTGACCAGATTGTAGATTTGTGTGCAATGTAAATGTTGCCACTGTTTTAAGCTACTAAGTGTTGGGTATTTTTTGAGGTAGCAATAAATAACTGGAACAGTCTCTTTTTAAAATTTTGTGTTGGCCAGGCGTGGTGGCTCATGTCTGTAAGCCCAACACCCAAGGGTTCGAGACCAGCCCGGGCAACTTGGCGAGACCTCGTCTCTGCAATAAATCAAAACCTTAGCCAGGCATGGGGGTGCGTGCCTGTGGTTCCAGCTACTTGGAAGGCTGAGGTGGAAGGATTGCCTGAGTGCAGTAGGTCGAGGCTGTGGTAACCTGGGTGACAGAGTGAGACTCCAACTAAAAAAAATTGTATTTATTTGTTTTTTATTTGTTTTTATTTTGTTTTTTTGAGTTGGAGTCTCATTCCGTCGCCCAGACTGGAGTGCAGTGGCCGCTCCCGGCCACCGCAGCCTCGACCTGCTGGGCTCCGGCGATCCTTCTGCCTCAGCCTTCCGAGTAGCTGGAACTACAGGCACGCACTACCACGCCTGGTTGATTTTTTGATTTATTGTAGAGATGAGGTCTCGCCAAGTTGCCCAGGCGGGTCTCGAACCCACGGGCTCAGGCAATCCACTCACCTCAGCCTCCCAAGGCGCAGGATTACAGGCTGAGCCACCGACCCCGGCTATATTTATTTTTTTAAAGAGATGATGTCTCCTGTGTTGTCCAGGCTGTTCTTGAACTCCTGGCCTCAAGCGATCAGTCTGCCTTGGCCTCCCAAAGTGCTGGGATTACAAGCATGAGTCACCACGTCTGACTTTGGAAACATTCTCAAGCCTAGTTTGCATTCTCTTATTTATCTCTTAGTATCTCCTCAATTTACTCCAATTGAATGTTCATTCCTACTACTCCATGGAAAACGTTTTTGTAGTGGTCACCAATTACCTACTTTTCTTTTGAGTTGGAGTCTCCTACTCTGTCACCCAGGTTGGACTGCAGTGGCATAATCATGGCTCACTACAGCCTCAACCTTCTGGGCTCAGGTGATCCTCCTGCCTTAGCCTCCCAGGTAGCTGGGGCTACAGGTGTACACCACCACACTTGGCTAGTTTTTTGATTTGTTATAGAGATGAGGTCTTGCCATGTTCCCCAGGCTGGTCTTGAACTCCTGGGCTTGGGCAATCCTCTTGCCTTCACCTCCCAAAGTGCTAGGATTATAGATGTGAGCTACCTTACCCGGCCAAGTTTTTTTTTTTTGTTAACAACTTCAAAAAAATTATTAAATAGAGACAGGATCTCACTATGTTGCCCAGGCTGGTCTTGAACTCCTGGCCTCAAGCAATCCTTCCGCCTTGACCTCTCAAAGTTCTGGGATTACAGGCATGAACCACCATGTGTGGCGACCTACTTTCCTTACTCAACTTGTCACAAATTCATCACAGTTCACCAGACTGAATTCTTGCTGAAAATATGGTTTCAAGGTAAGACCCACACTCTGATTTCACTCCGACCTCACTGGTCACTCATTCCCTTTGCTGGCACCTCTTCTCATCACCTCCATACCTGCAGCTCTCGTCCAGGCCAGCATCATCCCACCTGTGCACCGCAGCAGGTCCCTAGCTGGTCTCCCTGTCCCTTCTTTGTCATTCTCCTCTTTTACCCAACAGCCAGAATCTCATATTCTAGAGCACAATCATGTCCTGCCACACTCCTGTGCTAAACCTTCCTATAGTTCCCAGTTTGCACTGAGAATAAAATCCACACCCACCCCCTGCCTGGGATGCACGTGATCCAGCCTCAACTTACTTCCGCCTTCGTGGTCCTCTACTCGCCTCTGCAAACACACCAAGCTCATCCTAAATCAGGGTCTCTGAATTTATCAGGCCTCCTGCTTGAACTGCTCTTCCTCCAGATCTTCCCATGCCTCCTCAATGTTCTTTCCTCCTCAGAGAGAACTTACCCAGCCTCACCCCTCTCAGGTAGCCACTCAAGTCATTCTGACATCGTCCTATTTTTTTCTTTTTTTAATTTTTATTTTGGAGTTGTGGAATACAAATGAGGGGTTACTACCTAAGTTGCATGCAGGTGAGGTTTGGGCTTCTAGCTGGCCCTCTCTCTCCCCAATAGTGGGTCTGCTATCCACTGTGCCCCCCTTCCTACCCCACCCCCAGCAGCATCCAGCATCTGCAGATCCCACACTTGTGCTTGTGTGACCAGTGATCGGGGCCCACTGATGAATGAGAACATGCGGTATTTAGTTTTTAGTTTCTGTGATAGTTCACTTAGTATGATGGTTTCCGGCTGCATCCATGTTGCTGTGGAGGCCATCATTTTGTTCTTTATGGCTGCATAATAGTCTATCATGTATATGTACATTTTCTTTATCCAGTTCACTTTCGATGGGTATCTGGGTTGGTTCCATGCATGGTGAACAGTGTTGCAATGAATTAAGTGTGCAGGTGTCCTTAACTGCACCTGAAACTATCTTGCTTTTTTTCTCTATCATCTGTCTTTCTCAGTAGAGTCTATGATCTTTGAGGAGTGGGCCTTCGCCTTACACACTACAGAATTCACAGTGTTTAGAACAGTGCTTGGCACATCCGAGAAACCTAAGTACTTGTTGAGTAACTGAGCAAGGTGCTTGGCACACAGTCAGTACTGAGTTAACGTGAGATACTATGCCTTCGTCTGGCAAGACAACTCCTCTTTGACACTGTTGAGATTGCTCAGGTTGGCAGATATTTGCTGAGGCAAAGATAATGGGATTTAAGAATTGGAAGAGGTAGCCAGGCTCAGTGGCTCAGCCTGTAATCCCACGCCTTGGGAGGCTGAGGTGAGTGGATTGCCTGGGCCCGTGGGTTCGAGACCCGCCCGGGCAACTTGGTGAGACCGCATCTCTACAATAAATCAAAAAATTAGCTGGGCGTGGTAGCGCGTGCCTGTAGTTCTGGCTACTTGTAAGGCTGAGGTGGAAGGACCGCCGGAGCCCAGCAGGTCGAGGCTGCGGTGGCCGGGAGCGGTCATTGCACTCCAGTCTGGGCGACGGAGTGAGACTCCAACTCAAAAAAAAAAAAAAAAAAAAAAAAGAATTGGAAGAGGCTGTGACGATCATCTACCTCAGCAGTCCCAACCTTTTTGGCATCAGGGACCGGTTTCATGGAAGACAATTTTTCCATGGACCGGTGGGGTGAGGGGGATGGTTTCAGGATTGCATAACATTTATTGTGCACTTTATTTCTATTATTACATTGTAATATACAATGAAATAATTATACAACTCACCATTACAAAAAGGAGGCAGGGGTGGATGTGGTAAATAAAATGGGTGGGCCATGCAAAGACTGAAATAAGTGTCAGACTCTGACTTAAAGCCTGCCACCAGATGCAGCTGTACAACTGAAGTATAACAACTCACTTGCCACTCAGTGATAGGGTTTTGATATAAGTCTGCAAGGAACTGGCTTATTATGGTCTCTGTGCAGTCAAACCTCATTACTCATGTTAATTTGTATATGCAGCTGCTCCCCAATGCTAGCCTCACTGCTTTGGCTCCACCTCAGATCATCAAGCATTATATTCTCATAGGGAACATGCAACCTAGATCCCTCGCATGGGCCATTCACAATAAGGGTCACATTCCTATGAGAATCTAATGCCGCTGCTGATTTGACAGAAGGCAGAGCTCAGGTGGTAATGCAAGTGCAGGAGAGTGGCTGTAAATACAGATGAAGCTTTGTACACCTGCTGTGCGGCCCAGTTCCTAACAGGTCACAGACTGGTACCAGTCTGTGGCCCAGGGTTTGGGGACCCTGATCTCGCCTATTGATTTTCGACCTTCTCCCCAACTCAACATACCTGAAGATAACACGTGCCAATCAGCAGCTATGCTCTGTAACAGCAGCGTCTCGACTGATAGTGTCATTCCTGTCCATCTCTCCACATTTATTGATATTTAAGCAACACTGAGGAGTGATTCAAGGATAGTACCTGTGCTCAAGAAATTCTAGGCTGCAATCAGCACTTTGGGAGGCTCCAGCCCAGGAGTTTATCAGCCTGGGCAACATAGCGAGACATTGTCTCTATTAAAAAAAAAAAAAAAGCGAAGAAATTCTATGAGTAAAGTATGACTTGATTTAGCCTCTGGCTGAGGAATCTAAAATTCAATTAGCTTTTTATGTGGGTCAGCTGCACAAGATCTGCCCTAAAAATAAATATTGCTGAGCTACTGAGGTATAAATATATCATTTTTAAGAGGATTAAGAATCCATAGAGAGAAAGATAGCTGGAAGTGAGCAACCATAGTAAGGATTTAAGGAGGGAGGGCTAGGGACTGAGCCGGGGATTTGGAGAGAGCCTGGGGGCCTGCAGGCAGTCCACAGTGAGCCTGGCTCCAGAAGCACCACGCTTAAGTGCAACAAGCAACACTGAGCCCTGGACAGGCCCGTCCTGAAGTGCCACTGCAAACCGTCTCCACATCAGTGTTCTTGTGACCCAGGGAACCACCCTCCTGAAGGTTAACTTCTTGTGAGGCCCCCGCAGGTGCTCGGGACCAGTGTCAGCAGTGGTACCACCAGGACTGCACTGTGTATTCTGCTTCTTGCCTTTATTTACATCTTTTATTCCTTAGGTCCCCCCCCCCCCCGAGTCAATCTTTTTTTTTTTTTTGAGGGTCTTACTCTGTCACCCAGGCTAGAATGCAGTGGCTAATTATAGCTCACAGCAACCCAGAACTCCTGGGATCAAGCAACCCTTCCACCTCAACCTCCCTAAATGCTAGGACTATAGGCGTGAGAGCCTCTGTCTAGCCAATCCCTCTACTTCAAGATGAGTTCATCTCGGCAATAGAAAAGGGAAAGCAAACGTGAAATTTACCCTGCATTTAATATGTGGACCTTTGAGTACCTTACAGCCCCTTTGAAAGTAAGGTTCTGGGTAACCCCCCTTGGGTACCCTCCTACTCTGGGAGCTTTTCTGTCCTCTCAATAAACCCTGCTTCCTCCCTCCCCTCCAAAAAAGGTTCTAGGGCTGTCCCTGTCACTAACTTGAACACAGACACATCAATTTCACTTTTTCTTTTTTTTGCCTGTTTCATCTGTAAACTCAAAGGGTAACTGAATGGTCAATAACTCTTTAAGCCCTGGTTTTCTCTCTGGTAAAATGTGGATAACAGTAACTACTTTAGTGTGTTGTTAATAAGGATTAATAAAAAATCAGTCAAGCTCGGTGGCTCAGCCTGTAATCCCAGCACTTTGGGAGGCTGAGGTGAGTGGATTGCCTGAGCCCGCGGGTTCGAGACCCACCTGAGCAATTTGGTGAGACCTCATCTCTACAATAAAAAATCAAAAATTAGCTGGGCATGGTAGCGCGCGCCTGTAGTTACAGCTACTTGGAAGGCTGAGGTGGCCGGGAGCGGCCAATGCACTCCAGTCTGGGTGACAGAGTAAGACTCCAACTCAAAAAAAAAAAAAATCAGTATTTGTAAGTGACATTTATGTGAAAAGCTTGGCATAATGTATAGTGTCTATTGCAATAAACAAGTTCATGGTCTCCCACCTAAATTAGGTATCACAGCCATACTCTAAGGTAAGTATCACCCTCACCTTGAAGACAATCTAAGGCCTTTTACTGTTTGCTTTTTTTCCCTCTGAGTCAGAGTCTCACTTTGTCCCCCAGGCTGGAGTGTAGTCACACGCTCATGGCTACTGCAGCCTTGCTCTGCTGGGCTCAGGGGATCCTTCTGCTTCAGCCTTCCAAGTAGCTGGAACTACAGATGTGTGCCACCATGCCTGGCTAATTTTTTTTTTTTTTATTGTAGAGATGAGGTCTCACCAAGTTGCCCAGGCTGGTCTTAAACCTCTGGGCTCAGGCAGTCCTCTTGCTGCTGCCACTCAAACTGCTGGGATTATAGGCATGAGCCACCACGTCTGGCTCCAGCTGGTTCTTAAACAGTATAGTACATTAGCACCTCAGGTATCATCAAATTGGTACTGCCATTTACTGAATGTTTATTATCTGCCCAATACTGTGTGAGGTGCTTTATCAGTTACCTAATTTAGTACTCCCAACCTTTGCAAGTTGGAGTATTAGACATAATAATAAAGGCATGTTATAAATATGTTAAGTATGTATAATTTTCTACATTTTAGAGTAAACAGAGGCTCTTATTCAAGCTTATGGCAGTGAGCTTGAATTCTTATCTGACTCAAGCCTGACTCCAAAGTCCATGCTTTCTCTACTGTTACTCATTAATGTTGTAGCAAAACTAGTTCAATTCTATAATGTAGAGAAGGAATGGTTGCAGACTAGAAATGTTAAGAAACTACACAAATGTTCTAAAATATCTGTTTTATGTACCCACTGTAGCATGTTTAAATGGGGACAGGAACCTACAAGTCATTCTCTTTTAAAGCACTGAACTAGTTTAATCTTACCAGAGACGTGTACAGTTATACTAATAATTTTTTTATTTTTTTGAGTTGGAGTCTCACTCGGTCACCCAGACTGGAGTGCAGTGGCCGCTGCCGGCCACCGCAGCCTCGACCTGCTGGGCTCCAGCAATCCTTCCACCTCAGCCATCCGAGTAGCCGGAATTACAGGCATGCGCTACCACACCTGGCTGATTTTTTGATTTATTGTAGAGATGAGGTCTCGCTGCCCAGGCGGGTCTCGAACCCGCGGGCTCAGGCAATCCACTCACCTCAGCCTCCCAAAGGCACGGGATTACAGGCTGAGCCGAGCCCGGCTACTAATAATTTTAAACATACCAGAACATGACTTTATTTAATAGGAAAAAAATGTGCTTCACATCAGAGAAAGCAACAATAAACTCAGGGCTATATTCAATAAAAAACCATGCCACTTCCTACCTGCCTTCTGGTTCATTCTACCATCTGATCCACTTTTATCTCACCACCTCCCATCCCTGCCATGGAGAGAAAAATCTAATCTTCAGGATATGCATTTTACTCCGAGACCTAATTCAAAACAAACACTAAAACACTCAGCCTATCAGGATAATAAATTACCTTGTTTATATCAAGAAGTAGGCTTCAAACATGCCAAATACTTTTGTCAGGAAAAACCGCTAGTTTTTGTTGTGTGCAGGCCTGGCCTGCACGTGTAGTTTATTTGTATATTTACCTTAAAACAAGATTTAAATATATAATTTGAAATGCTAAGCTGAGTAATGTGGCTTACAGGTTTAGTCTGAAAACATCTGGAAGTGAACACACACACCTCTGAAGGAACTTACATGGAGTCACTGGAGGGGAGCATACATACATCTCCCTCTTATAATACAGTGATTTATACTATTTATAGAAAAGTCCAAAAATCATAGGTGTGGGTCTCTATTTATTTTTTGAGTTGGAGTCTCACTCTGTCGCCCAGACTGGAGTGTAGTGGCTGCTCCCAGGCACCGCAGCCTCGACCCACTGGGCTCCGGCAATCCTTCTGCCTCAGTCTTCCAAGTAGCTGGAACTACAGGTGCGCGCTACCACACCTGGCTAATTTTTTGATTTATTGTAGAGATGAAGTCTCGCCAAGTTGCCCGGGCGGGTTTCGCGGGCTCAGGCTATCCACTCACCTCAGTCTCCCAAAGCATGGGATTACAGGCTGAGCCACCGAGCCACTCTGCAGGCTCAGGCAATCCACTCACCTCAGCCTCCTGAAGCGCGGGATTACAGGCTAAGCCACCAAGTCTGGCTATTTATTTTTAAATAATTGTTTCTTTTATGATAAAAATGTGTCACAATTGCTGTTTTGTTAGACAAAGACCATTACACGGCTCGTTTTACTGGCCAGTTCTTAATCCTGAGGTTTCTGTCTGCTGGCTAACGCTGTGGGCTTTGGTGAATGAATCAACTGAGCTGAAGGAGGCCATGGGCACAAGGCTGCAATTCTTTTCATGGTAATGACAGTAATGTAAGTCTGATACATAAGCAGTACGTATTCAACAGGTTGATACCTGATAGCAGGCCGGGAAAAGAGAGCAGGCAATCCAGTGTAAGGGGAAATACCCAGAAGCCAAAACAACTCCAGAGATGTGAAGGAGGCCTCAAAGACTGACTCTGCAGTGAAAAGAAACTGAGGCATTCCCCTGGGGCTGCTCTACCAGAGGCTTCAGGGCTTTAACTGCTATTTGATTTCATGGAGACGTAGACATCTCCACACACAGAAAGTGACATTTACAAAAGAGGCCTTCTTATCAGTGAGGAACTTAATAAAGAAAAATATTTTTCTGTGCTTTGTACAATCTTCCAAAGCCATTATTTCTATTCAATTGCTGGTACTGACTACAGCGCTGGGTGCAAAACTTATGGAATAAAAGTTTACTGAATAGATGGATCACAGGATAAGATAATACAGTAGGAGTTTCTTGGAGCATAAATCCCATTACAGTGACCTGGTCAGCTCTGTGAGGGTTTGGGCTACCAGAAGAGAGTTCAACGAGTGTCACAAATGTGCCTGATCTGCAGCAAAGTATATTCACTTTCCAAAATGTAATGTTTAAATGAGCACATGCCAGCCTACACCAAGGTAAGTATCAAAAATGTTAACTGCTCAATGTTGAATTAGCCAAAGGGTTCTTCTAGAAAACTCAAAAGAAAAAAAATGTTTGTGAGGAATACTTCAAACACTTATTTTCAGATGAATGGACTGATGATATATATTAAAACCGGTATAAACTAATAACTGAACAATAGCAGCATAACAAAATATACATTTGGCTCTTTTGGTTCATAGAAGTCAAAATGGTTTGCTTGTGTTTGTTAAAATCAGAAAACAATGCCACATATTAAAGGACAGAGAGATGATGCTTTCCCCACAGTCTAGTCTGTCATTCAAGTTCCACTGCCTGCTCTCAGCTGATTAGGGCATGAGGACTTCACACAGCAGGCAGGGGGACTCCCATCATCTCAGCTGGAAGCACTTTCCTTCCACTCACACACACACATCCCACCCACCCTCATTTAAAATTCAGGCACAAGTGGTTTCCCTGAAGCGTCATGACTTGTTTTCTTTTTTTCCTCATTTGAGACTGTTTCCCAGATTGGCTCCTTGATGTATTCTGGTAACTGTTCCAATCGTGTCTAAAAACAGAAACAAAACAGAACTGTAATATGATGTGAACTTAAGTGACCTCTGGCTACAAACTGGACTTTTAATTTGCCAAATCCTCTTGACTTTTCTTTGATCTCCTTGCAGGGCTTTGAAATGGAGAAGAAAACTCGATGGTTAAACACTCTCACTCATATAATCTATTTGGTATTCAATGATCTCTAGGGACTGCCACATAATATAGTCCCCAAGAGTAGACAATTATTAGAGAGGGAGACTTCAGAGGTGGCCCAAAGAGCATGTGGGCTGCAATGGTAGGATTCTGAAGTAGGTGTTGAGGGGAGCGCCCAATCACTGCAGCAGCCTGCCTCCTAGTTTGCCACAGGTCCTCCCCTCTACTCAGTGGGTCAGAACTAGGCTGCAGTGTATCAAAACAATGCAGATATCCCCCCAAAAAGGTAAAAATTGAAAACATACCTTTGTTACTTCCATGGCAACCCCTTCAGGTAAGTTTCGCTGGATGTATTCCAAGTAAACATCTGCTGTACTCCCAGTTAGATGTTCTAGCTAAAATATCAGACATGAAAATGGTTCATGCAATGCTGTTAAAGCAGAAAATGTTTTAGTTTTGTTTTTTTTTTTTAGTTGGAATCTCACTCTGTCACCCAGGCTGGAGATGCAGTGGCCGCTCCCGGCCACCACAGTCTCCACCTGCTGGGCTCTGGCGATCCTTCCGCCTCAGCCTTCCAAATAGCTGAAACTACAGGCGTGCGCTACCACGCCCGGCTAATTTTTTTTGATTTATTGTAGAGATGAGGTCTTGCCCAAGTTGCCCAGGCGGGTTTTGAACCCACGGGCTCAGGAAATCCACTCACCTCAGTCTCCCAAAGCGTGGGATTACAGGCTGAGCCACCGAGCCTGGCTAGTTTTTTTTTTTTTAAATGTAAAAACAGGGGAGCCTGTTCTTGCCCTAAAAGATATTACGTAGAATCCCAATTAAAAAAAAAAAAAGTACAGATCTTCTGTTTGAACTGGATGGGGAAAGCAGGGCCCTGAAGCCCTTTCCTCCCAGATGCAGCTGCCTTGAAGTCAGGGCTCCCTGGACAGTTAGCAAGCAGGGGATCAGAGCAGTATACTTACACAGCTTTCAAAAAAGAACCCAAGACAAAAGGACTAATTATAAGGTATAATTAGTATAGGATGATCTGTGTGTTCTATGGGGAGACATTTCTGTCAGATATGAGTGGACAAAATTCTGAGTGTTTCTTTTACATTTAAGAGTAGGGGCTGGCTGGGCTCGGTGGCTCAGCCTGTAATCCTAGCACTTTGGGAGGCCAAGGCGAATGGATTGCCTGAGCCTGCAGGTTCAAGACCAGTCTGGGCAACTTGGTGAGACCTCGTCTCTATGATAAAATAAAAACAGCTGGGCATGGTAGCACATATCTGTAGTTCTGGCTACTCAGAAGGCTAAGGCAGAAGGAGCACTGGAGCCCAGAAGGTCGCAGCACTACAGCCTGGGAGAAGGAATGAGACTCCAACTCAAAAAAAAAAAAGAAAAAAAAGGGGAGGGGTTATGACTTAATTACATCTGCACTCTCAGTGACTAGTACAGGAATGAAAGGAGAGACCCCGAGAAACTGAGAATAAACTTAGTTTACATTTTGCCTCAGCATAGCCATTTTTGCTTAGGGTGATATGCTTTGAATCTAGTACAGGTTAGGCAGAGATAGATAAATTTCCAGTTTTCGAAAGTGTTCAGACATTTTACTGCAGGTCAAGCTGGCAGCTTATCCCATCTCCCTCATGGTTTAGCATAATATCCTCTAAGAAACTTTCAGGTTCTTTGTCAAAGGCGGAAGGTCAAATGTAACCCCTTAGCCAGCTGAAGTCATAGAAATAATAATAAGACCAATTTTTTGTGGACTGGAAACATCTGACAGGTCTTTTGCAGGAAAAACCCCTCCCCTTGTCTCCTTCCATCTTGCCCACCATGGCAGCAATCATGTGACTAACCCACCCATCTTCCTGCTGTCCATCACCTGACATCAGTACCTATGCTTACCTGCCCCTTCATGATGATGTGGAACAGACCAACCAATCACCTTAATGACCTTCCCCTATCAGAGGGAAGGGATAAAAGGACTCAACCACGAGCAGCCAAAGCCATTGTCTTGGCCATGTGCTCTTTGAGTTGTGACCAGGCTATGTTTCCTAGCTTTGGCCCCCTCCCCTACCTTGGGTAGGTGAATCTCCTCTGTCTCTCTCTCTAATTTAGTTTTTAAATAAACTATAGTTTCTATTCTAACTTCTGTGCAATGCTTTGAATCTTTCTTGAGACACTGGATCACACACCAGACACCTACATCCCACTGGGCCTGACATGACATTCTGGAGCCCCTACAGGGATTGTGATCTACCAAGGGCTTATCATATAAAAGATGCATGAGTGGTTTTTTGTTGTTGTTTAACATTTTAAAAATAGAGACAGGGGCTCAATATGTTGTCCAGGCTGGTCTTGAACTCCTGGGTTTATATGATCCTCCCACCTCGGCCTCCCAAAGTGCTGGTATTACAGGTGTGAGCCACCGAGTAACATTTACCAGTCACTAGCAATAAAAGTATTCTGAATGCTTCATGTAAATATCTTACTTAAACCTCACACTAACCTTATGAGATGAATACCATTATTATAGATGAAGAAACTGATAGTCAGTACCAGGACTTGGACTTTGGCATTGTCAGTCTGATTCCAGAACCCAGGCTTTCCTTAACCACAGGATTATGTTGACCCCAGTGGATGCACAAATGAATGATAACAGATATATGAAAAACTTAATGCTGTGTATCAGTCACATGGAAATTCCAGTTAGTGTGTAAAACTGTAAAAAACGTAAAGAGAATCTGTGAAATATGAGCACCCTTATTTTAATGCTATCTTATTATATAAAAACAAAGCTGAGCACAGTGGCTCACACCTGTAATCTCAGCACTTTGGGAAGCTGAGGCAGGTGGATCACTTGTGGCAAGGAGTTGGAGACCAGCCTAGGCAACATAGCAAGACTGTTTCTACAAAAAAAAAAAACAAAAAAAAAAACTTAGCTAGGTGTGGTCATGTATGCCTATAGCCCCATGCTATTCAGGAGGCTGAGGCAGAAGGAATGCTTGTGCCCAAGAGTTTAAGGCTGCAATGATTGTGCTATTGCATTCCAGCCTGGGTGACAGAAGAAAACTCTGTCTCTAAAAATTCAAAACAAAACAAATCAGTCAGCGTAATCTGCAATCCTAAGTTAGGGTATGTACTACTCTAAGAATAGCTTTATTTGAGCTTGATTTTCCTATCATGTCTCTTTCATCAACACAAGACATTTTACTTCTCTACAACCAACAGACATGCGCTGACTGAAAGGAAGTCAACCTAGTCAATGTTAAAGAAATTTATACGTTAGTGTGAAATCCTGGTACCTCAAAAATGCCTGAATGTCTGAAATAAACTCACCTCTAAACATCTATACAGTGTTCTCATTTCATACTGAACTCTGTGTTTCTTGAAAATATGCACTGACTTGAGAAGAGTAAATCGCTCTATTTTCCTCGGAGGTTCATGTCTGAAATTAATGGGCAAAACAAAACTTGAGTCACTGATATCAAAGCATAATTCTACAGTTTTGTAGGTCAGGTGCACACTCAATTATAGGCATTAACTACCGTTTACAGACCTCCACTTCCCAAGACTGTCATCTGTAACAACAACTGCTATCATAATGCTCAGGCCAAAATCAACACCGCAGACAGCAATAGGAACCTTTTCCCACAGGCACAAAAATGAGTCCTGGCACACAAGAGCACAAGCACACACACACACACCTGCTGCTTTTACACCCTCAAGTCCTTACTAATCAAATATATGAACTGTGAAGAGTAGCGCAGTGTGATGGATATAGTTGTAATGTCTGCTATATCTGTGCTGTTTTAGGAAAATCTACAGATACGCTGATGATCACAAAACTATAGTCTCTTTTGGGAAACAGTGTGGCCTTCTGTTTTTATTAGAAGGTAAGACTGGCAAAGCCCCAGATGGACCTTCTCCAACTTCAGAAGGAGCAGATGACAAGACACAGGAGGTGGCTCTACCTGACCCAGCAGTGACTCCAGGGTCAGATAAAGCTTACCTTGCTCATGCATGAAATGACGGGGTGAGTGGTGTTTCATAGGACAGATTTTTTTTTTTCCCCCAAGTTGGAGTCTCACTCTGTCACCCAGACTGGAGCGCAGTGACTGCTCCCGGCCACCGCAGCCTCGACCTGCTGGGCTTCGGTGATCCTTCCGCCTCAGCCTTCCAAGTAGCTGGAACTACAGGCGCCCACTACCACGCCTGGCTAATTTTTTGATTTATTGTAAAGATGAGGTCTCGCCAAGTTGCCCAGGTGGGTCTCAAACCCTCGGGCTCAGGCAATCCACTCACCTCAGCCTCCCAAGGCACTGGATTATAGGCTGAACCACCGAGCCCGGCTCTTGGGACAGATTTAAAACAATGAATATATCAGTCAAAGATCATCATATTCAAAGGGCTGTCTATTCACCTACTCTACCTCCCAGCCCCGTTAAGATCCCAGATACATGGGCTTCTTGGGTTCCCTTATGTCAATGCAATTTCCAGAGAAAGGATTTCTTTCATTTCATTGTTCATTCATTCTAGTATTTAAAAATTCTAGTAGACAGGAATGGATGATCCTGTTAGGATAATATATGACAAACTTCAACTCTAACCATCATGAGTACCATTTTCCTGGGTGATCATATCATAGCAGCTAATAGGTCAGATTAGGAAAAGTCATACTTACACTTTAACAGAGATACCAAGTTCTTTAGCAGCAAGCATGGCAAAATATTCATAACTGTCCAATACAGCCTTATCATGGCCTTTTACTAAAACTGACAGGCGCTTATATAATGTGTCTGGTTCATCAGAAACGGTTATCTAAAACCCAAAAGAAAAGTTTCAGTTGCAGTTCATTGAATATTTATAACCAGCAAATTTAACATATTGCCCTCGATTAAACAACTTCAGAGTTTACTAATAAACAGGGAAAAAAATGCTGAGTAACATCTTACCACTGTTAGCTTAAGTATCTAGGTACTATCATGTTCAGATCTGCATAATGAGACTCAGAATCTGTTAAAAAACAGTGTGAATCAAAAGGAGTTTCAAGGTAACCTTAAAAAATCACTAATGCAACTTTCCAACTTAATGAGAAAGGACTTCAGGGTCTGCTAACAAAAGCAGCCTAGTCAGAAGACCTAGTCTGAGCCGGGCTCGGTGGCTCAGTCTGTAATCCCGTGCCTTTGGGAGGTTGAGGTGAGTGGACTGCCTGAGCCCATGGGTTCAAGACCCGCCTGGGTGGCGAGACCTCATCTCTACAATAAATCAAAAAATTAGCTGGGCGTGGTAGCGTGTGCCTGTAGTTCCAGCTACTTGGAAGGCTGAGGCGGAAGAATCGCCGGAGCCCAGCAGGTCGAGGCTGTGGTGGCCGGGAGCGGTCACTGCACTCCAGTCTGGGTGACAGAGTGAGACTCCAACTCAAAAAAAAAAAAGAAGACCTAGTCTGAAAATTCAACTCTCTAGTTGTAGCAGAAGGACAATGGATAAGTCATATAATCTCACTGTACTTTATAATATAAAACAAAGTAATACCTATGCTACAGTTCGTGGTATTTCTCTATGACAAAAAGAAGAAAACGCTAAGTGCTTAGTAATTGTAAAACACTGTTATACAAAGGCAAGCTAGCTTCTAGTTATATTCCTTTTTATTAGGTTTTATTCATGTATGCTTTGTTTGCTCTAATATACAAATTATTCATTTCCAATTAAAATGTTATGACACTGACTGTACCTATAACTTCTACATCTTCTGCCCTAATGCCTAAAGACCTTAAAAATAATGGGTTTGACACTTTTGACTTTTTTCCAAGAGGTAAATTACCCTCATTTCATTCATCCATTATACCAGTAGATTATATTACTAATCCAGTGATTCAGGGTTAAATTACTTAACCTCTGAAAGGCGATCTACTTACTAGCCAGGAAGCCAGACACCCACTCTCAATTACTCCAAACAGAGTTGTTGGAAGAACAAAATATACTGATATCCTATGTCATAATCAGAGGGACAAGGGAAGGGAATATAGGCCTAAGATGTGCTAACTGGGAAGACTGAGGAGGAAGGATCACCTAAGCCCAGCAGGTTGAGGCTGCGGTGGCTGTGAGAATGCCACTGCACTCCATCCTGGGCAACAACAGTGAGACTCCAACTCAAAAAAAAAAAAAAAAAAAAAAAAGATGTGTTAACTGATCCCACTAGGGTCTTAAAGATACTCTGAATTTGTTACGAATACTAAAAATCAATAGCATTCACATAAAAATTTGGATTTCAGTTTAGCTTAGAAGATGTAAACAATGTGGTCTCACTAGGACTGATTTCCCATATGGCAACAAGTGGCTAGAATAAGCTGTTTTGCTTATGAAGATCATGGTGACCATCCTACCACCTTTTCTTATAAGCCTGCCCCTGCAGGCATCTGAGTTGGGGATCAGGTCTCATATGTATGGTCACGGAAATATATCCATATCTATTAAGTGAAAAGAAAGAGAAAGAGGGAAAAGAAAGAGAGAGAAATAAAGAAACAGTAGTATACCATACATAACACAATTCCATTTTGGTGTGCACGTGCATAGATAAAATGCGTACGTATAGACAAATGTCTAGAAGGATTCATACCAAACTGTTAAAGGGGGTTATTTTCGAGGCTTAGAAATGGAAGGATTTGGAATTTGTAAGGATCTTTAAAAACTGCAAATAACATCTGGGCATGGTGGCTTATGCCTGTAATACCAGAACTTTTGGAAGTCTGAGACAGGAGGATCACTTGAGGCAAGGAGTTTGAGACCAGCCTAAGAAACACAGCAAGACCTCGTTGCTACAAAAAATAAAAAGAATAAAGACCAGGTAGGTGGCTCACACCTGTAATTCCAGCACTTTAGGGAGGCCGAGGAGTGAGGACTGCCCGAGCCCAAGAGTTCAAGACCAGCCTGGGCAACATAGCAAGATCTTGTCTTTACAAAAAAATTTTTTTAAAAATTAGCCAGGCGTGGTAGTGTGTACTTGTAGTCCCAGCTACTTAGGAGGCTGAGTGAGAAGGATCACCAGAGCCCAGAAGGGTGAGGCTGCAGTGAGCCATGACCATACCACTGTACCCCTGCCTGGGCAACAGAGCGAGACCCTGACTCAAAAAAAAAAAAACAAATAATAAAAAAAAAATGCACTGATAGCATCATGACGCCTACAAGGTTACACAGTTACTTCTGGATTTCCATATTTGTGCTAACATGATTTGTCACTGTGCACAATAAAGCACTGCCCAAGCCCAGGCTCAATACTTAAAATGAAAACAAAGACTTAAAGGCTACAAAGGAGACAAGAGAAATATTTTTCAATAACATAACATCAAGTGTTCTGCATCACTAATTATGACAGCTCTTCAACTTTGCCACACTAAAAGCAAGACTGCTAATTAGCACAGTTATTTGGGGGTAAATAACTTATTCCTTTTGAACTCACTTTGATACCCTGAAAGATAACATGACCACCCAGGGACATCAGAGAATATGTACACTGTGCATTTGCCAGTATACCAGCACTAATTTTTAAAAAAAAATTCATAAAGTGTTTGGGAAACAACCCTAAATAAAATAAGAAGAAAAATCTAATGCTAACACAGCTCCTTGTATCAAAAAGAAGAAGTACATACCATAGGTTTGGTCAAATCCTTAGGAACATCAATATGCAGGTTTGAAAACTGAACCCACTTCATATTGGTACTGCTATGTGTGTGGAAAAAAGAGAAGCCTAAGTAAAACAGCATAAGAGCATATTTTCTTGTTCAATTTAGCGTATCAATTGTATACTTACAGAAGAAAGCCACCATTTTTGGCTGTACAGCTCTTAGAACAGTTTGCAGAAAAATTTCCCAAGTGCTTAAAAAAAAAGTGGGGGAAATATGTGTTAGAATTAAAGTTGATTACCAAACTATTCATAATTTCCACTAAAAACAAAAGCTCTACCTCATTATTTCAGATGAAGGTATTGGCGTAATCAAAATGGATGAATTAGATGTAATTTTAAAAAGTGGACAATAGTAGCGCTGATGATACTAGACAATCTCTTTTAAAGTTCAGGAATAAGAACTTTTTCAAAAAAGCAATTCTCACATTAATAAAGACAGCTATGAATTATGTGGCTGCAAGAAAAAGATATGTATCTTCATTTCCCATTATGTTTTACAGATTAACTGTACTTCAATATAACATTTATTTTGCATGAATATTTTTAAGCCATAAAATCTATTATCTTTATAATTTAACTTGCTAAGATTGGAATAAAAATTCTTCAGTATCCCTGTTTTGATGCTTTCATATATCTATCTTTTAAAGCATATGCATTTATTGGCTTGGCTGGGATAACCAGCCTACAAATAAACTGAAAAACACACTGTAACTTATACTCATCCATAAACTACTGTGCCACATACTGCAAAAATCTAGCATTTCCACATCTTTATTGTCAGCTCCCTCTAGTGGACCAAAACTTTTTTTTTAACTTTTAATTTTTTTATTTTGAAGATGTGGGGTATAATTCAGCGTTAGGTATACAAAAGTTCATTATGCAGGTACCCTTGTTGATGAGGTGTGCCCCCCTTTCCCCAGGCAGATTGGAGCAGAACTTTTTAGTTTTAGGAAACTTAAACCTTTGAACTCGGATGTCCCCTAGGCGGAGACATCACAAATCCAGTAAATTACTTGAATGCCCTCTCTCAGGGGACATAGAGAGATTGCTGGTGATTATACAGGACAACTTATACAAGTACACATTTTTCAAAAGTGTATGTTTCCTTCAAGTTTCCTATTCAAAAACAAAGAAAAACTTATGTCCCATTTGAAATTTGCTAAGCTTCTGATTGATCAGTTGAAAACTGGCCTTCAGGAATCATGAGGGCATGCTTCCACACTGTCTTTGAACAACAGACTGGACAATATTGTGATTACATACATATTAATATAATACACAGTAATACAATATAAATACATATTATTAATGTGGGAGGAAGAAAATGAGACTGTATTTTCTACTCAAACACAAAAACATCAGGTGTACAACATCAAACAAATTACTACTGCAAACATGTATCATGTTAGAAAAATACAAGATGTAAAATTTTGATGTTTTTGGTCATAAATAAGTTCCTCAACGTCCAAAATTCCATTACAAGCCAAATATCATTACAATAAAATAACTGGTTCCTATGCTATACTATTTAATATGAAGTGACTTTGTTTTCATTATTCTGTAAAAAGTACAGTTGAGTTGCTGGTAGGTGATCCACAAAATGTCTCTAAGTGCAAAGGGCTAAATAGTACTACTGTATATAATATGCTTCAGATGTTTTTCCTTTAAACTTTCTTTTTTTTTTTTGAGTTGCAGTCTCACTCCGTCGCCCAGACTGGAGTGCAGTGGCCGCTTCCTGCCACCGCAGCCTCGACCTGCTGGGCTCCAGCGATCCTTCCACCTCAGCCTTCCAAGTAGCCGAATTACAGGCATGCGCTACCACGCCTGGCAGATTTTTGATTTATTGTAGAGATGAGGTCTTGCCAAGTTGCCCAGGCGGGTCTCAAACCCACGGGCCCAGGCAATCCACTCACCTCAGCCTCCCAAAGGTGCGGGATTACAGGCTGAGCCACCGAGCCCGGCTTAAACTTTCTTGAGATTTGAAAATGTAACAGGCTGCGTTCGGTGGCTCAGCCTGTAATCCCAGCACTCTGGGAGGCCGAGGCGAGCGGATTGCCTCAGTTCATGGGTTCAAAACCAGCCTGGGCAACTTGGCAAGACCTCGTCTTGCCGGGTGTGGTAGTGCACATCTATAGTTCCGGCTACTTGGAAGGTTGAGATGGAAGGATCACTGGAGCCCAGAAGTTCGATGCTGGGGTGGCCATGAATATGCGTGCCACCGGCACTCCAGCCTGGACGAAGGAGTGAGACTCCAACTCAAAAAAAAGAAAAAGAAAATGTAACCTAAGAAAGTGGAAGCATAACAGGATCCTCAAAAATACAATGAGGATGAAAATAACAGTTCAGCGTAAATTTAATTAAAACAACTGATAGTCACCTAAATATGTTTTAAAAGCCTATTCTTAGTTTATTGTCTTCTTCCCTTTACCCAAGATGGAAACAAATCAAAACTTCCCATATTCTTTCTTGGATCAAGGGGGAAAAAGAAAACAGGCACAATACAAGATGAGGCACAATACAGAAGGGTAAAAGATATGTGCCATTGTTCACACATAAACACACAGAAAATTCCCTCTTCACATTTATGCCAGCCACATCACAATCCAGTAGTGCATAAGGAGCACAGGTCTAAGGAATACGACATTTACCAGTCATGCTCTTCCCTCTACAAACCTGCTTTTAAAAGTTGGCATCTTATATTTAATATTTTGAGGGTATGGAAAGGGGGGTTGTCTGGGTAAGTCTGTCTTAATACAGTAGTTCAAAAATTTCGACCGATGACACTACCTGATTAGTGGTTCTCGGTCATTGCTTTACTCAGCTCTGGTCTGGTCATGTCTTCTTTGAACTATGGTCAAGTATGTTTTCCTAAGCTTTTCTAGGAGAGGTGAATCTTCTCTCTCTTTCTCTCTCATTTACTTTCTAAATAAACTATATTTTCTAAACTAAAAAAAAAAAAAAAGAACAGTGGTTCTCAAAGTGTGGTCTGAGGACCTCTGGGAATTCTCGAGACATTTTCACAGGGTCTAGGGAATCCAAATTATTTTCATAATAATACTAAGACGTTATTGACCACTTTTCCTCTCTCACAGTGTTCAGAGAAGTTTTCCCATGGCAGCTTGAGGTGTGCCATAGCAGGAGACTGAATGAAAAAACAGATATGAAAATCTGGCTACCTTCTATTAAGCCATACATTAAAGAGATTTACAAAAAGCTAAAATACTGACAATCCTCACTAAATTTGTTTTAGAAACTTGTGATTTTTCACAAAATGTTAACTTCGTGAACATGTAATGAATTTATTGGTGTTACTTTTAAATTAATAAGTGCATTTAGGATTCTCAGCTTTATTTTCTAAAAAGCTAAATACAGATAGTTAAAATTTACAAAAACAAAAGCTCCTTGGAGTCCTCGACGCCAAATGTAAAGTGATCTCAAGTCCAAAAAGTTTGAGAACAGCTGCCTAAGCTTCTGCTTCTCCTCTAAAGAACCGCGCAGAGAATGGCGGACCTACACTCCTCTGTCTTCAGAGACCATCACCTAAATCTCACAATCCTTGGATGTCGGGAGGGCATTCAAATTCCACTGGAAGTGTCTGACATCTCGAGCAAACTCAGCCCCTAACTTTCGCGAGGCAAGTGTCCTGTTTTCTCTGAGCCTCAGTTCATTTTGCAAAAGTGAAGACAGGGGTTTTGGACCACACGAAATACAAAATCCTTTCCAGCTCTGACATTCTACGACTCTTCTTGTTCTTATCTTTGCCCTGATTCATTCACTTATGTTTAACCTCATGAAAGAAATCTAAGGAAGACCAGTCTCTTTCTCGTCACCTTCCTGTAAAAGACCCAAGGTGAAGAGCAAATATCGGGAAGACTCCTGAGAGGCAGAACGGCGGGTGGCAGCGAGATTTGGTAGCAATTGTCCCCGTCGACCCACCCAGTCTCCCCAGCACGCCCGGTACCTGCCAGAGGCGCCGGCACACAGCACCGTACGCGGTTCGCACCGCCATCTTGCCGTCCCGACCTCTGAGATCGCTTCCGGGGTCACGGCTGCGCCCTCAGACCATAGAGTTCGGCAAGAGGAGCGAGTGCCTCCTCATGTTCCGGCACAGGAGCAACCATAGAGACGGGAGTGCTTGCTTGTGAGGGGTGCGGTCGGTGCATGGCCAACTCCCTGTCTAGACAAAAGTGCTTCATCCCGTACCTAAATAGTTACCAAGTCCCATCAGTGTTTCCCCCTTCAAATCGTGTTTATCCTGTGTGGTTTCGGTTTTGTTAGAGGCAAACATAACAAAACACATGTTTGGAAAAAAAAATCTAGCATGTTTTTGACGGCAGTTATCTCTGGGTAGTGTAATAACGATTGATTTAATTTCCTGTTTCTGCAATTTTCCAAATCATTAAAAGACAGGCAAGTCTACCACTACTAGTGAGTTCATATCCCACCCCAGTTCCCAGTTATGTTCCTTGAACCCACCTTCCTTCCCCACTCCAGTGGGAATTCTCGTGTTCCATCCATCCTGTGTACCAGTGTCCTGCTGATCTTCCTAAGTCACCTATTTCCTTATGTCACTCTAGTAATTGGGAGTTTACAAAGGCTGCCTTCACCTATCACAAGCCAAGAGTATTTTGTCTAGTTATTAAAGTCCATCATAATTTTGTTCCAAGCAAAATGGCTTATAAGTGGGATTTGCTGTAATAAAAATTTCCTTCCGTATGTGCAAATGCCTATGCTTTATTTTCCCAAAGTGTTTTCACACATGCAATTTAGCATAATGGGAAACTCTAGGTTTATAATAAAGATACCTGGTTTCTAATCCCAGGTTTATTATTTAGCCAAGTGACTTTGGGCAAGTTACTTCAACGCCTGTGCCTCAGTTTTTCTCTTACATCAAATAGAGATGCTAATAATGGCTCCTATTCAAGTAGTTGCTATGAGGATTAAATGAGATACTGCTGTGTGATGTTCAGTACAATGCCTACCGTGTAATACACAATACCTGTCATCCACTATTTGTAACATGAAATCATTTCTACCTCACTTGTCTCACAAGGTTGTTGAGAAGTCTAAAAATAAAAAGATTAAGTTTATGAGTATATTTTGCCACATCTAAATCAAGTATTGTGTAAATATAAAATTGTTTTCTCCCCACAAGTAGGTATTACCCTATTTTGCAGGCAAGAGAACCAAGGAAGGGGTTCTCTTCCTTCCAAAGAATATTTTGCCCAACATCTCACATATTGATGAAAGATCTAGTAGCAGAAACCAGTTTCCTGTTTCTCAGGCTGACTCTGTTCACTAGAATTCAGTCCACGTGCAGGTGTGGCAGAGATGTCCAGTGTGGTCCTACGCCAGCATATGGAAGCAACACACTTCATCTGTGTACATTTCTGCTGGACTTGGCTGTGCCCTACCTTGGCAGGCTATCCAAAGTCCTTCTCAGAATCAGGCTTTCTCTCTAAATTGTGACATTCAAGATGGTGTTTCTCAGCCAATAAGGTTTTCCAACAGTCTCCTCACCCCCCACTCCCAACTTTGTTGCTGCTCCCCCCCCCACAAGTTGGGGTCTCACTCTGTCACCCAGGCTGGAATGCCATGGCATGATCGTAGCTCACCGCAGTCTCGTCTTCGCAAGCTCAGATAAGCTTCGGCCTCCCAAGTAGCTGGGACTACAGGTACACACCACTATACCCAGCTAAGTTTTTTTTTTAATTTTTGTAGAGACAAGATCTCACTATGTTGTCCAGTTGAACTCCTGGGCTCAAGCAATCCTCCCGCCTCAGCTTCCCAAAGTGCTGGGATTACAGGTATGAGCTACCATGCCTAACCTTATTGCTGCTTCTAAAGTTTTCATCAGTCTGTCCAACTGACACTTATGCAAGGGCTCCTCGTCTGCCTCTGTCTCCTTTGGGTGGCCTCTGTTGGGTGAACTTTCTGCAGCTATAAAGATATTGACATTACAGCTTGCAAATGACTTTCACTTAAGTTAACTAATCTGATCCTCACCAAAAGACATGAATTTTCTCCCCCGCAGGGTTGGTGCTGATTCTGTAATGAGGCACAGTTGTATTTAAGTCTCTTTTGGTTGAAAGTAATAGAGACACTAAACACTCCACCAAGACAAGAAGGTCTATTTTTGAAGACATGTTTGGCCTGGGCTGCTCCTGGAACTGAAAAGGTGTGCTTAAAGCAGTCTTAGGGGCTGGATGTTGTCTCCCTTCTCTATGCCTTAGAGGCCAAATGTGGACTTTTAAATAACAGACTTTGTGTGCTTACAAATAGTTCCTATTCCCTCAGATCTCTGCTTGTCACGTGGCCACTGCTTGCTGCTTTTGGCTTCTCCATTCGTACTCTCAAATGTGGGAATTTGATTTGGTCCTCTCATCTTCCTAGGCTAACCCATGTCATGTGTCACCATGGGCCTAACTTAGCAGGTACCATCCTGGTCCAACTAGCTGGGGGCAAAGTAGGAGTCACTGTCAGGGTCACAACCAGGTTTTTCCAACAGTAGGGCTGTGGACAGGGCTCTTTGGGATTGTGTGTGGGCATGGACAGTGCTCTGAAACTTGCCTATCCACTATGCATCTCTTTCCTACAGCCTAAACTTTCAAATCTGACCTCATGCAGATGAGCAGGAGGCCAATGATGCTAGATAGCTAACACAGTAAACCCTTCTTATACCTGGCAAAAATGAACATAGATACATAAGATATTTTTTAAGGCAAAGAATATTTTGATTGCACCAGTTGTTCTGTTTTTGTTTGTTTGTTTTTGAGTCAAAGTCTCACTCTGTTGCCTAGGCTGGAGTGCAGTGGCACGCTAACGGCCACTGCAGCCTCGACCTGCTGGACTTAGGTCATCCTTCTGCCTCAGCCTCCCACGAGCCATCATGCCCAGCTAACTTTCTGATTTTTTTTTGTAGAGATGAGATCTCACTATATTTCCCAGGCTGGTGTTCTGATTTTAAAGACAGCCCTTTCCAAAAGAGTCTCTTTCTCACATAAAGGAAATAGCCCTTTGACACTTTCATATGTGATATCTGCAATCCAGAGATCATCTACAATTCACTTAGGACTATATTATGCAATTCTTAAAATGTCTTAATTATGTTTTGCTTATGTCAACATTAAAGCCCACCCACATTCCTAGAGCACATCTCGGCAGCTGACTGTGGCTAAGGATGGTAGACAGGAAGAAAATGGAATTTAGAATTGGCTTCAGGTAAACTCCAAAGAGGTTTTATTTACACACACACTCTCTTTCTCTTAAACACACACGGAAGCAAGCCTGGAAGACTGGAGAGGTAATTAACAAATGGTTACCAAGCACCTGCCATGAGTTGGTGTGTGTGTGTGTGTGTGTGTGTGTGTGTGTGTGTGTGTGTGTATGTGTGTGTGTGATGGTGAGGGGATTCCAAATACTAATAAAGCATGGCCTTTTCTCTTCTCAGTAGTGGAAGTGGATCTGTTCCCAGACTTCATATGTCTTTCCAGGTGTTAAATTCCTTGGCAGGAAGGAATCATGTACAGCCATGCGTATATCTCCCACTCTCGTGTATAATACAGGATGGAATAGTGCCTAGTGGCTCATGAGGACTGATTGACAATGAATATAACAGTAGAAAAAAGTCTTCCCACTGGACACCTGGGTCCTTGGAAGCTTTTCAATTTACAGCACTGGCTAAATGCACATTGCTTCTAGAGGAATAGTTGTTTTATTTGATATATGTCTGTTTAAAATAGATAGCTAGACCAGTGTGGTGGCTCACACCTGTAATCCCAGCACTTTGGGAGGCTGAGGCGGGAGAATTGCTTGAGCCCAGGAGTTCAAGATCAGTCTAGGTAACATAGTGAGACATCCTCTCTACAGTAAACCAAAAAGTAGCAGGCATGGTGGTGTGTGCCTGTAGTCCCAGCTACTTGGGAGACTGAGGAGGAAGGATCGCCTGAGCTCAGGAGGTTGAAGCTATGGTAGCCATGATTGTGCCACCGCATTCCAGCCTGGGTGAGAGTATGATGCCCAACTAAAAAAAAAAAAAGCTAAAATTAAAGTAAAAAACCAAAAGAACCAAGATTAAAGTCTTGAAAAGGCATTCCCCACTTAAAGAAAATTCTGTATAAAATCCAGAATTTTTAATTTCTTCAAAGTTCTCTGTTGACCATTAAAAAGTGAGCATACTTATTACAATTGGGAAATGCAGATTTAAAATGCAAAGAAGTCAGGGTGGACATAGACTTTGTGGGGGATTTACTGTACCACACCTGTATGTAATACTGAGTCCCCCTAAATTGCAATTGGACTAATGTGGTTTAGAGACCGCCAAGTCTTCAAGCAGCTCTTCCAGTGCTTGAGTAGCAGAAATGTGCATTTTGGCCTCTGGAGCGGGGGGACATTATTGAACATTAAATCTGATCAGCGGACCTAAACCTGTTGTCTACAGAAACCAACTAACAGGTACATTAGCATGCATCCCAACGTTGAGAAGTCATCTCTGGCTAGAAAGAAGAAATATTTAAGCCAAATGAAACTCAAAAAGATAATATTTTATTTTCAGAGCAGCTGATGCAATATTAAATCCGGTTTTCACAAATAAATATGACAGTGTCTATTTGGTTACATCTCTATTTGTCGAATGCCTATCTATAGGAACTGTAATAAATTTCTGAGAAGGATAATGGCTGAAGCCTGTTAAGTGAATTTCTCCTGGTTTTCTTTCTGAAAAAGTACTATGATAATTTTTAAAATAATGCTTATCACTCAGGAGGCAATAAACAGCTTTGAATGCCCAGTTGCTGTTGTTGTTTTTTTAAGGAATGCACCTTTTTAGGACAAATCTATAAAACATCTTTATTTATTTGTTACAGTTGATGTTTAAATATAACTTTTTCTTTCAAGCTTCAAACTTTTTTTTTTAAACCCCTGGTAAAATAAGACTTTTGGTTCACCTTAACAAAAACTGACCTAGGAAGAAACATTTTTTAGCAAAATGTTATTATAAAATTCACTAGAAAATACTGTCTTCTTTTTTGCCAAAATGTCACATAAAATTCTTATTAAAAATACACACATTACAAAAGAAAAATTATGAATATGCTATACATAGTGCTCTGATATGGACCAAGGGACTGCATTCCGGGAAAATACAGTTAAGCACACTAGATATTATGATGTCAACTTATAATTAGTGCAAACCTGAACAAATTACATCCTAATATGGAAGGCATGCAAGTCATTTGCTGAGAACAGAACATAACGAAGCCAGAACAGGAAGCAATCACAACCACTATTTAAAAATGTTTTCATTTTTATTACATTAATTTTTTTCAAAAATACTTTTCTTTACAATAGAACTCCTAGAAAATATTTACAACCTTCCTCTAATAAAATATAACAGCAGTTAAATATATTTGAAAATAAGATGGGTTTTTCCATAAAATATATCTGTTAACTTTTTATATACAAGCTTTCTCAAAGAGGCCTAAATTCACTAATGAAAAACCATCTGATAGTAAACAGTAACCGAGTTGAAGACATTAACCGTTAGGAAGAAAAGTTTTTGGGGTGGGGGGAAGCTAAAACACAACACATACATGCAGGCAGAACCATTTCAGGAAAAAAAAATAAGTGCAATATTTTACTAGGAAGTCAATTCTTTAAGTTGATAGTCAAGAAATACTAAGTCAGGAATCTGAACTGTCTCGTTAAGGAGGAGTTCTTTGGTTATTTCAAGTCAGAAATCCCTATGCTATACTGCAAGGAAAATTAAAAGTAAATTGTGCATTCTGTTTTTGCCATGGCAACTCAGTTTATTTTTAATGTTTAAAACCAGAACAGCTGGGCAAGTCTCCAAACAGAAGGAACACATTTGCTTTATAAACATTTTTCTGGATGTTTGCTTCCATAGACCCAATGGCAAAACCATTCTAGACTCACCCCGAGACACTGGTAAGGGGAGGAAAACCGTCGCCAGGACAGACGATCAGCCAGTGGCATGACAATTGGAATGTTTCAGTCATAGTTCTGCCACAAAATTGATGCACACTGCCCAGACAGCCCTTAACTCAAAGCTGCTTAGATAAAACAGAGGATAGGATAACCTTTCTGAAAAAGCATCAGATAAAACTTTTTTCTCTAAACAAAAGTTGAAGGAAAGCTCTAAGACTTCTTCTCTGAAAACAGAATGATGGAAAAGAAAATTATCTTTGTATTTTTCTTCTGTCCATGGCTTTCCTGAGATTCAGAGATCACCGCCTGTGTAGGGCTGCTGTGGGCCACAGCCGGCCCCGAGTGTTGTGCCAAATACTTTTGCAGGGTCAAACTTAAAAGATGCCAGCAAAGCGGTCCAGCCTGACAGCCACAGCGTACCTGGGGTGGGACAAGGCTTGAAACATCTGCTTCGGAAGTCACACAGCGTTAACACCTAAGGGGAGCTGTGAGAAGCAGGATCCTCTCTGCACTGGGGCTGCGTCCCTGTCTGATTTCTGCCCTAACAATGGGATGGTTCAGTTTGACTCAGCTCAAAAGCCTGGGCGAAATGGCATTTTTGAAGGATTATCGCTTTATTACCTTCAAGTACAAACAGCAACCCTGCTGATAGAGGCAGGAGGAGGCAGAGCAAAGTCATGCAGCGCGGAGAAGTCTAGAGTGCTTTGGTAAGTGACTTGTAATGAATACATTCATGTTTGAATGCACACATTATAGCTCAAGGTAATCTGAAGCCATTGTTGTTGGCCTTCGATGCTATTTGTCTTGTATTGGCTATCACACGTGTTAGAAAACTTTATTTCTCATAACTAGCATTAAGGTAAACTTCAGGCCAGCAGACGTGAATTAAGCAAAATACCAGTGAATGAGGTTTCACAGTACTTCCGAGTGGCACAAAGTAATTGCAGGACTCCATAATCATTGACAGTGTTGCGAAAAAGAATAGGCTCTTTTGATTTGGTGGGGGGCGGGGCAAAAGAACATTTCCTGGCATTCCAGGTACTTCAATGCCAGCCCTTCATCACCCTGAAACGAAAGCAGTCCTGGCAACTTCATGTTCATGGTTGGGGTATTTGTCTCCAGGAGGGCCTCTAGTCTGTTCATGCTGAAACACAGCTCTGCTACCCACAACGTGGAGCTGACGAGCTCCCGGGGAACTTGAAGAGGGGGAGTCTGCTCTAGAAACCAGGTCCTTAGTAAATCACAGCTAGGAGTGAATGCCAGCAATGATACAGTACTGCCTCCTACCAAAGAGTGACAGGCAACGCAGTCACTCTTTCCCACTTGGTCACTACTTCGCGTAACATGTGTGCTGGAGGAGGGCTGTGTAACAGGAGGGTCCCTGGAAAGCTACCCTCTCCCCACCAGGGCATAGATGCCACACTTACTGCAAACTACAGAATGAGGTCAGAACAGAATAAAAATGATGCCTGGTGGGAAAAGACGGCCCGAGGGCCCCAGCACGAAGAGGGTAGCCTGATTCACACACACACTCACAGCAAGCTTTGGGGTGATTGACATCGGAATGCAGTGGAACATCAACGTCAGGTTCATCCCCTGCTGGGAATGACTTCATGAGAATGCAGCCCAGATGAAACACCTCTTAAAGATAGTTGTGCCAATTATTTATTCCCCCCAACCCCCCACAAAAAACATTTTTTTTTAAATAAAAGGAAAAGAAATGGGATTTTTTTCTCTAAACCTGAATAAAACGACCACTTTTTAAACAGGTAGTTTAAAAGGGTTACAAAACAAGCAGGCAGTCCAGGTTTCCTGATTAATGAAGTCGGAGGCTGTGGGTTTTCAAAGTCTCTAAGCGACACACAGGGCTTTATAGTTCTGCGTCACCCTGAAGCAAAACCGAATCTTGATCATCCAAGAGCAAATCAGTGTCCACGACCTCAGCCTCCTCCATGACGCCCCCTAGCTGCTGGACAACATCGTCGTCGAGGATGTCCACGTCCTTGATGGGTTTGATCAGACTCAGCTGGTCCAGGGGCAGCAGCCCCGGTGCCCCCACCGGCCCCGTAGTCCTCTCGATAGTGGCTGCCATCTCAGCTGCAAAAGCTGCCTTCTGAGCCTTCTGCCTCTGCTGCTCCTCCTGCTGCCTGTGAGTTTTCATGTGCGCATTTCGGCTTTTGATCTTGAAGAAGACCCTACAAGAAAAAAAAAAAAAAAAGCACATGAAACTTAGAAGGAGATCTGAGTCCCTGGAAATCCGGGTGTCCTATAGGGAATGGGGGTGCATGGAAAGGGATGGCATGAATACTCTATAATCATTCCTGAGCTCATAAAGGGAAAAAACCTGATTTCTAAGGGCTGAGTCAAACAGGGTTGGTAAATCCCAATTCCCTTTGGACATACTGAAAACGGTTCTGTGTATGAACATAATTTCAGCAGCTACAAGAGGCATCCCGTGAACATTTGCCTGATGCTATTCCTCGTCTGGAAAACTACAGGAAACAATTTTTTTTTTGTAGTGACGAGGTTTCACCAAGTTGCTCAGTCTGGTCTCGAGCCCGTGGGCTCAGGCAATCCACTCACCTCGGCCTCCCAAAGTGCTGGGATTACAGGCTGAGCCACCGAGCCCGGCCACAGAAAACATTTCTATTTTTCATAAAGTTATAACTGGACTGCTGGTAGAGAAAGTCCCCAAGTAAAATAAAAATAAGACCAAACAAATAAACAAGTCCCAGACCCCATCAATTAATAGAGGCCACTGAAAGACAGCCGGAAAACGACGAAATACAAATTTCTGTCTGTTAAACTGTCCTTTGTCTCCACCTGGTGGATTGTGGAGTTGTAGCCTTTTTGAGCCAAATGAGTGGAAGGCACTGGCTCCTTTCAGGGAAAACAGGCTGATGCTTCCACACTGCTACTCCAGGATTAGTAGGTGAAAGATAACTGAGAGTCAGCTCAGGATGGTCCCATCATTATGTCAAGTAAATAGCCTTATGATAAATCTGGGGGCCTATTTCTTCCATGGTTCACTCATTGTGTGGTGGTGGTGATGTGAAGACAGCAGAGCACAGAGGAGACTAACAAGTAGGTCCATTTCTCCCATTCCTATGCTTCACGGAGGGACAGAGGTCTGCTGGTTCCAATCCAATCACTCAGCCACTGAGCTCAGCTGGGTTTACTCAGAGGCAGCGTGGCACAGAGGCTAAGGGCACCAGGCTCAGCATGATCTGAATCCCCCCTGGCCACTCGCTGTGCATACAAGCAGCTTCAGCTTTCTGTGCCTCAGTTTCTACCTGTAAAAAAGAAGCTACTGGCTCGCCTATAATCCCTGCACTTTGGGAGACTGAGGTAGGAGGATTGCTTTGGGCCAGCAAGAGCGTGTCTCTACAAAAACCAAAAAAACAAAAACTAAGCCATGCGTGGTGGCGCATGCCTGTAGTCCCAGCTACTTGAGAGGCCAAGGCAGAAGGACCACCTGAGCCCAGGAGGTTGAGGCTGCAGTGAGTCATCATGACAGTACCACTATACTCCATCTAGACTGAGTGGAGGACAGAGAGAGACACCGACTAAAGAAAAAAAAAAAAAAGAAACTACTAGAAGTACCTGCATTATAAGACTAATTTTTTTTTTTTTTTTGAGTTGGAGTCTCACTCTGTCGCCCAGACTGGAGTGCAGTGGCCGTCAGTCTCAACCTGCTGGGCTCCGGCAATCCCTCCGCCTCAGCCTTTCAAGTAGCAGGAATTACAGGCATGTGCTACTATGCCTGGCTGATTTTTTGATTTATTGTAGAGATGAGGTCTCGCTGCCCAGGCGGGTCTCAAACCCGCAGACTCAGGCAATCCATTCACCTCAGCCTCCCAAAGACACGGGATTACAGGCTGAGCCACCGAGCCCGGCTCATAAGACTATTTTAAAGATTAAAATCAGTATGTATGCTGTGGGCTGAATGTGTCCATGTGTCCCCCAAAAAGCATGTGTTGGAAACTTAACCCCAGTGCAACCGTGCTAGGAGGTGAGGCCTCATAGGAGATGTTGAAGGCAGGGGGGCTCTACTTCATGAATGGATTCATGTGGCTTATCAAAGGGCTGGAGGCTGTGAGCTCAACCCCTTGCTCTCTCTTGCCTTCTCCTTGTCCTGCTATGGGATGACTCAGCAAGAAAGCCCTTGCCAGATGCTGGCCCCTCAACCTTGAACTTCCCAGCCTCCAGAGCTATACGAAATACATTTCTTTTCCTTAAAGGTTACCCAGTGAGTGATTCTAGAAACACACAATGGACTAAAAAGTCCTCTGAAACAGTGCCAGGCCAACAGTGAACACCGATAAAAGGCACCAATTAAGCTGCCAGCTATATTCTGTGAGGACGTGTAAGGAGAGGCCCCACTTGGCCTTGCTTATCTAACTGGGGATGTTTTCCTGGTAGAGTTCTGGCAGCCACCTGGTCAGCATCTCTCCAGATAGCTCTTCTCTTTATGTCTGAGGGACTAGGAGTCATGAGAAGAGGAACTCAGCAAGGCTCCTGCAGGATGTCACTCGTGACAGTGTGATACCCTTCCACTCGGGCAGACTCACTGAGAGTCAACTGGAATTCGCCACTGGATGCTGTGGGAGGGGATCGTGCATCCCACCATCAGTGATATTTTCTACCTAAAGTAAATAAACAGACAAAGCAAACCCAAAGGACAGAGCCACCCTTAGGAGCCCAGGTTCTGCATTCAGGCAAAGCTGGGTTCAGATCTCAGCCCTGCTCTCCACTGGTGGTATGACTTGAGGCAAGTCATTTCACCTAACTTTAAAAGCTTATTTGCAAAACAAGGAGAAACAAGGTGTCTGCATCACTACAACTTCTGTGTGAGGAGTAAATGAGTTCACGCACATAAAGTATGTAACAAAATAAGTGCTCAGTAAACATTAGCTGTGATAATTACCAGTTCCTGGCACTTTTCCCATTTAGTTGTTGTTTAACTTATTTTTATTTGAGTCAGGGTCTCGCTCTGTCACACAGGCTAGAGTGCAGTGGCATGATCACAGCTCACAGCCACGACTTCCTGGGCTCAGGTTATCCTTCTGCCTCAGCCTCCTAAGTACTTGGGACTACAGGTATGTGCCCATGCCTGGCTGATTTTTAAATTTTTTTGTAGAGATGAGGTCTCGCTATGTTGCCTAGGTTGGTCTCAAACTCCTGGGCTCAACAAATCCTCCTGCCTCAGCCTCCCAATATGCTGGGATTATAGGCATGAGCCACTGTGCCCGGCATATTGTTTTAAATTATACCTAAAAGAGTGGATAACAGATTTTATTTCATGTGCCAACCCTGATTCATTGGTTGTGCCAGCTTGATTATAATGAAAAGGATTTGAGGTCTTGTATTAATGTGATAGCAAGGAGTGTGGGAATTGATTAGTGATGTCTGTCCTGGGCACAGAAGTGAGCAATAGTGGTAGGGGCACCACATATGAGTCATCTCTGCTACAGAGAGTTCCTGATTAGGTTTCTAAAGAGAGTGACACTAGTGAATACGGTTTATGTGTGCAGGGAAGGAATGGGAATCAGAGTCCTACCCCTCATTTCTGGAAAAGAGTGAACTTTGGTCACTGTCTCAAGATGTCCATCCTTACTGGGCTCTAAGACAACAGAATGGTCATATCTAAGTCAGAGACAAAGTCCACCATACAGATCCCAAGGGTAGTACAAAAAGTTTTGAGAGTCTTGGTTCTTTTTCTGGTTGAGGAAACCCTAGACCATCTTGGCCTGGCCCCCACAGAGCAATGATTCATCATAGACTTAGATTCTGTCCCTGGTCCCACTGCACCTACTTGCCACACTCCTTGCAGGGGAAGATGGTGGTGGGGTCTGTCTCGCCGCTGGTGGTGCTGTGAGAGGGCGAGCTCTTCACCGAGCAGTACCCGCTCTGGGCTGTGCTGGGCTTCTGCTTCCCAGAGGGGATGGCACCTCGGGCCTTGGTCACCTGGTTGGTGCCTCCATGGATGCGGGCATGGCCATTCAGTGCCTGACGGGAGCTGAACACCTGGGGAAGAAAGGGAGTGACATGACATCTACAGTCCTGAAAAGGAAATTAGGGTTATTAGTTACTCAGTGGTAAACATGGGCTATTTGAAACAGTGTCTAATGACGGGGCACAAGCATTTTACCTACGCACACTTGGGTATATGCCACAAAAAGTAAGAATCAAATACCACAACCACAAATACAGTGCCAATAAAAACCTCATCATTGTTACTGGCAGAAGACAAGAGGCGATGTGGCACGCATTAAGGACAGGCTACCATGTAGACATCAAGAGATTGGGAGTCTAGAGGCAGCTCTGTCAGAACAAGCAGGAAAGCCATCAGGCCATTTCCCTCTATATGCTTTATTTTTTCCATCTGTAAAATGGAGTTGGACCAGCTTTCAAAAAAAAATTTTTTTTTGAGTTGGAGTCTCACTCCGTCACCCAGGCTGGAGTGCAGTTGCATGCTCATGGCCACCCCAGTGTTGACCCGCTGGGTTCAGGCCATCCTTCCATCTCAGCCTTCCAAGTCGCCGGAACTACAGGTGCACGCTACCACACCCGGCTAATTTTTTGATTTATTGTAGAGATGAGGTCTCGCCAAGTTGCCCAGGCTGTTCTCGAACCTGTGGGCTCAGGCAATCCCCTGACCTCGGCCTCCCGAAGTGCTGGAATTGAAGGCTTGAGTCACCGGCCCGGCCCAAACTTCTTTTTAAAGTTGAAAACAATCTTCCTCCCTCCTTCCCATTTTCCTCCTCCCTCCCTCCCATCTTCCCTCCTTCTTTCTTTTCTTTAAAAAAAATATTTTAAAACAGAGACAAGGTCTCACTATGTTCCTCTGGCTGGTCTCAAACTTCTGGACTCAAGCAAACCTCTCGCCTTGGCTTCCCAAAGTGCTGGGATTATAGGCGTGAGCCAACACGCCTGGCCCATCCCTCTTTCTTTTCTAACAAATCATGTTTTACTCAAAAGCTCAAGCTCAAGTTACAAGCAGAAGTGCTCTGGCTGAAATGGAAACAGCAGCCCAGATTGAGCCCATTTGCTCAGCTCTATCCACCCCCAGGAAGCCTAGCGCTCCCAAGAAACACAGTTTGAAAGACACCAATTAGGTGTTCTGACATATTCTATATGGCATATATAACCTCAAACAGTAATCTAGTGTTGAAGCAATGTTTAAGACCCCCACATATTAATACAGAATAATGAAAAGAGCGAGGACTTGGGCAGTATTTGGAAGCCTGCCATACATCAGGGTTTCTTAAGTTCCACACCACTAACACTTTAGCCTTTGCTGTCGGGGGGCTGTGTCGTATAAGACGGTTAGCAACATCTCTGGTCATCTAGAGATGCTAGCAGCACCTCCCCAGTCTTGACAAAAATGTCTCTAGACATTGCCAATGTCCTTGGAGAACAAATTATCCCCACTTCAGAACCACTGCTGTAAAGGGATGTAATCCAGGCCCCTGAATCCCAAAAGCCCCAACTTCCAGTTAAATTCATCAGCTAAAGGGAGTACCAGTTGCAGTGGTTGCTCTGCATTAAGTTCATGAGCTTTGTAGATTTTCTTACAGAGAAAGAAATCTACTGCTGATTTAGCAACCAAAGTTTCTGTTGTTAGGCAAAGATCAAAACCAGCATGAGTTTCCCCGAGATCTCAAAAAGTCATTAAAAAATATCCATCTTGCTGAGCATTTCTGATTGGGAAAAGTAAAAGATGACTCCCACTCAGCAAATGATTTACTGTACACCAAAAACTCTGAGTTAAGGAAGCATCAATTTCTGAACGAATTCACCAAGAAATACCATCACTTCAAGTCACATCATAATCATCCCTGCACTGAAGCACTCCACACAAAATGCAACGAGGGAGTGAAGAGGTCAGGACATTAAACATCAGTGATGGAAACGAGCTAGCAATTTCTTCTGTCCTCTCCAAAGCAAAATGTCTTTAAAAATAGTTTTTTTTTTTTACTTTTTCATTTTTTCTTAAATGTAAACCAAGTGAATTTCTGCATTAGGATCTACATATTTTAAAGACTGCTGCTTTCTTTGTCAAAGTGACAGACTCAATAAGCAGCATTCAATACACTGTGGAAAACAGTCCCAATCCTACACCATGTATAAACAAAGACAATACTTGGGGAGAATGAGGTTTCTTGTGAAAGAAGCAATATTCTTATTTTTGGAGCTCACCTATACAGGTGTGCCTTGGATGATTTGGGGAAAGTCCACTAATTCAGACTCATGGGGCACCCATAGGACATTGAGAGTCCAAAGTAAACAACTTTCAGAAATACCCTTTAAAATACTCATGGAGCATAATCCACAATCTTAGCACTATGGGAGGCCAACACAGGAGGATTGCTTGAGCCCAGGAGTTCAAGATCAGCCTAAGCAACATAGCGAGACCTCATCTCTACAAAAAGTCAGAAAAATTAGACTGGCAAGGTGGCCCAGGCCTGCAGTCCCAGCTACTTGGAAGGCTGAGGGGGAAGGATCACTCGAGCTCAGGAAGTTGAGGTTGCGGTGAGCTGTGATCATGCCACTGCAATCCAGCCTGGGCGACAGTGAGACTCTTGACTCAAAAAAACAAAAACAAAAACAAAGCACATGGAACCTTGGACTAGGCCAGTGCAGATTCTGTAAAGCCTTTCTGAAGTGCAAAAAATAACCAAACAGTAAACTTATTTTATTTTTGCTAAATTATGCTTCTAAACAACTTGAAAATTAGTCAACCAAGTGGTTATACATACTCTTCAGCCTGTTTATATGATTAGTGTACTTGTAAATTTTACCCCCAGAGTACAGACATAAACTTTAGTTAAATCTTTTTAACAGCTCTCTAAAATTTCAAATTAGTGGTATTTGAATTAGTAATACTTTATGAAATATGAAATGCAAAACCTTCCAGACAGGTAAAACCATGGACAGTGGGGGCAAGTAATTATGTAATAAAAGAATGATCCTTGTCTATGGGCTCTCTTAGTGCATTTTATTTATATATGCATGTATTTATTTATTTATTTATTACAGAAGGTGTCTTACTGTTGTCGAGGCTGGAGTGCAGTGGTGTGATCATAGCTCACTTCCTGCACTCAAGCAATCCTTATGCCACAGCCTCTCGAGTAGCTGGGACTACATACATGCTCCAGCACACCCAACTTCCCCAAGTGCATTTAAATACATATTGACAGGGCACAAGTTTGTGTGACACACAGCCCAGGGGAGTGCAGAGGCTCCAGGAAACGTGGAGTGTATGAGGGGGATGCAAAAACAACAACAACAACAACAAAAAAAAACCAGAATTATCTTTAGGAGGGCAGGCCCCTTGTGGTACACTTGAAATTTGTTCCTCTGGATCAAATGGTCAACCAAAGTTTTTTACCTGGAAATTTTGAGAAGGTTGTATCACAATTTGCGGAAGAAATGCCCCCGGTTGTAGCAAACAGGTAACTGGTTCTTCCACCATGACAACTCACACTGCGCTGAGTGTTCAGCAGTTGTTGACCCATGTGTTCAACAGCATGACACCCATGCCCCACTCTCCCTAATTCAATCAATCTCACCCCAAGCGATTTTTTTTTATTTCCCTGAATGAAAAAAGTCCTCAAAGGGAAAGGTTTTGCCCATGTGTAAGAGGTGAAACTAAAAATGGCAGAAGAACCAAAAGGCATCAAACCTGACAAGTTCAAAAACTGTTTTGAGCAACGGAAAAAGTGTCTTGATAGATGTATTGCATCCAGAGGAGAGTACTTTGAAGGTGACTGAAGTTTAAACAGGTAAGAATAAATATACAATTTTTATAAATAAATTCTAGGTTTTTTGGGGGTCCCCTTTGTATGTTCTGGAGGCCAACACTCACTGCAGGGCTTGGAAGCTCTCACTTCCTGGGCACAAGGACCTTCTTTGTGTCAACACACAGAATCATACCTGACACAGAACCCGCACTTTGTAAACACCTGTTGGTCAAATGAATAAGAAAACAAGGGCAACAGTGCCCTCTGCCAAACTTTCATTGCTGGAAATGTTTCGACAATGTATCATCTCTTAAAGCCAGGCACAGCTGTGTGGCCCTCGCTGGTCCCAGATCCCTGGATAACACAGAGACACTTACAGCCCCACAGTTGGGCATTTCACAGATGAAGGAGCCTGAGGGCTGGCTGAGGGCCTGCAGAGGTGGCCCCTCCGAGGGAGCCGGGAGGGGGATTGGTGGTGGCTCTGGCGACTTCGGCGCCTCACTCTCCTCTTCTTTTGTAGATTTCCTATCTTCTTCCAGGTCTTCCTCCTCCTCCTCTAACTCTTCCTCTTCTTCACTCGTCTAGTGTGAAGGTAATAAAAGAAGGGGAAACCGCCAAATGGCATTTTTAGTGATAAACAGAACTCACAGACCAGTAGAGGAGAGAGGGGCTGGACTTTGGGGTTGTGACACTCTTGGCATAAGGAATAGGTGACAGAGCTTGCTGGGCACAATCTAAAGGTTGGTCTCTGGACGCTTGGAATTTTGAGGTCAAGGAAGTAAGTCCCTGATCATTTATATAAAAATATGTTGAGGAAGAAAGGAGAGATTTCTGTGTGTAAGAAACTCCCCCTTTTGTATAAGACTATCAGATCTTGAAAATGACTAAAACCCAGGCAGCAGCCCGGGAAAGATGGTAAAAGCTCATCCCTACAAAAAAATAAAATAAGTAGCTGGGCACGGTGGCATGTGACTGTAGTCCCAGCTACTTGGGAGGCTGAGATGGAAGGATTGCCTGAGCCCAGGAGGTCGAGGCTGCCATGAGCCGTGATCATCGTGATCATGCCACTGCACTCCAATCTAGGGGACAGAGTGAGAGACTCTGACTCAACAAACAAACCCACCCCAGGCAGGCTGTCCTGCTTGTGAGTAGCTCTGTCTCCTCACTGCAGAGAGGAGGGTTTTCTAGCACTAACAGTACAGCGAAAACCTCCTTGGAGAGGGACGGAATACCCGTACTGGTTTGTCTTACAGGCTTTATTACACTGCCACATAAGATGCTGGATTTGACCCGCGGGTGTGGAAGTGCGTGGCACCCGGGGAGATCCCACTCTGGTCTTGTCAGAACATAGAATGAAAGGAGAGAAAGTGGAAGGGGAGCATCGCTTTTATTTACTGTGTGCTTTTTCTTTTGTCTCTGACCATGGGCTTGCACAAAGCAAAGTATTCAATGCTTCTATTTACTCATTTTCTCCTACCAGAGGCATTTTATGAAAAAGAAAAAGAAAAACACTTCCTATGAATAATGATTCACCCTGCTTCCATGTCCCCTCTACCCTCTTCAGAACAGCAGCCACGTGGAGAATTAAGCAGAGGGTCCCTGTCCTCCTCAAGAGAAACAACATAGTACATTCCTGGGGTGGTGTGGAGTGTGTGTCCTGGGTGTGTTGGAAGGAAGGGCGGGACCAGGAGGCGCTCATTCTATCTCTTGCTCAATGAACTACTTTATCTTGCTCTCTTCACTCTTACCAGGGAAGGGGTGAGGGACGCAGGCCCAGAAAGGGCTGAAGACCAGAGAAAGGGAATTCTCTGTTCCGTCAGCCTATTTCAGCTTACGTTTTACAGTTTACAAAGTGCTTTCACATTTACCATGCCACCAAGTAGGCTGTAAACGGTCCTCCCAGCTTACAAATGAGGAACGAAAAAGCACATCCAGCTGCCTCTGATCTGACAGCTCATTGGTCTCTGCCGGGCTCTCTCTGTGCACCCATTGCTTAAAGTACAAGGGATCCAGCTTGCTTTACCCCTGACAGCGATGTAAGTCTGGGGAACTTACGAGTTAGAACCCAGAAGCAAGAATTTCCAGGAAGAACAAAGACTTCTGAGTCATGGTATCCTGTCCAAAAACCACAAGCTTCTTCTCTCCAGTTTGGATTCAGGGGATGTGTGTGAGAAAGACAATTCCAGCCAGTATGAGGCAGTTAATAACCACCCCCGTTTCAGAACTGTCCATACTTAATATCAATATATGCATGTTCGAGATGATGCATGAACAAAAATTATTTAAGAAATGGTCCCAGTTTTCATGGGTTAAACAGGATTAATTTGTAATAGTTACATGTGCTGGAAGACCTCAATGAACACGGACACAGGCCTAACACATTTGACGGAGTGGTTTATCACAGAACCTGGACTTCTTGCTAGTATAGGACAGACAGGCTGATTTCATGTAGATGCTCTTATTCATGTAGGAATTCACCATCTTTCAGTTCCAAAGGGTTTCAGGCAAAATCACGTAATGTTAAACTCTATGGGTTTTCCCATTCCTTCATAGAACTGGGGACTTTGTGGTGCAGACCATAGCCTACACTTTGGTAGTTAAAATGAACTTTTAATGACAATGGCGTTTGTTTCATGGCACTTATTCTAATTACAATTTTCTCACAATGTCATTGTTTGGCTTAAAAAATTCTTTTTTGTTTTTTGAGTTGGAGTCTCACTTTGTCGCCCAGCCTGAAGTGCAGTGGCATGCTCATGGCCACCCCAGCGTTGACCTGCTGGGCTTCGGTGATCTTTCTGCCTCAGCCTTCCAAGTAGCCAGAACTACAGGTGTGCGCTACCATGCTCGGCTAATTTTTGGTTTATTGTTGAGACGAGGTCTCACCAAGTTGCCCAGGCTGGTCTCAAACCTGTGGGCTCAGGCAATTCACTCGCCTCGACCTCCAAAGTTGCTGGAATTAAAGGCTGAACCATCGAGTCCCGGCCTTAAAAATTCTTAGAAGACCAGGTGTAGTGGTTCATGCCTGTAATCCCAGCACTTTGGGAGGCCAAGGAGAGAGGAATGCCTGATCCCAGGGGTTCAAAACCAGCCTCGGCAACTTGGCGAGACCTCATCTCTACAATAAATAAAAAAAAATAGCTGGGTGTGGTGGCACACACCTGTAGTTCAAGCTACTTGGAAGGTTGAGGCAGAAGGATTGCTTGAGCCCAGCATGGCGAGGCTGCAATGGCTGTGATGTGCCACTATACTCCAGCCAGAGTGAGAGAGTAAGACTCTGACTCAAAAAAAAAAAATCTTAGAAGAAACAGTTAATATTGTTATAGAATTATAGATTACACTGTACTTTATATATGTCATGGGAATTTAGATAGGTACTATTTCAATTGGCAATCTATAAATCACAAAATGATTTATCATCAAGCCATATGAATCACCAAAATGACTAAGAGATTAAAAGATAGGAGGACAAAAATCTTTCTTTTTTTTTTGAGTTGGAGTCTCACTCTGTCACCCAGACTGGAGTGCAGTGCCCGCTCCCAGCCACCGCAGCCTCGACCTGCTGGGTTCCGGCGATCCTTCCGCCTCAGCCTTCCAAGTAGCCGGAATTACAGGCATGCGCTACCATGCCCGGCTGAGTTTTTGATTTATTGTAGAGATGAGGTCTCACTGCCCAGGCAGGTCTCGAACCCGCGGGCTCAGGTAATCCACTCACCTCAGCCTCCCAAAGGCACGGGATTACAGGCTGAGCCACTGAGCCCGGCTTCAAAAATCTTAATATGTAGAACTTTGTGTCAACAAGCTGGCTATTTTATGATGTATTGTGAAATGAGATATTTAGTAATACCCCAGAATGAGTAAAAGGTGGGCAGATACAGGATGAGGGAGGAGGTCGTATGTTGAACATGGCGCTCAAAACCTTGAATGTTCACAATTAGAGTTTCTTGAGGAGGGTGATATATTTATTTCTGGGACTTATATTACGAGAAGCTGGTAAGTTAGAATACAAACACTCAACAACCCAAAGTTGCTCAAAGACACACATTTGAGTGTCATGGTCACTAACAGTAATGATGACAGTGTATTAAATGCTATGAATCATACATCACACACACACATTTCTAGTTCTCACAGCACTATATATTTTTCTTTTTTAAACAAATGAGGAAATTGGCCAGAGAAGCAATTCTCTCAAGGTTACATAGCTGGTAAAGAAGCTGAACTGAGATTCAAAAGCTGGCTTGTCTGAGACAAAATCTCAGCCTTCTTCACTCCTTGGTCCAGCTGCAAACATCTGCAAGGGCACATTTGTCCATCTGTGAATAGCTCAGAGATCCTAAACCTCTCAAAACCATTGGAGCCAATTACCTTCAAATGACAACGGGGAGGATGCTTCCTGAGCCCTCGTCAGGAGACTGTGCTATAGGTAAACTGGTGCAGACACCACAAGTGAGCTCTGCCTTTGCCCCTGGAGCCCTAGCCGCTATTTGCCAAAGTCAGTTAACTGCCTCAGTTGGTTTCTTAAATTGTGCTGAAATTTGGTCACAGCCAGCTCCAGGAGATTTGTCCTGAGTCGGGAAGCACGAGATCAGGCAGGGGACAAGAAGGTGTGACAGGCACCCTCTCCTTCTACCTCATTTACCGAGCCTATGCTGGGGCTCCCTTCTTCTGCCTCCAAGGGGAAAGTGCCTGTGATGACTGAGGCTGGAAGTCAGACTGCCCCTGCTGAGTAAGTCACTGTGCTCTGTTGACCTCCCGGCTAGCTAGAGAGCAACCATTCCTTTCAAACCGCCATCTTTTTCCCTCTGTCCTTTAGGACCTCAATAACCCCTGAGCTACCTGAGCATATTCCTTCATGTTCTATCTGGAGAGAAACGGACACCTGCCCTTTAGTAAAACACTGAAGATATATGATCCAGGACACCAGAGCTATCCCAGTGTCCCAGGCAGACCCAGAGGATAAAGAGCAGGAACATATCCTAGGACTGTGCCTCCTGCACCCTCCCCAGTCCTCGCATGACCCCAATTCTTCATCTCCACTTGGCAAACCATGCTCAGAAGGTGGACTGTGCACACAGTGCCCACAAAGGAGCTGGGAGCTCCCATGCTGGCCTTAAAGCAAGATTTTCTTGTTTTTGTGGGCCTGAGTCATCTCAACGTAAGCTTGTTGCCCTTCCTAAGCTCACAAGTGAGGAGGGTGTAATACTGGCTCCTGGTGAATAAGCCCAAGAAGGTGTGGCCCTTAGGGCACTGTCTTCATCTTACCTCCCTAATCTGAGGCTACGCCCTGGCCCGGGCTTTTCTACCCAGTCAGCTCAAGATGGTGGCTCTGCCTCGTGGAAACATCTTCACTGGCATGCCTCTCTGCTCACCAGCCCCTTGTTTGTTCTGTCTCTCTTCAGTGAGTTTATAGAGATGTTGCTACAAACCAGAGTGAATCCTATCTTGGTAAAATGCTCATTCATTCAAATACTTACTGGGTGCATGTATTATGCCAGATACTGTCCTCTGCACTCGGTAACACCCAAGCCTAAGAGACACCACTTACCTTGAGACCATAGCCTCTGATTTTGCCCTCTTTTAAAACTCAGCACTAACAGAGCCAAAATATTCCAGAATTGGAAAGGGCTTCCCAAATCATCTAAATCGTCAGCCCCGTTTTGCAGGTCAGCAAGCCCAGGAGCCAGGTCCTAGGTCTTTCAGGATAAGGTTCTTTGTGCTTCCTGGTTTGCTGTCTATTCTACTCATTTGGAAAGCAATGCTCTGTGTGACTGTGGGAAAGTCCCTTTTCCTCTCTGGGTCTCAACCTTCTGCTTGTAAGATGGTGGAATAGTCTTTAGGGCTGTATCTAAGACTTTCCAGTTCTCATCTCACACTGCTTTTAAACACACCTGGGGTTTGCAGGAAGATTTCCACTCATGTATATTACATCTTCCCAACAGGACATAGGCTCTGGGTGGTGAGGAGAGGAGGCAGAGGCTGATGACCATTCTTGGGTTACCTACAGCACTACATACACATCGCAGTTTACATTGTGGGACTTCAATTTTTTTAAGTTGACTGAGCCAGAGGAGGTTACCCTGGTTCTGCTGTTGGTGTTTTTTTTTTTTTTAAGAGACAGGATCTCATACTATCACCCAGGCTGGAGTGTGGTGGTGGATCATAGCTTACTGCAGCCTCAACCTCCTGGGCTCAAGCGATCCCCTCACTTCAGCTTCCTAAGTAGCTGTGATGACAGGTATATACCATCACTCCCTTCTAAAATTTTTGTAGAGATGGGGTCTTGCTGTGTTGCCCAAGCTGGGACTACAGGCACAGGCATGGGTTACCATGCCTGGCTAATTTTTTTTTTAATTTAATTTTTTTGTAGAGATGAGATCTTGCTATGTAGCCCATGCTGGTATCACACTCCTGGCCTCAAGCACTCTTCCTGTCTTGGTCTCCCAAAGTGCTGGGATTACAGGCATGAGCCACTGTGCCTGACTGATACTGCTTTTTTTAAACATTAGGCCACAGATGAGTAAAGGCTATTCTGATATAATAAATCATTACTAAGACCAGTCAATCAAAAGCCTTGGTCACAGGAAACCCTGAATATAACATACTGCCATCTCTGATTGAAAAATGGCATTATCATTCTATTCCACAGATTTATATTTTCTCTCGAATTTGGGTCCAAATATAAATTAATATGTATATATATTTCACAGCTAAGATCAATTCTTAGTTAAGAGCTTAAACTTTGAAGCACTGATGAGTCCACGTGTTTTTATACTTCTCTAAAAGAATTACATTTGACCACTCTGAAGTACACAAGGGAATCAGGCTCAGACAACATATTTGCCAGCTGTGTGACCCTGGCTAACTTACACTCTGACTCAGTTTCCCATCTCATAGGATTGGTATTAAATGAATAAATTGGATTAAATGAGTCAATATTTGTAAAGTCCTTAGTACACTATCTGGCATATGAGAAAGTGCTATTTAATTGTCTGTTAAAGACAATAAGCCACATATGTGCTAACCCTTATAACTGGAGCACAATTGGGAATGACAATACAATTACTGATATTCACATAATTTGTGGATTCTAAACACTTTTGCTGTTGGAGGTTAGAGTTTAGTAATTTTTTGTAAGACATAATTTTTACCTACACATACACAGTAGGCAATGTTTTCCACAGAGTGTGAAAAGGAGATTTCCACTGGTTATGGATGCAGAGAGGAGATCACAAGTGATAAGTGATGTGACCAAATCCACATGTATAGGGTTCAGAGAGTAGCCAGGTCTTGTTATGTCTCTCTTTTTTTTTTTTTTGAGTCAGGGTCTCACTCTGTCATCTAGGCTGAAGGGCAGTCACAATCATGGCTTACCACAGCCCTGACCTCCTGGGCTCAGGTGATCCTCCCACCTCAGCCTCCTGAGTAGCTGGGACTACAGATGTGTGCCACCATACCTGGCTAATTTTTTGATTTTTTTTTGTAGAGATGAGGTCTTGCTATGTTGCCCAGGCTTGTCTTGAACTCCTGGGCTCAAGCAATCCTCTTCCTTTGGCCTCCAAAGTGCTGGGCTTACAGGTGTGAGCCACTGAGCATGGCCTTTGTTATGTCATTAGTGTATACTTAATCTAACATGCAGATGGCTTTGGGTTGTCTGCTAATGAAGGACATCAATGCCAGGGATAAATGGTGATGTCAGGATTAGAATCATCTACACATTGCTGACCAATTCCTCAGTGATTGAGAGCTCCTGGCACTATCTGAGGTCCAAGTGCCTCTTGCTCATGCTTGATACAGACGGTGGCAAAATACTAGGGTTTCTTCATCTTTCTGAGGCCTGTGATGGTCTCAGATCAGTAGCATCTATGACATGGAAGGATCAGGAAAGGAATATTCCAGGGGGTCAGGACACTTAATTATAAATCAGCCAAGCCAAGGCTGAGACCATCCTGACTTAACTCTCCTGGTTCCTATGGGTCTTGAAGGGTGAGCCAGCCCTCAGTGATGTAGCTAAACACTGAACGAAGGACACCTTCCCTCTGCTTAGACCAGGAGGACAAGTCCTGCATCCTGCATGGGAGCTGGGCTGTTGTCACCTCTTCACTCCAGCTATCTGGCTGTCTTGCAGCAAAGCCAAACCAAACACCAGCTACTTATTAACCTGGGCGTGGGATGGGAGCCACGCCAGCCTGAGGAACAACTTAGCAGCTTCACTCACCATGCAATCGTCGATGATTTCCGCCAGGCGTGTCCGGTGCTTGCGCCCCAGCCGCATTATTTTTTTCCACGTGTAGTAGTACTCCACACACTGAGCCACGGTCTTGGACTTCACCTGCCGGGAAAGCAAGTGCAAGGTGAGCTCCAGTCACAAGTAAAAGCCAGCAAGCTTTTCTGAATATTTACTTTTGAAACAGATTTATTTATATATTTAGAGATAGGGTCTTGCTCTGTTGCCCAGGCTGGAGTACAGTGGTGCAATCACAGCTCACTGCAGCCTGGAACTTCTGGGTTCTAAGAGATCCTCTCACCTCAGCCTTCCAAGTAGCCAGACTACCGGTGCACATGACTGCACCCAGCTAATAATTTTATTTTATTTTTTGTAGAGACAGGGTCTCACTATGTTGCCCAGGTTGGTCTCAAACTGGCCTTCCAAAGCGCTGGGATTACAGGTGTGAGTCACCACACCTGGCCACAAATTTTATAATAGGTTTATACAGTTCAGTAAAAAATGTACACAGTGAAAAGCCTCCTAACTGTGCCTATCCTCACTCCTCACCCATGTAACACAAGCAGCCCCTTGTTTTCATTTCTTGGTTGTCATTCCAGAACTTCTTTATGTATGTACCAACACACATAAAAATATTTCCCTCCCCACCATCTTTCCTCACAAAAGGTAGCACACTGTAAATAATATTTTTCAATGTATAGCTTAGAGTTTTTTCAGATCATCCCCTACAGACCTTACTCATTTTTTAACCCACAGAGCAGCTGCTTTTTCATTTAATATGCTTGATTGTGTTTAGCTCACTGACTTGACCTTCAAAATCTATTTGTGAAAAATGTTCCTTAGTAATGGAATGGGAATATAAGACAAAAGTTACAATGACGGAGCTTAGATTTTGCAGGAAATACGCCTTGCCCTGTTCACCCCTCAAGAGGCAATGGTATATACATTTTAAGGCAAAAACATTCCTTTGTTTAGTTCATGTATCTCTGTGCTCAAGTGAGGTTTGATAATGCGGGTCTTCTGGAGGCAGATGAAAGGTTGGCCCTCGACTTCGGGGGTGGGATCATGGCCACCTACACAGTGAGATGAGAGGGACATCACCAGAAGTTCTGACTCCTCAAAGTTGCCCCCTTTTATCTGGAACATCCACATTAGAATCATCCCAGGAAGTAAGGATACTGTCCCAGAGAGCTCCTGTTAAAACTGGCATTGGCCAGGTGCAGTGGCTCATGCCTATAATCCCAGCACTTTGGGAAGCCAGGGTGAGAGGACTGCTTGAGCCCAGGAGTTAGAGATCAGCCTGGGCAACATAGCAAGCCCTCATCTCTACAAAAAGAAAAAAAAATCAGTTGGGCATGGTGGCAGATGCCTATAGTCCCAGCTACTTGGAAGGTAGAAGAATTGCCTGAGCTCAGGAGGTCGAGGTTGTGGCAAGCTGTGATTGTGCCACTGCACTCCAGCCTGGGTGACAGAGTGAGACCCCAACACAAAAACAAAACAAAACAACTCCACATTGCCTGGCACACACAGCACAAGACTCCATCATCAATTGACAGGGTGGAGACTTCAGGGATTAAGGCCTAGGCCAGGTCAGTCCTGGGGCAAGGGTGACTCAAAAAATGGGGGCAGGGAACTGCTGGGCACATGGGGTAGCAAAGGGGGAGGTGGCTGCCAAGGCAGCGAAGGGCAGGAACAAATGCAGAGATGGAGGTGGAGGCAAGTCAGAGACAAATCTGCTGATTTCTGATGCTCATTCAGGCGAGGCCCTAGATGAAGGACAGGAGACGTGCCACCCCAGGACAGCACCATCCAGCCCAGCTAGGACCAGTAGGAGCTGTCTCCTGTGACCTGTTCTCTTGTATCTGAACACCCTTAACTATCTTTAATAGCTCCATTATTCATCAGTTTGTTGAAACACTCTTGAACAGTTTTAATTCTTGAGGCTAAACCACCTCTCAGCCAATTGAAGCCTCTTACATTTTTATCTATCATATACTGGGTGACAGAGTGAGACCATGACTCATAAAAAAAAAAGCCTCCACCACTGCAATGTCCAAATAATCCTTTTTTTTCTCTATGTTTGCCCCACATCCCCAACACTGGGGTCAGACCACCCCACATCAATGCTCATCCTTCACCAGTGAGGGGTAAAGACATCCAACCTTTTTGGGAGGATGTTAAACCAGTAGCCATATATTTCTAAATATCTTTATGTGTACTATTTCCCACATTTAATTTCAAGAGAGCAATGAGGAAAACTATACTTACCATCTTCTGTACAAAAATAAAGTCTTTGCTGTAAGTGGCTAGTGCTTTGTTAAACAGTTTTCTTTCTAGGGAGGTCCATTTGTCCGAACCTACAACAAAACACAAGCTTCATAAGAACAGCTCAGTTTTCCTTGCTTTTAGTTGCTGGTTCATTAGTTAAGTTACAGAATACAATTGTCTGGCAAGTGATGGAACACATATCAAACTACTGTTTGTATAGAAGGACAGTGTAATGTAGTGGTTAGCAGGCCTGACACCTGTGTTCATATCCTTGCTATGACCTTGACCTTGGCAAGTTATTTATTCTAAGCCTCAGTTTTGTTACCTACAAAAGGGAATAATTATAATTGCTTCCACAGCTTAGGATTTTTGTGAAGGTAAAGGATAATGCACAAAAAATATCCAGCTTAATAAATGGGAAAGAGTGAGCATTCAACAACTTTTAGGCACAGTTTTTACATAATTATTATATTCACAAGTGCAAGCACTCATGTGATAAGCACCCTTCAGGGAGTGGCTGGATTCACCATTCTCCTCCCTCCACTCTCAAAATGCTCATGATCTATTGGGGAAACAAACCAGTAGGTCATAGCATTAAACTGATAACTGCAATTATAAAGATAAAAATGAGTCATTTGGGGCTGGGCATGGTGGTTCATGCCTGAAATCCCAGCACTTTGGGAGGCCGAGATGAGAAGATTGCCTGAGCCCAGGAGTTCGAGACCAGTCTGGGCAACATGGTGATACCTCATCTCTACAATAAATAAAAAAATTGGCTGGGCATGGTGGTGCGTGTCTGTAGTCCCAGCAACTTGGAAGGCTGAGGCAGAAGGATCACTTGAGCCCAGCGGGTCAAGGCTCCAGTGGCCGTGATTGTGCCACTGGACTCCAGCCTGGGTGACAGAGTGAGACCTGACTCAAAAAAAAAAAAAAAAAAAAAGTGAATCATTTGGTTCAACTAACAAGCCTATAAGACTGGTATTACTATGATCCATTTTCCAGATGAAGATATGGAGGATATTACTCAAATAATGGCCAGTAATCCAGTACAGTTTAACGGGCACAGATGAGGAATGCCAGATTCAGGTTAGAGTCACATAGCCAGGAAGGCGCCCAGCTAGAGAAGACACCTGAATTGAGTTTTAAAGGACGTGCAGATGTAAGTCAGGGAAGAAGGAGAGGGAGGGGTATTCTTGGAAGAGGAAGCAGCATGTGCAAAATCAGAGGCAAGAGTGAGGTGATACACTTCATTCACTCTTCATTCAACAGATAATTTATTAGGTGTATATTACAAGCAAGACACTATGCTAGGAAAAAAGAGCTAACATTTATAGGTGCTTACTACGTGCCAGGTTCTCAGTACTTTTTAGTTATTAATCACTTGGTTCTACCATCATTTTACAGATGAGGAAAGAATGACCAGTAATCCAGTATGGTTCAAGTACAGGGTTCCAGCAGACAAGAAATAGATGAGGCTAGAGAGGTGAGTGGGACCAGTTCTTGACAGATTTGCTGACTGATGTTCCTTTTAGGTAGCCATCAGAATAGCAACCATGGTGCATCTGCCTTGCTGGCTGAAACTGATATGTTTTTTCCTCCATAAAAGAGAAAGCAAGCTATGAGGATAATCATATAGAATGACACTGGCATGGTTGGGCATGGTGGCTCACATCTGTAATCCCAGCACCTTGAGAGGCCAAGGTGGGAGGATTGTTTGGGCAGGAGTTCAACACGCTGGCCTGTTTGGGGCAAGAAATAAGGTCTAATTCTAAGGGGATGTCTACTTTTGGGGCCTCTGGGGAAGGTTCAACCACTGTGGCTGGTTCACAGAAAACTCAGCCCCATTTTTCTGGCTTGCTGATTCTCCATGTCTCTGATTCCCTGGATGGTACTAGGCCAGGCCTTTGACATTCCTCTACTCCTTCTCAGAGCTCTAGCACCCCAAGCCATAGAATCTTTCCTCCCATCCAGGACAAGTTTCAGGTTTCCACTTTGCTATGATCAACAAATGGGGCTGCAGTACTGGAAACCTGAATCGCTTCTTCCCTTGTAACTTTCAGTCAAAATAAGTGGATCAGGCGAAACTGCTCTGGGCAGGCAGGGACCTCCTTATACCCTAGATGGAGCTTCTTGAGGGAACAGGATTCTTGGATCCTTGAGAGAATTTGTGGTTCAGTGATGTAAAACCAGATTTCTGAAATAAACACCTTCTTCATGTAACTCCTTGATGGGTCCTCATACCAAGAGCTCTGGCTCCAGATTCAGAATATTTTCTCCACTGCTGGGCTGGCTAACATTTCTAAAAAAGCAGGGCCACCACCTGATTTTTTTGGTTTGCAAGTTTATCTCTTTACTTCTAGTAGGAAAGCAGTTTTCCAAGTACTCCTCAGCAGAAGGAACCATCTTCCACAGATTCTGGAAGTCTGGACGGTTCTGACTGTGTAAACTAAGGGTCCCCAATCCTTGGGCTACGGACTGGTACTGGTCTGTGGCCTATTAATAACCGGGCTGCACAGCAGGAGGTGAGTGCAGGTGCGTGGAGCTCCGCCTCCCGTCAGAGGAGGACACAGAAGTGCGAACCCTATTGTGAACCACGCATGTGAGGTATCTAAGTTGTGTGCTTCTTATGAGAACCTAATGCCTGATAATCCTCCCTGCTCCCACTGTCCATGAAAAAGTGGTCTTCCACGAAACTGGTCCCTGATGCCAAAAAGGTTGGGAACTGCTGGTATAATCATAGCAGTAAGGAGGGGCAGAGGGGCTGGGGGTTTGGCGATCTTTCCAGAGTGGATGTGAGCAGAGGGGGCTGGTGAGATTTAAACTGCTACAGCAGTTCTATCATCATTCCTCAAATTCTGTTCAACATTCAAGGGCTTGGGGTCCCAGCACCCCTATACTCCCCTTACCCAGGAACAGGCACAGAAAGAGGAAGACGGAAAGGATTAACCAACAATTTAGCTGAACAACCAAAGAACAGCCGTGGTTCCTTTTAGGTAGCCATCAAAATAGCACACAGGTAAGGGAGTCAGAGAGATAAAGATGGAAGATCACAATGGTGACGCATCACACCACCTGAGTCACACAGGCTTACAAGGGGGCTGACGTGCTGCCCTTTGCAGGTGTAGAGGCTGTGCTGGCCATGTCTGCATCTCAGATGGAGAATTGGGACATTTTGCTAATGAAACCCTCAAGTAGATCAATCACAATTCTTTCCAATCTCAGCCAGACTGGAAGTTTCTGAATTCGAGAGCAGCTCTTAGAAATAGCGAGATAGCCTTCTCTGGCCAGCACCCCATCCTGTCTCTGCAGTGGATACACTTTTCTCCATTTCCTGCTGGGCTCGTCACCTGATTTCTGGCTCAAAAAAGCTAAGTTCCCAGGTCTGTTGCCCTCTGAGAAACATGTCCCTTCATGTTTCCAAATGGCTGATCAGGTGCAACCCCACAGAAGGTAGTTTCCTGGTCCATCTGTGACAGGGATTCCCCAAATTGGCTCCCAGTGACTGCCACTCTGGGATGGGTTCTTCTGTTTTCCTGAGCCCAGAGTGTGCATTCTGCACAGGTCATTGTGGGCTGTATGCCCTCCCTTTTGCTCTGCGCCATGCTTTCACACCAAGGCCTGCAGGGGCTGGGTCAGGCAGCACAGCTTAGAGACTAAGAAATGGCTCCTCCATGTAGTCCTAGAGTCTGTGCTTCGGTGCAAATGATAGTGTTGTGTGTGTGGTATGTGTCTGTCCAACAGGATGTCTGTGAAGTGAGGGACTGAGGCTTGGCCAGATGACAAATCCACTCTCACACTCACACTAGAGCTGGCCTTCAGACCAAGTGATTATCCACTGAGGCTGAGACTCCACCCCTGGGCTCCCGGACTGAATTCCCAGGCCAAAACCTGGTACAGATACATAACATTCGAATGTGCTCTTGCCAAATAATATCACCGAACTGTGACTTCAGGAGACATTACGCTGTGAATCTGGTTCTGTCACTTACTCCTGTGATGCCAAGGCAAGTCTGCTTAACTTCTGAGTCTCAATTTCCTCCACTGTGACATGGGGATGGTGGCAGTCACCCTGTGACTGACAGCATTTGGTCCTAAGGAAGTGCTCAACAGACATCTTGGATCCTCACTGGCCACTTGGACAGCAGATTCCAAATCAGCCCAGGGCTACGAGACACATGCTGTCCCCTGCTGTGTGTGGAGTGGCACTCAGGAAGACCACCTGTCCCTGCAGCGGCTCCTTGTTCTGCAGATTTATAATTCCACAGCCTTGCTCCTGGCTGCCCATGACTTCCATGGTCGTCAGCTCCCTGCCTCCAAAATCCCTCTGTAATCCAAAGTCAAGGAAAGGCTCAGGTGTCCTTCTTCCCTGGAGTTAGACTGACTGGCCCATTCCTCATTCTTGGACAAGGTTCTAGGCCAGCCCTTCTGGAATTCTGCATCTTGGACAAAGCCCAGGATAACATACAAAACTGAGGCAGAGGGCTGCCTCAAACCTTCCCCTATCCTTCTAACCACTCTCCCCACCCCCCTTCCCCCACTGCCCTCCCTTGTAAGACCCCTGCTGCCCACTCGGCATGCATGCAGGGTTAGTGGGCTGACATCCCCCCAGACTCATTTGTTCTACCTGGGGATTCCTGGCTATTGGGCTGTTATCAGCAGGGGCCCCTAACAAGACGATTAAGGCTAATTACAAAGAAACTAATTAACTGGATGAAACTGGTGCTGGGACAGTATCCAGAGGAAAACTGTTCTGAGCTTCGGTTGCTGGGAAACAGGCTCTGGACTGCGGCTAATTTTGGGGCAATCTACAGTGAACCCAGGCAATTAAAAAGAGACACAGAGGGGTACGAAAATGTGTGGGCACAGTATTTTTTAGAGGGTCTTTCTGCTGTCTTTCTGGATTTTCAAAACTTCCACAGTTGTTTCTGTAGTTATACAAGAAAGACAAGGTTTTGGCTGTTTTTCTACCAGATCTTCATTTCCGTGTAGTATTTTCCATAGTAAATGAAGGTTGAATAATTTTTTTAAGGGTGCAAGGTGAAGCAGGCTGCTTACCAAAGTTCTCTCTGAGGGCAAGAAGGAGGGAATTGATTCAAAGCTTGTCCACTATTTTTCCCCCTCTTTTCTTTTTTACAAGTGCTGTGTCAGACAAGGCAGGAAAGTAAGTATGAACTCACTTCCTGCCCTTGGGGGGGCCTATCGAGGTAGAACTATGGGCTAAGACTGTCTGCAAAGTGACACCATAGATGGGTTTCTTACAAAGTACTCTATTGAGGATGTAATACATCTAACTGGGGTAGCTTCCAACGCAGAGACGAGGCATGGAATGGGAATGGGTATCTCAATGGAATGGGTATTTCCTCCAGGTCTCCCCCATCACCAGAGGTCAGGGTTTCAGAACCCAATGGGCATTTGGGCTGGTGTCAGAGCGGACAGTAGCTAGCCTCTGACGAATCCCTGCCGAGATGTCAGGGCCAGTTCTAACACTGCTTCCGCTCTGTGCCCATCTGCAAGAATCACCAGTTCAATAGAAAAATCAAGGTTGCTGCAATCCCTCTAATCACAATCAGGTGTCCTCCCCACCCTGACTCCCCCACCCTCAGCCCTTCCCTACCCAAGTGCTAACTGAAAACCACTGCAAACAACTGCTAACCATGCTTGGGTGGGAGGGTGCTGAGAGGGACAGAGGGCTGGGTGATGCAGCCTGGCATGAATGGAGCGTCGAGAGTCACTGCAATAGAATCTTCCTCTGAGGATCTTGTACAGAGATTTTGTGGCCTTGGCAAGCAGCCCTCAGATCTGGGCAAGTTGGCCACCCTACCAGACCTTCCCCTGGCATTGGTCACTTTTTCCTGTTCTTACTGAATGACTTGGGAAGGGTGGGGAAAAGAAGATAATGAGTAAAGTAAGGAAGTGATTTTCACAGGCCTATGTCTCCTTCTCCCCAAACCTGCACTCTCCCTCCCTGACACAGACAAGCACAGACAGGCCCGAAAGAGTCGAACTCCCTTTCTAGATAAGTAGGAGGCTGGACAGCAAATTCAGGGCTGGGAATGGGGGTGGGTGGCATGGGCCACAGTCACAGAATGGGAAGCCAAAGGAGATTCACAGGACTTAATTGCCAGGGATGCTGCAATTAAGCCAACAGACAGTCCCTACTGGGGAGCAACCCAATGGGACTCGGCACAAGGGCCAAGGCATGATAGGTCCATGGAGATGGGTTTTACTGACATCTGTGAATCAAATAAGGGGGTGTCAGAAGTGGGGAAAAGAGGTGGTGCTGGTCACTGGAGCATGTGATGGGCGAGACTCTGCTGCTTCCTGAGACTTGGAAGGGAACGTTAAGGGGATGGCATTGGGTAAGATTTTAGAGATCAGTGACCTCTGCCCTTTTGGCTCATAATTCTAGAAGATTCTCTGGGACCCAGTCTGTGATTACTTCCTGGAGAAGGAAAGTGACTGGCATACACAGGAGGGCAAGCTTCTCTTGGGACACCAACCTCTCTCAGCTCAGCTCTACTTTTTTTGCCTCTCAGGGTTGAAATGACTCCAGAAAGCCTGCCTGTTGGGAAGGGGCAGGGGTCAGCAAGGGATTAGGTAGGAACTCCCAACCTCAAAAGATCAACTCATTGTAGCAGAGTTTAGGGTCTTCTAGTTTCAAAGTTTTGGGTAATATTTTAGTGTTTTTGATTTGTTTTGTTTGGGGGGGTGTGGTTTCGAGTCCACAGTTTTCTACCCTTTTTAGTGTTATGATGCACATAAAGATAGTAACACTTGTCTGGCACACTGGGAAGATCTGGAGGGGACTGCGTCCCAGATGAAGCTGCTCATGGCTGGAGCTGACCAGCCCAGAGACGCTGACCAGCCCAGTCACCTTGGGGGCTGAGGGCAGTAGCATCTCACAGCAATGGTGGGGAAGCTTTTAGCCAACCCACTCACTATGCAAAGAAGCTTGAGGCAGGCTCCAGGAGGGTTTAATGGGAAGCAGATGATGCTGGGAATGAAGAGAGAGAGCTGAACTGTTTCCATGGCAGATCAGGGAGAACTCCTACATCTTTCTACCCACACTCGGGGCAGACACCAAGCAGGAAATGATAGAGACAACATCAAGAAACTGGCTCCTTGAGACCACTGGTTAAACGATGGATTTCTTATCCCACGTGGCCATTTTGTGCTGGCCTACTTCCAGGAGTGCTGAGTGTGACCCACAGGCAGGCACTCTAGGCTTGTTAAGCTTAGGTGTGGGGCTTCGAGGTCTTTCTATCTTGGGATGACAGGCAGGAAAGACAGAGAGGAAGAGCACAGTAAGAGGGGCAAATGACAGTAGGAGACAGCCCCTGAGAACACGCAGGTATGAGTAAAGAAGCCCTCACTTTAGGCCACATCTGGCTGCCTGAACCTAGGCTGGAAAAGGTATCATGAGGTCCCTAAGCCCATTCATGTAGTTAGCACCTGCCTAGAAACCATCAAAGGATTAAAAATCGAGGGGCATTGGAGGATTCAGACTCCTGTGAAATAGAGAACCAAGGAAGGTTTGTAGGTTTCCTCAGAAGGGACAGGTCTGCCAGAGTTAATGGAAGTGGAGATGTCAACCTCGGCTTCACTGGTCATATCTTAGACTCCTCAGCTCGTTTCCTTCTCTCTTCATGATTCTCACTCCATTCAAATCTCAAAGGTGTCTTCTACTTTCCTCTTATTGTCATGCTGTTATTAATCCACACACTCTCGGACCCTACGGGTAAGAAGTTTTTCTTCTGCCGTTTGTGTGATCCATTATTTAATAACTGCCTTCTCCTCACACTCCAAATTGCATGAGGTAAGACTAGAGCTATGTCTGTCATGGTCACTGCGGTGTCTTAGTGATTAGCAAGTCCCTTGTACACAGTAAGCATTCAATAAATAATTGTTAAATAAATGAATAATAACTGCCATTAGGATGTGCCAGGCATCGGGCTACATATACTATTTCTAATCTTCACAAAAATGCTACAAGGATAGAATACAAACCCCTTTTACAGGTGAGAAAATCAAGGCTGCACAAGGCCAAGGGACTTAGTCAGTGATTGAACCATGGCTATTGATTCCAAAGCCAGGGGCTTATCATCATCAGCTCTGTGTTGTTCCCTGCGGTGGCTCTTTCTGGTCTCATGCAGTCATCTCACTGCCACATGTGTAGGGCACTGTTCACTATCACCCAGGTCCTGGAACACCCAGGAGGGGCAGGAGCTTACACAGACAATGCTGACAGTGCCAAGACAGCAGGCACAACTGCTCTCACCAGCTCTGCCCCAGCAGGCCTTGAGATCACAGGTGGCAATCAGGACAGAACCAGCATTATCGATCACTGAAAAGTGACACAACCCAACATGCAAGCAGCCCACTCTCAGGAAGCAACAGGCACAGGGCTCATGGCAACCTACCGGCATAGTGGTAATTTGCTAAAGGATGACATTTTAACCTGACTGGTTTCCGCAGCAGCAGCATTTCCAGAGCAGCCTGTAGACCCAAGGGACAGAAAAGGCAAGAGTCAGTAACAGGGCCACATGTTCCAGGGAGGCCGTCTACTCAAAGGGGGAAAGAGGCTAGCACTGTAGAGACTGGGGGCGGGACGCTGGAAGGAAAACCAGAGGGAGAGGGGTTTCCTTTCTGTTTTGCACCCAACAAAACTTGTAATTCTTTTTTATTTCTTGAGTCAGGGTCTCACTCTGCTGCCCAGGCTGGAGCGCAGAGGCACAATCATGGCTCAGAGAAGCCTCAACATCCTAGGCTCAGGTGATCCTTCCACCTCAGTTTCCTGAGTAGATGGGACTACAGGCACATGCCACCATGCCTTGCTAATAATTTTTGTAAAGTCAAGGTCTTGCTATGTTGCCCAGGCTGGTCTTGAATTCCTAGGCTCAAGAAATCCTTTTGCCTCAGCCTCTCAAAGTGTTGGGATTATAGGCGTGAGCCACCAAACTCGGCCAAGATTCATAGTTCTGACAAGCCTCCCCACCCATGCCTGAAGCCAGTTGGTCACGTCACAGGAAAATAGCCAAGACTTGACTCTTTCTTGGTGAGGGACCACCAACTCCAGAGAGATGGATATGGCATCTTCTAAAAGAAAGCTGAGTTTCTGGGAGAAGGTCTCTGAGGAAATGAGTGGGTGATTTGTAACTGTTTTACAGAAAAATCACGTTTTATTACAATTCAACATAAACAGCTGCATTAGTAATAACTATACCTCACACTATCCTTCCAGAGAGCCTAGTTAAATAAATCCTTTCAAATCAACTTGGTTGGCTTTGAAAAAAATGCTGCAGGCAGAGTTGAGCAGTGCATGGTTTAGCGGCAGAGCAAGACCTAGAATCTTGCTACTCCAAGTGTGGTCCATGACCTGCAGCACCTGAAGCAAGCTAGAAGCTGGCCAAAATGAACAACCTGGATCTCACCTGAATTGCTTGAATCAGAATCCACATTTTTTTTTTTTAAGTCGGAGTCTCATTCTGTCACCCAGGCTGGAGTGCAGTGGCATGATAACAGCTCACTGTGGTCTCAACCTCCTGGGCTCAGGTGACCATTTTGCCTCAGCCTCCTGAGTAGGTGGGACTGCAGGCGTATGCCACCACGCCCAGCTAATTTTTTGATTTTCTGTAGGAGACGAGGTCACACTGGTCTCAAAATCCTGTGCTCAAGCAATCCACCTGCCTCGGCCTCCTAGAGTGCTGGGATTACAGGTGTGAGCCACAATGCCTGACCCCTCAGAATCTGAATTTTAACAAGATTCCCCAGGTGATCTGTGTGTACATTAAAAGTTCGAGAAGCACTACTCTGCAGCTCTGACCTCAAAAGGTGAAGGATAGTTTTTCAACATTCTAGAAAATATTTGAAGGGTATCATGGTATTGAGACATTTGTTTCTTTTCACTTTTTCATAAAATCAAAATGCAGACAGCTAGATCTGGTACCAGGAAGAACTATGTATTTATAGAAAGGGGAAACTGCAGCTAGTGATTGAGTGATCAGGCCAGAAGTCCAAGCTGAGCAGGTAAATTGTTAGCTCTGATTCTGGGAAGATGGCACTAAGGCTCTGGTTTGGTGACATCTACAGAATTGTGTTAAAAGTGGAAGAATGGAACCAGTTGGTGCACAGTAAATACTTCACTTTGGTTAGGGAAGAAAAGAATTCTATAAACATCAAACTTTGGTTGATTTCTACAGTAGGAAAGAATTACCAGCAGAGTATGATAGACTATTTTAGATCAACTATTTCAGTAAGGCTCTCTACCTCCATTCCTGGAGACTCAGTTTTCTGATGTCAAATGCAAACCGAGAAAACAGAGACTCTAATTTCCTAGGACAGATGTGCTCACGGTTGTAATTTAGAACAGATGGGTAAACAGAAGTCAAACTGGAGATTTTTTTTTCCTGCAAGCGTTTAAGTCCTGACCTCCTCATTGAGACAAGGAACATGGAGGCATCATGGTCATCATCTTAAGAACTGGTTGTATGGTAATGGGACAATACTGAACCCCGGGAAAACGCTCTTCAGAATTTTGTGAAGGCGTCTTTTCACAGTTCCTTACCATCACATCGCCTTTGGCCTCAAACAGGGAGTGCAAAGCAAATTCGGAATTGGTCCCTCCACCTGGCAACGCACTTGAACAGCAAAGATTGAGAAGATTCTCCACTGTTGGGAACAAGGAGAAGCCACTGCATCAGACAGAGCTCAGTATCATGGAAAAACACACCAATCCTGGGGCCGGTCATCTCAGTGAGAGAATCAAGCCTCTCCTGCCCCGCTCATGCCATGTGCCAATACCTCTTTGCTGGAGGTCGTGGTTTTCCAGCTCTGGCCAGGGCTTCCACACCAGCGTGGCCTTGTGTGTGTCCTGGGCCAGGGCAGAGACATCCTGGAGTTCTGGGATTTCTGCTTGGAATCTCAAGCCAATGTTGATGCGTCTTTAATGACAAAAAGAAAAACAGTGTGGTCTTCAGTTTGATGGCCCAGGCTAAGGGCAACTGTCAGGAACTCGAAAAAGAAGGAAACCAATTCCTTCTGTAAGAAGAACGTGGGGGCATTTCCTCACAGTGTGACCCTAAGATTCCAGGCATGGCTTTTTCACTGGAATAAGGAACAGCTTTAAGATTGGGGAAAGATGTTTGGGGAGCAAGGGAACAGTCTGCCTGCCTTGTAACTGGGAGATGGAGGGTGGCTAATTCCAAAAGAATAGCTGCCCTGAACATGGCCGGAACAAAAAAGGGGACAAATACAAAGCATATATTTCATTAAAAAAAAAAAAATCTCTTTCAGACCACTTTCACGTATTAATACATTATCCCATCTGAACCTCACAGATCTGTGATGTAAGCAAGGCGGTAATAACTATTCTGATTAGTATGACTCAACTAAAGCCTAGAAGGCTTACAAGTAACCACATGGTGTCAGAACTCAGGTTTTCTGATTCCCGATTCAATTTACTAATCACTCTACCCCCGGCCTTATTTCTGTGCTTATCTATGAAGATGGCCACTCTTCTCTGCATGACACCTCCCACTAACCATGCATAATTCAAGTCTTTAACAAACCCATTTGGAGGACTGGTCAAGAATCTGACAGAAGGGATGGGGGAGGTCAGGACATTCACAAGGAGCCTCTGGAGAGTTAGCCACCAGAGGGAGATGCCTCAATGTCACTGGGGATGTGGAGGCACGTGGTGACAGCCAGCCTGTGGAGCCAGAGATATGGACACTATGCTCTCCAAATATAGGGCTTCATGCTTTTACTATCCATTTAATCTTTGGCAAAGGCCTTGAAATACTGACAACTACTGTATAGGGAAACAATAGGACTCAAGAAATAATCATGACCCTACAATTTCCACAACTTCCTGCTTGGTGTCGTACTCTGACTACAGAAGTACTAACTACATTTCTCAAGAAGCAGAGTCTAAAGAATAATTGGCTTTTCCTTACGGTTCAACGTCTATGGTCTGCTCTCCAGGCCCTGGGGTGACTGTCACATTGCTGCCATCGATGCTGTCTGAAATACAAAATCCAGAGGTCGCTGGTCAACAGGGATGGGGTAGTGAAGAAACAAAAGCAAACGAGCAGTTACCTAATCAGTCCTAACAGGGCTCGTCCCTGCCGAAGTTACCCCCAATAGTCTCCAGCTCAGCTGAGTGTGGTGCTAAGTGGCTTAGGGTTACCCATTTCTCACACAGAGAAGCCAGCTGCCCCACACTGCTCTGCTAAGCTGTGTGACTACTATGCAACTATTCTTGCTCCAGAAAGAGATCCTGGCTGCAGGCCTCTTCATTCTTGATTTTTATAAAGCGTGGGCTAAGCCCTCAAGGCTTGATCTGGCATATAATGCCTAATCCTGTTTGTACATCTACTGAATACTACTCTGTGTCTTGCACTATCATGGTGCCGTCTTAGATAGCGGGCGGCCCACTTCAACTGTTTCCTTATCCTACAGAGACTAGTGATCCCTTTAGGCATTTGTCTCCCAATTAGACAGATTCCCTTGTAGATAAGGCCTATATCTTACTCAAGTCTTTCTTAGCATCTAGCACCGTGTCTGGTGCACATAGTAGAAACTCCGCAAAAGTCTGGGATAAAAGAAAACTAAAGAAAATGAGGCCTCCCCGGGCAGCCCCCACCATAGACAAGGGATGACTCTCCAGAGCCCACGAGCAGGCGAAAGGGGTGACTCACTGGAGCGGCACAGCAGCACCCGCGGCGTCGGCGTTAGGGGCGTGAGGGGCAGCTGAGGGTGGGCGCCCGGGCCGTGCCCAGAGATGAGGACATTGCTGAAGAGCCCTGAGCCCTGGCGCACCGGGCTCAGCATGGGCGGGGGAGTGTAGGGGGGCAGCTCGTGGGTGGGGTCCAGGAGCAGGTGGTCCCCGAGGACGCGTGGGGAGCGCAGCTGGCTCTGGTACAGGGTGGCGCCCGAGTAGGAGGAGGCGGGGTTCGGGTTGTAGGAGGGCGGTGGCGGGATGAAGAGTGGCTCTGGCCGGTGCCGGAACTTCTTCTTCTCTTGCACGGTCTTGAGGGGCTCCTCGGCTTTGGGCACGCTGGGCTGGTGCTTCCTGGGGAGTTCCTAAAACCGGAAGAATGATCTGATGCAAATCCCAAAGCTACCTCCCCACCCCCCACAGGCCATTGCCAAGGCTTCAGGGCAGGGGATCTTCTGTTCTCAAGGGGACTCCCTTCCTCTTGACACCCTCCCTCTTGACACCCTCCCACTCTGACCACATCCATTTCAGGCAAGGAGAGTTCTGGTGGCTTGACTAGGGAGAAAAGTTTGGTTTTGGAAGAGAAATCCTTAACGTCTGAAAAGAGCTGGGGGTGACAGGGATCGTGGGCAGGCAAGATGTAATACATTCGAATTCTTTATCGCTTATCACTACATTCCCATCTGTCTGAGTGGAATCCAGCTGAGCGGGCTCTTTAATTTCCCGCTGCTCCCGGAGGACAGACACCAAGAACAGATAACACATGTTCTGAGAAGGGGACAGAATCATCTCTTCAGGGAAGCTGGAACAGAGGCTGTGGGTCTGGGAGAAGGGGCTTAGGCCTAAGGCTCCCAGGGCCGAGACCCACAGTGGGCTCTCCTGGGTCACTTTCAGGCTGGGGCAGAGCCGTCTACCATCCTGAAGTCCCCTTCAATGTGCTCCCCTCAAAAGGGGTCTGCTTAACCTACCCCCTCACCACCCCTGGCTCCTCCTCCCAGTACTGGTGGCTTATTTGTAGCAATCCCTGCTTCTCCTAGGCTGGCTTCCTGTCAGCAGAGTTAGTTTACTTTCATGGCAGCGGAACCAAGCATAGTCTGGAAGGAAGATCTGCCACATGGATACATATATGCTAATAAGTAAACATATGCACGTAAATAGATAAGCAGGGCATGCCAAAGCCAAACAGAAACGAACTTGGGTGGTGTGCGAGCATCAGCCCAGAAGAGTGGAGACCTGGGTGTGGCTGGAGAGGCGGCAGGGGTACCTGTGGAAGGTTCTGGGCAGTCTGTGGTGCCCTCCCAGGCCCTGCAGCCCAGTGGCCTGTCACGGCTGCAGTTCTTGGAGAGTCCTGTGCCCAGGTGGTGCCTGAGCAGGAGGCCGCAGGGGATGATGGGAAGGGCTGGTCATGGTCACATGACCAGCGGCCTCCAGGCCATGTGACATGCCCCAGGGGGCTCCTCCTCTCTGGGTGAATCTTGCCTCCAGCACTTCAGGCTCTGCCCTCTCCTGTTTCTCCCTCAGCTCCCTCGTCTTCCAAGGTGCCTTCCCAACCCCTAGGAAGGGAGTCTAGGGAGGCTGAGAGGTGGGGAAAGAAGGACGACGTGGAGAATCCCAGGTTCTTCCCTCTATTCCCAGTCCCTACCTTGCCCCCAGGGGGATCTCCTTAGGCCAGAGTGCTCAACCTGCCTCCTCTCCCCACCAGAGGGCTCCCAGCGCCGAGGCTGAGGCGGAGAGAGGGGCCTGAGGAGAAAAGGGTATGGAAACCCATAGCCCCCAGCTGGGGAACCATCCTCAAGTGTTCCACCCTGTTCCCGGTAACTGATGCGTTTGTCTAAATACACGCAGACCTTATGTGATCTCAGCTCTGCACTGGAATCCAGACTTTTGATCGCAGAGCCTCTTTGGGGCTCCCTCTCCTCCAGCTCCCTGTCCTGCGACTCCAGCTCTAAACCTGAATTTTCTGATCCTCCAGTCGAGGTGCTGAGCCACAGGGTCAGAAAAGCCACACAGAATGCCACAGCTGGATGTCATTTGAGAGGAATCATTTACAGTGTTCTACACCCCACCAAGCTATTCAGTCCTTCTGGAGGCGGGGCCAAGTACTGTGAGCTTTAAAATGCTCCTGCTCACAGAGAAGGATGAGACCCACTGATGAGTCTCACCCTCTCAAGGTCAGGGGAGGAAGCAGAGCTTCTGATGGGGGGAGGGTCTTAGCTGTCTTCCTCCCAGCCAGCTAGAAGCCAAGCTAGGATTAGAACCCAGGGCTCCTTCCTGGACGTTTTAATTTCTTTATATCAAGTGCCAGAATCTTATTCCCATTCACTCATTCCACCTACGTGCTTCCAGTTCAGCCTATCTCCACGCTGCCACAGTCTCTCTAACCTTTCTGTTAAGCCAAGTTCATCCTTTCTTTCAAAGCCCTGCTCAGAACTCCCTAATGATGATGATCTCCTGGGCAAACGACTCGCAAACTCCCTGGCCCCTCCCCAGTCCCTAATCACCTTAGCTACCCAGGTGTATTCCTCTCCAGCCACACCCAGGGCATTGGTTTCTTGTCTGCCCTTGCCTTTCTCTCACCATCTTGAATGGGCAGGGGATATGCGTGTTGCCTGAGTCTCTGGCTTCTGTGTGAGTAGGAACCCTTGGCTGACAGTTCCCCAAGGGCAGAATCCATGTTTTTCCCACCAATTCAGGAACTTCCCTGGGCAAAGAGGGAGCTTGGATATGCCATTTCATCTCTCTGTCTGTTGCTGGCCCCAAGTCCTGCCAGTTTATAAGAATCTACACCCCCAGGGCGTCTCTGTCAGTCTCTTTTCTTCTGAGGCCTTGATAGTACACAGAGAACCATAAAGGTTCTTTCTGGACGTTTCTAGTTCTCTCTTTTTTTGAATCGGGGTCTCACTCTGTCACCCAAGCTGGAGTGCAGTGGCAGGATCATGGCTCACTGCAGCCTCGACCTCCTGAGCTAAGGTGATCCTTTCACCTCAGCCTCCCAATTAGCTGGGACTAAAGGCGTGCTCCGCTATGCCCAGCTATTTTGGATTTTTTTTGTAGAAACGAGATATTGCTATGGTTGCCCAGGCTGGTCACAAATTCCTGGGCTCAAATGATCCTCCTGCCTCTGCCTCCCAACGTGCTGTGATTATAGGCATGAGTCACTATGCTACAAATTCGCTTAATTATCCTTGCCCATCCCTACCTTCCTGGCTCCTGGATTTTCTAAGCCCTACCCCTAGCCACATGTTCTCTAAGGACAAATATGACCCAACTCACCACTTTGGGGGGAGGGGGTAGGTCAGATATAGGCAACCACACAAGTCACGAATTCCCCAAGGGGTATGGGGGGGGAGAGAGAGAAGACCACTGCCCTAGAGCCAAGCCAAGCTGCTTGGGTGATGCACTTAGATTCTGAGAGAGAACAGTGAGTGAGAAACTCAAATCTCTTTGCTTTCTTGAGACTGCGGGTGAGTGGCTGTCAAAGGAACTTCGTTGGGAACCTACTAAATTAGGTTCCCGAGGGTATTTAAGTAGATATGATAGTGAAAATGTTGAGCATCTGGTTAGGCTGGTCATCAGAATGGATGCCAGGGTGACTGCCTGGGGGCCTGCTGTACCAGGGGTAACCCCTTTGGTTGCTGGATCTGGGGAGGTCTGGAGATCCCAGGAAAGGGGCCAGGGCCCGGGGAAACAGCTGTTTATTATCTGGGACACAGTACTTCCATATTTTAATAACTGGTGTGGTTGTATCCATTATTAACAGCTGAATTATCATCTCTGTTTAAACCTGGAAACACCTTCAAGTCTCTCAGAATCTAACCCAGACCATTAGCCTGGCAGAGTAACAGGCATTTAATGGGTACTGGGCAGTGTGGACAAGGATGGAGTTTCCAGGGTGGCCATGGAGACTCAGCGCTGAGAACCCAAGCCACGTGTGAGCTCAGGTCAATGACTGGGAGAGCTGCCCCATCTCCAAGAAAGCAAAGGGATGTCCCCACCCAGGCAGGCGGGGCAGAGCAGCAACTCACAGCAGGCGTGCAGGGGGCAGCCCCTTGGGGTGAGTGTGGGGGAGAGAGGGTCATCCTCACGAGCACAGGCATCTCGTCGTCCGACATCGAGCTGGCTGGCTTGTCTCTGGCGGAGGGGGCGGCAACGGCGCTGCTGGTGAACCCCTGAGAGCTGGGCTTGGGCGGGAGAAGCTTGACAGGGACAGACACGGGCATGACCATAGGCGTGAGGCTTTCTGCCTCGGGAGGGAGCTGTGGCGGCGGCAGAGGCGGAGGCGGCAGTGGTGGCTGGGGTGGAGGCGGCGGGACCTTCTCTCCTTCCTCCTACACAGACAATAAAGGCTTTGATCCTAGGCTGAGATCAGCTCTCCTCGGGGGATACACTGTGCTTTTCCTGAAAGGTTCTAGGACATCAAGTGTGGGTGATGTGATAGAAACACTGCAGGGTGAGTTCCTTCCTGCAACCCTGAGTCCATTGGCCAGAGGGATGCCAGGTGGCGGTGGACAAGGCCACATACTCTATTTTGTACTAAACAACCTTGACCACGTATCACAGGTATATTCAATTATTATTATTTTTTAATTTTTAAAAAAATTTTCATTGCTTTTAAAGAAAGGGTCGTGGACTTGTAATCTGTTTAAAAAAAGTGTGATCTTGTGTAGGAGTTTATAATTCTGTGAGCCTCAGTTTGCTCATTTGTTAAATGGAAATAGACATTCCATCCTAATTTTTTTTTCAGGTTAGGAAACCACATTGGAAATGCAAAACATGCTACTTTTAACAAGTGAAGACAATTTTAAAAAAAATCTGGCAAGGCTAGGAGACAGAGTAATCCAACATTTTGGTTAACGGAGAGTTAATCCCATAGAATTAAATGAAGATCAATAATATTCAAATAATTCTGAGAAAATTCTTTAAACTTTAATCTAACTCTAAAACTCATGGCTAGTTCACCATCTGGATGTTCTACTGGGATAACCCAGAGGGTTTTTACAGGCCTATGGATGCTGGAGCCAAATACTATGCATTGTGGTAAATAGAAAATTCTGGCTGAGAGCCTGATGGCCACTTAGCTTTCTCTGGCCATTGACAACTGATCTGGAAGGCCCCGGTGGCTCTGGTCTTGGGTGCATCAAGCAGCAGAAGTTAACAGTAAATATGTATTGGCATGTTTTCCTTTGCTATCTTCTCCAGGGGGCAGAGAGGCTGGGATCCCCTAAAAGGCTATCTAGAGCCTCTGTCTTTGACCCTTCTTCATAAAGCTGGGAATGCGGGGGCTGTGTGCCCTGGCTGACTCCCAGCATCAAAGCTTAAGCATTCCTGTCAAGAGAGGATGGTGCCTCGCCGGGTACCCACATGGGGCACACATCACTCTCAGTCTGAAGGCGGCAAAGCAAAGCAAGCAGCACACGACTTAGTAAGGACCGGAGATTGGCTCCTGCTAACCTGCTTGAGGTTGGGGGAGGCCCTCATTCCCCCGTGGGACCGCATGTGGCCGTTCAGGGCAGGCAGGTTCTTGAACTCTTTCAGGCAGATGGAGCACGTCAGCTTGTTCTTGGCATCAAACTGCTCCCCAAATGCTCCTTTGGATTGACCACTGCTCAGGGGTAGGGCCAAATGAGAGGACACACACGTTGAGGAAGGGGAATTAGAAAGAAGACCTCATACTCACTATGAACCTATTTCATTCATCCAATGCTCCCGTATCCATGGCCCCACCTGTATCACCCCAGTGCCCTTCAGAGAATGAAGCCCGATTTACAGATGGAAAACTGAGGCTCAGAGTGGGAAAAGGCTTTCTCAAAGACATGCAAGAATTTGACAAAATGTCCTTCTTCATTCCAGGCATTCAGGTACTGGGTTTTTCCCAACTCTGTCTCATTACCCACCCAGGATCTGCCTGAGCCCACCTCCTTCAAAAGCCTTCCTTTGGAAACACTCATGCAAGCTCCCTGGGGCAGGCTCCGTATTGCACATTTCAGCAGTTTATCAGGTTCTGGCTAAATCTCTCATTTATCAGGTCCATGAGAGAAGAAAGCAAATCTGTACTATTCACTGCTGCATTCTCAAAACCTAGTTCTATGCTTGGCACACAGTAGGCACTCAATAAATACTCACTGACTGAATGCATGGACAGTGGACAGAACACGGGCTTTGGAGTCAATCCCAGCACTGTTACTTAGTTGATGTGTCTCATTTGTAAAATAATAATAATAGTCCAACAATTATTGAGTGCTTACCATACACAGGTGCATGGTAATCATACCCATCCTCATGGCACTACTTTACTGCACACAATTTATAGTTCCTAGCACACAGTAAGGGTTCAAACACAACAGCTGCTATTATTATTTCTGTACAGTTTGAGGGATTGACTTTGAATTTAGAAATGAATCATGAGAGACAACCCAGGAAAACCTCCCAGTCTCCCAAAATACCAACAAGCTTCCACTCATCCTACCTTGACTCAGGGGACCCTGGTTGGGCTCTCCCATCAGGTAGGTGCATCTAATTTTGAGCCAAGCAGGACACCGAAAAAAAGAAGAGAAAAAAAGATGTGTTTCTGAAGGGCGGAATCCTTGAGCAGTGGGAACACCAGGGTCTACCCTTCCAGAATGCTTCCCACTGTCCATCTCATTTGACCCCATTCTTGTCCATGCACACCCTTGCTCTTCCTGACATCTTTTCCTTCATTGTTCCTTGGCTCAGGACCACCCACTCCTGGACTGCTGTCAGTCACAGGTCCCTGTGGGCACAACGCTCCACCACATTCCTTCCTGTTCCCCCCAAGTGCACAGATGCCTCCATTCCATAGGGCCCCAAAAGAAGAGTTGGATGATATAGCATCATGCCAGACCTCTTGCTGAAACTGTATTTTTTAAAAATAGTTAACTATAAATATTCAGCTTAAAAATAAATAAATAAATAAATAAATAAATAAATAAATAGAGACAAGGTCTTGCTGGTCTTGAACTCCTGGACTCAAGCAATCTTCCCACCTTGGTCTCCCAAAGTGCTGGGATTACAGACGTGAGCCACCATGCCCAGCCTGGAATTCTTTTTTAAAAGGCTTGGCCAAGTCATCTCATTCTTATATTCACAAAGGCTTCCAGTTACTACCGGATCTGAGCCCCAGACAAAACAAGGTCAAGGAGAAGTTCACCTCTGGCCTTCAGCCTAGTCTCCACCCAACCAGTTCCTATCTGGGGTCTCCTCCTCCCCAGATCCTGTTGTTACATGACTCTAGCACTTAGAACATGCCAAGGTATGAACAGTGCCCAGCACATAATAGGCTATTTTGTGGTCAAATAAAACTAATCAAGGGTTAACTAACCATAGCACATAACCGAATCTGGCCTGCAAATATGTTTTGCTTGGTTAGATTGTTTTTTAAAAAAAACAAACCCTGAATGAGAATGTCACTGGATGGGGCGTTTGCTTTCTAGTCTACCACAGTCACCACCATTCCCTAATGTTTCATACATGACAGTTTTGCTTATTCACTTTAGTAGCATGGATCCTGTGGGCAGCTAAGCTTTTTATCTATATGTGGCATCTGCTTTGGGAGATTCACGATGCATATTGCCATAAGGCCACAAGGTCCCTGCATTATAGCAAACTGCTTTACTTTAAGAAAGCCCCAAATTTATTTATCCAGAGAACCCATTGTTTCCCCGGCAATATCCATTAACCATTCTGTGGAACTGCTGTTCTGAGCAATATGCTTTGAGAAATGCTGACATAATGTGGTCTCCCTCCTGAAGGGGGACCAATTTCAGGGAGACTGCCCTGAGGATACAGATCTGAGGGGACTGAGATACCCCACCTTGTGGTCCCTGGCACCCAACTCAAGGTCTTGACCATCGCCTGAGCCATTTAAGACATGATACGGTATTCTGGCCAACTCCTTAGTAAGATGATAAGCTCTGTGGCCAAAGGACTGAATCAAGATCAATTCTGTATTCCAAATGCCTAGCATAGACAATGTCTGACACACATGGATTAATGTTTGGGGGGTGGATAAAGAACAGGATTGAGGGGGCTGGTGAGAAGACCGTGCCCTGCAAAGACTCAGCCCTGGCTGACCCTGTAGCACACTGAGAAGGTGGGAGAAACTTTCACTGGGAGAATACCTGGGGCCACATGGCACTGGGAGACAGCTGCTGATGCTGAGGTCCCATGTTGTTGAGGTGGATCCCACTGGGGGATAGGAGGGGTCGGTGCGGGAGGGCACTGCTGCCCCGGGTCAGGTCCGAGCTTGCTGCATCTCCCATTCCTGGGTCAGGAGGCCCCAGGTCCCCGTGGGAGCTCAGCACGGCCTGGGTCTGCCTGTCGCTAGAGTAAGTCTTCAGTTGACTGTCCTCCCGTGGCTGGTGCTGGGGCAGGTGGCTCTGCTGGTACAGGGGGTGGCTGTAGGGCTGCTGGGGCTCCTGGTAGTAGTACTGGGGCACGGAACCCAGCTGAATCAGCTGCACGGCATGCGCCTGCTCCGGGGCATACTGGTGAGGGTCCCTGTGATAAGAAGGGGGCTGCAGGTGCATTTGCTGCTGCTGCTGCTCTTGCAGGTGCTGCATCATGGGTTGGGACTGGTAATACTGAGCTATCTGCATTGAACCCTGCCGCTGCTGGAGTTGCAGCTGTGGCTGCGGCTGTGGCTGGCGAATCTGCTGCGGCTGCGGCTGGATTTCTTGCATGGAGATGCGCTGCTGCCCGGCCTGCTGCTGGGGTTGCTGAGGGTAATACTGGTGCGGCTGCATCTGTGGCATGTGCTGTGACAGCATCTGCGGGGCCTGCAGCGTCTGTCCTCCCTGCACTGGCACTTGAGCCACTGGCTGCTGGTAGTCGTAATACAGGTGCCCTTGGGTGGGGTGCTGTCCCACCTGGAGAGCTGGTTTGGACAGCCCGCCAGTGAAAGCAGGGTGAGGCTGCTGGGGCACCTGCTGGTAGCGGGAAGAGATGGCCGGTGCAGCAGGCTCCATAGGCTTCTGAGACAGCAGCTGGCGGAGGGCACTGTCGGGGGCTCCGTCCATCACTGCCGACTGGGTGTGCAGCACCTGGGCCATATTGTTAACCTGAATCCGCAGGTTTTGGTTGGCAAACACCTGGGTGAAAGAGTCCAATTTGTGTAGGACGCCGCTGGTAAGCTTCTGGGTCCGGATCTCGCTGGCCTGGGAGTAGGCGTACTGGTAGCCATCGGTGGGCTCAGCCTGGGCTGGTGCCCCCCACATCATGTTTGAGTTGGCCAGGTTGCCACGAAGCTGGACATGATTTCCAGGCCCTGCATGGCCTCCCCATCCTCCCTGCCTCGAGGTATCCATTTGGCCAAGGTTTTTGGAGCCAACAGGCAGGCCCAGGCCATCCCGTGTATCTTGAGGGAAGTGGGGGGAGATGGGCGAGGCCTGGGGGGCATCCATTCCACCCCCTGTGACTGTATTCCCATAGTTGTGGTTCAGCCCACTGTGGACGCCAAGGGGTGGCTGTTGGTAGAAAAGGTTCTCACCACTGTGGGCCACGTGGTTGCTCTTGTACAGTTGTTGATCCCCCATGGTGTCTGCCCTGGTTGTGAACGTCCAGCCACAAAACCATAAAAAAGGTAAATGAAACAAACCCAAAAGGACTGAAACCCTGAGAAGCTGATAGAAAGTGTCCGCACTACTCCACGGCTGACATGTCTGTGAATGTGGCTGGAGCCAGGTGTTCCCGTCGGCCTGCACCACTCGTGTGCAGAGAAGGGCGTTTTACATCCTCACCCGGGCTGAGGTATGAGCCAAACACCGCAGTGGTGAGGAGACGCCGCTCACACCTGTAAGACAAGATGCAAAAGACAGGCAAGGATTTATTTGGATGTTTTGTGATAAGCAACTGATACCTACCGTGATCAGTTATAAAAATGAATAAATAATCCCAGCTATTTGGGTGGCTGAGGTGGGAGGATCGTTTGAGGCTAGGAGTCTGGACAACATAGCAAGATCCCATCTCTAATTTTTTTTTTTAATTGGCTGGGTGTGGGGGTGTGTGCCTGTTGTTTCAGCTACTCAGGAGGCTGAGGTAGGAAGATTACTTGAACCCAGGAGTTTGAAGCTGCAGTGAGCTATAATTATGCACTGCACTCCACTGCACTCCTGGGTGACAAAGAGTGAGATCTCATCTCTAATACACACACACACACACACACACACACACACACACACACACACAAAGCTCAATTAGAAATAGCCAGTGTCATATACACTCCACACCTTTTACACTGATTCTGCAGCTCTTGATTCTTAGGTGAGATGTGAACTCTCTTACTTTGAAACCATTGTTCAATGCCTCAGTAGTTCATCGATTTGTTAATTCATTGTTTTGCTCATTGATTAATTCAGCCATTCTTCTGAGATCCTGCCTAACACTAATCTATGACCTATGGGAAATACAAAGACGTTTAAGACATGCGTTAATCAATTTATCTGTTGAAAAAAAATTTATTAGACACCTACTAACTGTAAGGCACAATGCTAGGAAATGACTTTTTTTTTTTTTTTTTAAGTTGGAGTCTCACTCTGTCGCCCAGACTAGAATGCAGTGGCCACTCCCGGCCACCGCAGCCTCGACCTGCTGGGCTCTGGCGATCCTTCCGCCTCAGCCTTCCGAGTAGCTGGAACTACAGGCGCGCGCTACCACGCCCAGTTGATTTTTGATTTATTGTAGAGATGAGGTCTCGCCAAGTTGCCCAGGCGGGTCTCGAACCCGCGGGCTCAGGCAATCCACTCACTTCAGCCTCCCAAAGGTCCGGGATTACAGGCTGAGCCACCGAGCCCGGTGGAAATGACTCTTAATGAGCAGATAGAAAAGGTGACGACTCACAAGAATAACTACAGGACAAGGGGTAGGAGATGTACATAATAAAATGGCAAAAGTAAGAGAAGCTGAGCGTGGTGGCATGTGCCTTGTGGTCCCAGCCACTTGGGAGGCTGAGGCAGGAGGATCACTTGAGCTCAGTAATTTGAGACCAACTTGGGCAACATAGTGGGACTCTGTAGAGAGAGAGAGAGAGAGAGAGAGAGAGAGAGAGAGAGGGAAGGAGGGAGGGGGAGGGGGAAGGGGAGAGAAGACAGAGAAGAGAAGAGAATTCAGACACCGAAGAGCTTATTTCCAACAGAGGAACAGAACTGGAGCAGGTTTCAAGGAAAGACTACTGCACATGTTAGTTTGTCTGTCAGGTTAACCTGTCACCTTGTGGTCCCTGCTCAGGAAAACATCTGTGCAGAGGGGTGATAGCCTGGCCAGAAGCTTTTGACACAATCTGGCACCAAAAAATCAGTCAGGCCAATCAGATTCTTTCTCTTAGGGACATGAGCTAGGACATTTGGAGAGGCTGTTTAAGTCTGACTTGAGTTCATTCAGGTTCTTTAGTGAACTTCAAACTGGGGTATGAACCCCTGGGAGCACACGAGGACTTTGTAAGCACTATACACACAGCCAAGTTTTAAGAGATTCAAGTCCCAGATCCTCAACTTCCATAGAAACTCTTTTCTAGAACTTGGCTGGGTGCAGTGGCTCACGCCTGTAGTCCCAGAACTTTGGGAGGCCGAGGGGTAGAGTTGCTTGAGCCCAGAATTTCAAGACCAGCCTGGGCAACATAGCAAGATCTTGACTCTACAAAATATCAGAAAAGTAGCCAGGTGTGGTGGTATGTGCCTGTGGTCCCAGCTACTTAGGAGGCTGAGACAGAAGGAGGTTGAGGCTGCGGTGATCTGTGATTGTGCCACTGCACTACAGCCTGGGAGACAAAGTGAGACCCTGACTTAAAACAAACAAAACCCACTTTTCTAGAATTGATGGATGACAGAGGTGCAAGTTGTCCTTTTCCCAATCCCCCCTTCCTTTACAAAGAAGGGCAAACCTCTCATCCATCCCATCCCACATCTTAACTGGGTTTACTGCCCCAGGGAGAATAAAAACCGGAAATATAATCAACTCTGATCCTTGTCTCATGCTAGCCATAAATAACATTCTTACGTGGATAAATAAACAAATTAAAGAAATAGTCCAGCAACAGCAAGTTTGCATTTCTGGACCTGGGTGGCAGTGGCAAGGGCATGCTCCCTCTGTGATAATTCAAGCTATATACTACGAGCTGCTCATGTACAGATGTGTATGTTGTACCTCAACAAACAAGTTTATTTTTAAAAGTTTCAACACAATTTAACTTTTTTTTAGATTGGAAAAGATAGTTTATTGAGAAAGTAAATTAGAGAGTGAGTGAGAGAGAGAGAGAGAGAGAGAGAGAGAGAGAGAGAGAGAGAGAGAGAGGGGAGAGAGAAGGGAGATTCACTTCTCTAAGGTGGGGGGGGGTCCAAGCTTAGGAAACATGGCAGTGGCCATAGCGCAAAGAGCACATGGCCACGCCAGAGTTTAGTGAAGCAAGTGGAAAGTGACTATTCTTCTTCAAAAGGCCCCGCCCTTCAGAAGCTTATGACCTAGTCTGAGAAGATGCCCATTCCTTCTCTCACACGTACTCTTTCTCTTGACAGCCTCATCCACCCTGCCCTTGTGGACTTCCAGTGACTTTCTGCAGTTCAGATGGTCTGAGATCCTGATCAATTGCCTGCTCCACGCACAAATCTGTGTTCAAAGAGAACTCCACGTGATTGCCTTCAAACTGGATACTGTTCCTTGGACCTGCCATGCTCTCACTGCAGGACCTTTGTACATGCTGCCCTCTTTCCTCACCACTGAAAGCTACTCCCCTCCTCTTCATCTAGCCAGGCCCTACTGGGTGTCCTTCAGAGCTCGGCTTAAACTATATATTCTCAGAAAGTTCGCCCTCACCTCAGTCTCTCAGTCTATATTGGGCTCCTTTCTTACACATTCTCATAAGACCACATTCCTTTGCCCTTGACTCCTCCCTCTCCTTTAGCCGACTGCAGTCCTGCCAGTTTACCTCCCAGTCCTTTCTGAACTCCATCTATTTTCCTCTGGTTCCACTATCATCACCCTAGCGCAAGAGGCCATACCTGTCTTCTGAACTATTCCAGCAGTCTCCCAACTTGCCTCCCTGCTTCCACTCTTGTCCATTCTCCACACAGCTGCAGCAGAAATAACTTTTCAAAATGTAATTCTGACCCCACGATCCCATTGTTTAAAATCTTTGAGGGCATCCTAGTGCTCCTAGGTTAAAAATCAAAGCCATTAACAAGACCCATAGGGCTCTTCACAGTTTGTCTCCAGCCTTACGCTGTCTTTTGCCATCTTTTCCTCCCCAGGAATTTAGTTCCTTGAACCTGCCATGTTCCCTTCCACCACTGAACCTTTACACATGCTGTTCCCCCATGTGGAGAGCTTTCCCACCCACTCCCTCTTCATCTAGCCAAGTGTTGGACATTTTTCAAATCTTAGCTCGAATTATGCTTTCTCAGAAAGTCCACCCTGACCTCAATCCCCAAGTCTACATCGGGTTTCTTTCTTATTCCTTCTCATAAAACCATATGCCTTTCCTTTTGGCTACTCTACTGAGTATGAAAATGTACTTCCACCAGTACAATTATTTGGCTAATGGATCTTTCTTTATTAGAACAGAATCCAGGTCTGTTTTTACCTATAATTCTATTCCTAAAACCTACCATAATGCCTAGCACGTTGTAGGACACCTAACAAGGATTTGTTGAGTGAATAAATCAATGGATGAGAAAAAATTAGATAACAATGATCAAATGTCCCCATTAACCGAGATAAACAGAAAAAGATACTCAATGTTGGTTGAGTGGATATTCAATTTTCATGGAGAATAGTCAGATTTCATCTTGGTCATGGTGGACAAATTAGGGCTTACAGAGTGGAGAGGACCAGGAAGGGTATTCTGAACAAGGGAACAGCATGAACAAAGGCATGGAATCAAGTGCAGGAGACCATGCTGGGGCACTGCGTCCTTGTCAGGAACTCACCGATGATCAGGCTGAATCTGTAAGGTAGGATAAGTTGTGTTGACATCCAACAGTGTTATCCTTTGGGCAGAATGCCCGAAGATTTCAGAATGTCCTACCAGGTTTAAACCTTTCCCCTTAACCTTCTTCTGAAGCTTCAAATGCGGTCAACTGCCCCAGGAGGAATTACTTGTTGAAACTCACTGGCTTCTGAGCACTACTGATTTCACAACCCTCTCCCATGGCCAAGTGCTGGACCATGGAATGGAAGTGAGAATGGAATGGAAGGGAGACAATTTAACTTCTGTTGACGTGTTAGCTTTGTTAATTCCTCCCAAACTGCTGGGAGAGAGGGCTGAGTCTGTGTTTTGAGCTAGAGGAGTCTATCTTTTATTTGTAGATATTTTCAAAATTGGAATATAGTTTATTTATAAGCCTAGAACCCTAGAAGGAACCCTATGCAGGTTCCCAAAGTGTGGTTCCTTGGTCATGAGCATCAGTAGCACCTGGTACCTTGTTAGAACTGTGGATTCTCAGGCCCCACTCAGGCTCCCTGAATCAGAAACTTAGGTTGGGACTCCAAAGTCTGTGGGTTTTGTTTTGTTTTGTGTTGTTGTTGCTTGAGTCAGGGTCTCACTTAGTCGCCCAGGCTTGAGTGCAGTGGCATGATAATGCTTATTGCAGCCTTGACTTCCTGGGCTCAGATAATCCTTCTGCCTCAGCCTCCCGAGTACCTGGGACTACAGGCAAATGCCACCACACCTGGCTAATTTTTCTGTTTTTGTTTGTTTTGTTTTTTTATAGAGACAAGGTCTCTCTATGTTGCCCAGGCTGGTCTTGAACTCCTGGCTCAAGAGATTCTCCAAAGTGCTGGGATTACAGGCAAGAGCCACCACCCCTGACTTGAAGTCTGTGTTTTGACAAGCCCTCCTGGTGAGTCTGATGCAAGTTGAAGACTACTGCCTTAGAGGTCATCTAGTCTCCCCCGTATTACAAATGAAGAAACTAAGGCCCAGAGATGTAACTTCTCAGTCTAAAACAGTGCCTGGGTGATAGGAGACAGTCAAGCCTCATTTGTTCAATGAAAGAAAGGGAAAATAAATGACTTCCCTGAAACTACATAAGGAGGCAATAGCAAAACCATGTGCTGTTTATTTTACATTACATTTATATATTTGTTTGAATAGGTACTATATTCACATGGTTCAAAATTTGAAAGGTTAAAAATTATCCCAAATAAATGCTTGAAAACGAAGTGAAAAATTATAACAAACACTTTTAAGAAGGGTATATGTGAAAAATCTCCTACCCCATCCCCAGACACCCAGCAACCCACCTAGGACTATCAATCAGGTTCTCATAGATTCTCCTAGAGATACTTTATGCTCATACAAGAACACTTATACACAGCCCTTTTATACAGATGGTAGCATGCTAGGCCTATAGTTCAGCATCTTGCTGAAAGGCTTTTTTTTTTTTGAGTCAGGGTCTCACTCTGTTGTCCAGGCTGTAGTGCAGTGGCATGATCATGGCTCACCGCAGCCTCAACCTCCTGGGCTCAGGTGGTCCTTCTGCCTCAGCCTCCCAAGCAGCTGGAACCACAGGCACATGCTACCATGCTTGGCTAATTTTTTGATTTATTATAGAGACAGAGCCTCACCAAGTTGCCCAGATTGGTCTTAAATCCTTGGGCTCAGGCACTCTTCTCACCTTGACCTCCCAAAATGCTGGGACTACATGTGTGAGCCACCACGATGCCCAACCATGAAAGGCTATTTTAAACATGTCATTTAAAACCTGGAAACTGTTTTTTCTTGGTGGATTAGTCAATCTCATAGAATTCTTATAATAAAAACTCAGGATTCAAATATTTATTATTTTTCTAACAAGGGAACTGTTTTGCTCAATATTATGTATAATATTTCCTATTAGGTAATCAGTACTGGGGTTTTTTCATTCATGAACTAATTAGCAGAATGGCTACTTTCCCATTTTTCTGGTCAATTTCTTCCTTAGGGCAAGACTCTAGGATTCCAGTGTGAGCGCAATAAATAAATGCCCACTCAGACCCCAAACAAGGTGCTCCTCCAAGCTCCCCCTTCAACTTGTGAACACCTGTCCTCTGCACTGACCATGACACGGTCAAGTGACCAGCTGCTGTGCCTGTCTTCCCACTGGCTGTCCAGTCATCCTGAGGCAGGGACAGCATCCTAACCATGCAAGGTCCCCGGTGACTGGGACACAGCAAGTGTTCAACACACACTCACTGAACTCAGATACTGAGCCAGGCAAATGAGACCTACAGCAGGTCATGTCACCCTCCAGATCCCATGACTGGGAGACAGAACTTACTAATTTCTGTGCCCTAAAGCACCACATTCAGCGAGGGCTGTAGACAGTAACAAGGCTCTACTGAGACCTCCTAGCACGGGGCTTGGCACCTTTTCTGTATAGGGCCAGCTAGTAAATATTTTCCACTTTGGGGACCATACGGTCTCTGTCACAACTCTGCCGCTGAAGCATGAAAGCAGCCACAGATGATATATCCACGAATAGGAGTGGCTGTGTTCCAATACAGCTATATTTCTGGACACTGAAACTTGGATTTTATATAATTTTCACATGACAAGAAATAGTATTCTTTTTTTGATTTTTCTTCAACCAATTAAACATGTAAAAATCCCTCTATGCTCACAGGCTATTCGAGAACAGGTGTGGGCTGGATTTGGCCTGCATTATGGGCTGCTGACCCCTGTTCTAGAGCATTAAAGTCTCCCCACCACCAACCCCACTGTCCACCCTGGGGCACCAGGAGACAGGGCTACAGTCTGCAAGGAGGATATCTGTTCCAAGGGCCATCCTTTGAACTAGAGAGAGAGAGACAGACAGACACATTGGAGGGGAAGTTGACTTTGGCCAGGTCTCAGCAGGACTTGTTTGCTTACAATTCAGAAAGGGTAACACCCTGCTCTGGGCCAGACCACCACCGCTTGTTTGAGGATGAAAAACCAAAAAGATTTTCCTTTTTCCGACCCTGGGCTGTCAGTTCAAGACAATATACACAACTCTCCAAGTGACTTGGCTTGTATTTCAGTCAAGCCTTCCTCTCGGGTCTGTTCAGGAAGCCTAACTGGATTCCCCTGGGGTTTCTTCCGACCCCTTCCAACTCTCCAAAGGAGGCAGGAGCCAAGGACAGTTCTCCAAGTTGTGGGCTCGTGGTCCTCAGTTGTGGGCTCCTTTTTAGCACTGATGCTCTAAACGCTTTCTGATTAATCTTCTAAATAACGCCGGTGGGTATTTTATAATCCAGTAACCTGATTATCATGGACATGTGCTGCCAATGACAGTGGTTAGCGCCTGACTCTTCCCCAGGGAAGCATCACCGGCTTGCCTATTCCTTCCCAACTCCGCTGCTCCCTGTCCTGGGTTTCGAGGCTTCCTTTGGGCAGCAAGAAACATTTATTTCTCCATCCTTCGATGTCACCCTGTGGCACTCACTGAACCCTCCAAGCCTTAGGAATGAGCAAGAACTCCAACTCAGGGCCCTGAAACCTGCAAAACAAAGAGCTTTCCTTCCTGTAGATGGCTTTCCATTAGGAAGTAGAGATTGCAGCAATGTCACTTTTTGGATCTCATTGTCATGCCATCTTTCCTCTGGCCCAGGAGCAGTTCTTGAACAGGAACTTTAACGTTGTCTCCGCCCCAATCCCCCTACCCTGTGACTACCATATGCCACATCTCTCTCTTGAGCTGGCATGGAGTAATGTGAATGCTGAGGACACGGGGAGAGAAGTGGAGGCTGCAGGAGTCTAGGGTGGCTTCCTGAAGGAGGCAGCCATGATCTGAGTGGGCCTTGTTGATGCACTTTTGGGCACATATTTCAATCACACTCCTCCACAAACCGCTAGGACTGGAGGAGGATTAGGAACATGGGCACTGCCTCTGTGAATGTGGTTTATTTAGAGAAGCATTAGAATAGAAGATAGGCGATCTGTGCTGTGGTTCTACTGTCTCTGTGTGACACTGGGCAAGCCACGTGCCCTCTCTGGATCTCAGTCATGTCTTTATATATCCATATAACTGAAGCAAACTTCTTCTAGAGGGAACCTGAATAGAATCCATAAAACCTCTGCCTCATCTTTTACTGACTGGTTAGAGACTGAAATTCAGGCTTCTATCTCCCGTCAGTATTCACGGCATAGACCCGGTGACTGTTCAGGGGACACATGCACACTTGGAGACCACCATGCAGCCTCCACCCCTCCTTTTAGGACACAGTCAGTGAGGAGGAGGCAACGCTGAATTGTGACATAGCCAGTGCGGCTGGAGCACTTCTTGCATGACAAACTGCTCTGGGGAACTCGAGTGGGACAAGCTCCAACACAGCCACCTGGGATTAACGTCCCTCATATCAGGACTGAAAAAGTCAGTTGTGGCCTGTGGTCCCAGGGAGAAAGTGGCAAGACACAAATGCAGAGACCATGTAGGAAACTTACAACCCAAACTTACGGCACCTTAGCTACTAAAGGGAGAGATGCAACAGGCTCTGAGGGGAGTGTGCCAGGGACGAGGACCACCCCAGCCTGCCTGGTTCCTCAGGAGGCCTCCTCCCAACCCACAGTTGACCACCCTCCTCTCTCAGCTGGCGACGGTGAAGCTGACGGACGATCCAAGCCAAAGGGGGCTGCAGAGAAAAAGACAGGGAGGCAGAGCATCTAAACAGACTCAAATGCTGTCTACTTAATAATTGCCTGTTTCTCCTGGGGAGGAGGTACCAGGAGAATTTCAGAATCAACCCCAATCATATTGAAGACCGACTGTGCCGGGAGACATGAGTAGGTCAGAATCCCTGGCTTCTTGAGGCTTACAGTCATGTAAAAAGGGGACCTCATGGCTCGGACACCAGCAACTGTGCCCTGCCCTGTCCTTCAAATTCTTTCACACAAACATATACTGAGGTCCTCCTATGCCAAGACTGGTACAGGACATACTTGTGTCTTTAAGTTCACAATCTGTGCTTCTAAAAGACCACAAGGAGCGTCACAAGGAGAAGACAGAGGAGGGCAACTGGCAACTCCGGTTCTTGCAGGGTGGGAGCCACAATACAGGGGTCGGGCCTTACACAGGACCAGGGAGGTGCAGCGGGCACACCCCTGCTTTTAGGGACACAGGGAGGGACCTGGTCCCAGGGCCTGCAGGAAAGATCTTCCATTCTTGCTCCCAAGGACTTGGGGCATGGGGCCTTTTGAATCAGCACTTGGGACTATAGCCAAACAAAGGAGTCCCATCTCTGTGGCTGTCCTGGGCTGGGCAGGGCAGGGAATGGCTGGGAGAATGGGAGGAGAGTTCCCTCCAGCTGCTCTGAGGAAGTCCAGTGAGTGTGAGGATGAAGATGGAGGGGAAGTGGTGTTGGCAGGGAGGTCTGCCCCCTTGGCCCCACCCACAGCCTCAGAGTGAATTATTAATCTAGGAAAACACAAGTCAGCACCCGAGGGCTCTGCTGCCATTGGTCAGGTCCCACACCTAGCATCATGGAGCAGAGCTGCCAAGGCAGCCTCCAGCAGGTTGGCAGCCCAGATTGGCTTCCTCTGTAAGGGACCATGGAGAGGGCAGTGGATGGCGCTGTCACACTCTGGGTAGCACTCTGGATGGCACGAGCCCTAGACTCTCCAGGTCCTCGGATACTCCCCAGGTAGGCTGCTGTGGTTAAGGATTCAGTTTCCACACAGACCAACCTGCTTGGTTTTGGTGTGTGACCTTTAGAGATATCAGGCTGTATGGAAAACAAGTACCTTGGTGCCCTAGGGTCCTGGAGAAGAGGTGACAGTCTTGGGAAAAAACATTACCTTTCCTTTTGCAGTACATGGAGTAACAAAGTCAGCGATGTTCCTCGTGTGTAAAATAACCATGCAATAGTACTCTTGTGTTTGGGGTGTTTGTGGGTCTCCCCTAGCTCTCCTGCTTGCATCTCAGACAGGAAGTCCTTGCGGAAGGACCATGGTAGCCCAGGTTTCAACGTCAATGCCACCCTGGGGCATTCTGTAAACACCGGCAGCAACACCCAGCCACATCCTGGGCAGTGCTGAGGCCCCAGGCTTCTCGTTTGTAAGATAAGGGGGCTCAGACAAGCAATCCTCGCAGCCCCTTTGGGCTCAGAGTTCTAAGGTCTTTTGGGGAATTATGGGAGTCAACAAATAAACCCGAAAGACCTCTGGCGTCTGGGGCTGGAGGCCTTCCCAGCGGTACTTCCTGAGTCACTCCTCCTCCAGGCCTCCTTGGATCCAGCTCTGGCCTCCTCCTAGACACCCAGTGAATTGTGACTGCCACTCATGCACCTACCTCCCAGCGGGCACAAACTCCCCAATGGAAAGCATGTGGCGCCCTGTCTTGCTCATCTCTGGGCCCAGCCCGTGCCTCACACCTGGCAGTGTGAGCGCCTGACAGACATCAACTACATGAAGTGAGGAAGAGGGCCTCAGAGGCCACAGCTGCAGCCCCCTAAGGTTTGACCCAGCCACGTGGCTGCCCCTGGCAAAGTCTTCCTTTGTCCATCGTGGTGCCATGGGAGACTGGTCTTCTTAGTCAGATGACAAAGCCTCCTGTTAGAGGGTCCTGGAGGATCCTTGCCCTGGGGGCACCTCATGTGGGATCTCAGGGCCCTTGGGAAGCTAAGTGGGAGGGGGAAGTGAGGGGTGACCAGACCAGGGGGCGCATCGGGAAGATGTCCCTGAGAGTCAAGCCGATGATGGGAGCTGCTGAAAAAGTCTGTCAGGAGCACCTTGCTTCAAGTGCGTTTCAAATCACAGCATACTCCCTGGTGGTATAGTGGCTAGGATTTGGCGCTCTCTCTCAAATTATAGCATGCCAAGATTAAGAAAAACTGTATGCTTTAATTTACAAATGCTTCTAAGAATTCAGTGTTCGGGAATAAAGTTGGAAGTGAGTTCTAGCTCTATTGGTTCACTGATTGTTTTAAAAAGCCTTGGGCCTGGTGAGCTGGCTCACGCCTATAATCAGCACTTTGGGAGGCCGAGGTGAGAGGATTGCTTGAGTTCAGGAGTTCAAGACCAGCCTGGGCAACATAGCAAGACTTCGAATTTACTATATTATTAGCTGGGCATGGGGGTGCATGCTTGCAGTCTCCACTAATTGGGAGACTGAGGCAGAAGGATCACCTGAGCCCAGCAGGTCGAGTCTATGCTAGCCACGAGTGTGTCACTGCACTCCAGCCTGGGCGACAATGAGACCCCAATTCAAAAACAAAACAAAACAAATAAATAGATATAAAAGAGCCTGGCACCACCTCCTCTCTCTCTTGCTTTTGCTTGCTGTGTCTGCTCCCTCTGCCTCCTGCCATGATTGCAAGCTTCCTGAGGCCTCACCAGAAGCCTAGCAGATGCCAGCATCATGTAGAACCATGAGCCAAAATGAACCTTTTCCTTTATAAATTACCCAGCCTTGGGTATTTCTTTAAAGTAACGCAAAACGGACTGATAAAATAGCTAACATGTACTGGGCTGGAATGGTGCCAGTGCAGAATCACTCAGAAGCCCCTCCCAACAATACCCCCCTTCACCCCCCCACCCCGTGGTGAGCATGCCTATCACCTTTTACTACCTTACCAACTTCCCATTGACAATGGACATTCTTATATGCATCCCTTTACACACCTCTGTGAGAATTTCCTCTTACACCCAGGAGTAGAGGAGGGTATGATGGCTTCTGATGTGTCAGTTTGGCTAGGCCAAACTACCACCTCAGAATTTCCTGTCTAGGAAGTTGATCCATAGACAAGTATACACACTACAGTATTGTTTGAAGTGCCAAAGACTGAAAACACCCAAATTTCCACCAATAGGGGGTTGATTAAAGGGAATTATGGAATAGCCATGTGATAGGATACTATAAAGTTGTTAAAAGGAACAAGGAAGCTCTATGAACTAACATGGTAAGACCTCCAAGGTTAAGTGAAAAAGAAAAATGTGGAACAGTATGTTTAAGATGCTATCTTTTGTGTGAAAAAATAATTAAAATATATATGTATGCATGTGTGTATGTATATATGTACAGCAACAGCTGGTCTTTGTTATTTGTAGTAGTTAGATTCTAGAAAGTCTCCACAAATACTGAATTAGTGAATACTGAGCCATTACTCCTAGGGGAAATATAGGGTTAGGTTCCTGCAAGCCTCTGGTTGGAACATTTTTGCCAACTGATCAATACTTAACCTTATTTTCTATGTATCTGTTTAAAGGACACTGCATTAATATTCAGCGTTGATTAATAAACACTGAGCTCACAGCCACAGGCACTATAATTCATGCCTGAAAGGAGTTTATCTAATACCCTTATTTTCTCTGGGAGGCACATCATAGCCTTCTTGAGCTCAGAACGGTAGACAACACTTCAGCATTACATTTGGAGGTCTTTTTTTCCCCCAATCTCCTGCAGATATCGACGGATGGAGGCCATTTTAAACAGTGAAATCAACAACAAGAAACACAAAAATGTGAAAAATTGGCACTAAGTAGACTGCGAAAAAAGACACTTGTGTACAAAATGAGAGCTGAAATAAGAAGGCAGATTTGCCTTGTTCAACCTCAGCTTAGGAATGTGCATCGGGTGACTCAAAATATTCACTGCTCTGTGCATGTCCTTGAATGGCCAAGAAAGCACTGTGGGTATCGATTTTTGGGTTACAAATAGATTTTAGAGAGTAGAAAATCTGCAAATATGAAATCTGCAGATAATAAGGATCCACTACATATTTATAGTTGCTTATATATTCATAAAGAAAATCTGGAAGGATCCAAGAAACTAATAATAGTTGTCTGTGGGGAGGTGGTGGAAACTGGGCCAACTGAGAGAAAGAGCAGGAAGGAGATTTTTCATTCTATAGTTTTTTATATTTTTCTATGTTTTTGAACTATGTGGCTATGTTCCTTCAAAAAATAAGCAGATAAAATAAGATAGCAGAAAAATGCATGCCCGATTAAAAGTTCAATAATTAGACTTAAACATTTATTTTAACTTGAAACACAAATATCTTACGAGTCTTCCAAGGCAGGGTCCAGGCCTCTTCTTTGCTCACAGATCTACAGAGAAGAGTTCAGCCTTTGTCTTTTATGTATAAACCGTGGATAATGCGTCATCTATGATTTTTCAGTTTGGTAGCTTTCTTTCCTTATTTTTAAATCTAGTTTAAGTTTATTTTAGAGTTGTGGGGTACATGTGAGGATTTACTACATAAGCAAACTGCATGCAGGTGAGGTTTGGACTTCTAGTGTGCTTTCTCTCCCCCAGTAGTAGACCTGGTATCCAGTGAGTTGCTGTGTGTTCCTTAATTCTCCTCCCCATCTCCCTCCCCCAGCAGTGTCCAGTGCCTAACGTCTGCTAGCGTCTGTTGTGTTCCTGTGAGCAGTGATCAGGGCCCACTTATGAGTGAATTAAGTTCGGTTTCTTTAAAAATGAGACAGAAGCTGAGGACACTGGTAAGGGCATCGTGGTGCAGACTCCTCTGACATGCTTATATACTCTTTCCCCCTAAGCCAGTCTTTAATCGTTGTCTTGCTCACACCTAATTTGGCAGCCATTTTCTTTTGGTGGCTTGTTTTGATCACTTCTTTCCAAGCATTCTGCAAGGAAGGTTTGAGTCGCCCAACACACATCATTCTCAGCTGAGGTAGAACAAGGTGACTCTTACTTTTCTCAGAAACAGCACTTCTTTTTCTTTTTTGCTTTCATAGTTTATCAGCTTACATCACAGTTCATTAACTTACATAATTGCAACAAGTACAACGGGCATAAGTGGGTCTGGAGACCAACAGGGTCCCCGACTATATCTGTGGAAGGGGGTGTTCTGGCAAGGTGCCAGCGAGTTGTGGAGACGGGCGGCCATCGCGCTGATACACAGAAGCTGGTTAGAGACAGTTCCACCTGTGTGTGAGTGCGCCCTGTGAACTTTAGCACACAAGGAAAATGCGAGATGTGCTGAATTCTGTCTCCTGGCATTGTTCTTCATGCATTTCAGATGTTGGTTGCACATACAGGTCAGGCACATACTCCTTGGGTGCCAAGGTAGGATTTCTGTCAGTGGTGTCATTTGGACTTCACATTTTAGGCAAGGGATGTGGAAGAGTGGGTCTGTAAGATCTCCTTAAGTGTCTGGGACTAAATCCCCAGTCAGTCCCTAGCTGCTCTAGGCTGTGGTGAATCCCCTAACCGCATAGGGTCAATGTGGAACACCCTGCTGGCAAAAGGGGGAAGAGGCCAAAGTCTATGACCTGAAACCAAAAGGCCTGTGTCTCAGCAGATGACCCTGACCCCTACTTCACAGAGAAAACGGGAGCTGCGGACCTTTACCCTGTCCACTCCCACCCACACAAACAAACTTTCACCCCTCCCCGCTGACCCTAACTCTTTTCACTTATCTGAAATGACTGGAGGCCCTTATCCCAGGAGACTGAATCAGAAACCTGGACCGGACAGCCCACCTCATCCCCGCCCCCACTCACCTCCAACAGGCTATCAATTCCTAGCGATAGCTCCTCCACAGCATTTCCTGGGCCATTGTCTCCTCTCATTTCCACCGTCATCACTCATGGGTTCTCTTCACAGCCAGTCTCATCACCTTCCCCCCAGCCCTGCATGCCACCTCTCTGCTTAAAACCTCCCAGGCTCCCTTGGCCAACAGGTAAGTGTCCAAACAGCTCAAGAGCCTTCATGGTGTGGCCTCATCCACCTTTCCAGCGATGTCTCCCAACTACCGCCCATATACACCCTGAGCACTTATCCCATGAAGCCACATAGGGTTTCCAGAATGTTGGTCCTGTGTGAAAGTTCTTTCTCCATCTTCTCAGCTTTCAAGATCCTGTTTAAACCTGTCATCTTTTTTATTTTTTTGAGTCAGGGTCTCACTCTGTTGCCCAGGCTGGAGTGCAGTGGCACAATAACAGCTCACTGCAGCCTTGACCTCCTGGGCTCAGGTGATCCTTCCACCTCAGCCTTCTGAGTAGCTGGGACTACAGGCGTGTGCCACACACCCAGCTAATTTTTTGAAAAAACATTTTCTTTTTTTGGTAGAGACGAGGTCTCACTATATTGCCCAGGCTTGTCTAGAACTCCTGGGCTCAAGCAGTCCTCCTACCTCAGTCTCCCAGAGTGCTGAGATTACAGGTTTGAGCCTGGCAAAAACTGTCATCCTTTATGAAGCCTTCCCTGATGCTCAGTCATTCATCATAACAAAACATGTATTGTGTGCTCACCAGGCATCAGGCACAGTGAATGTAACGGAAGTGGGGACACACACAGTGTCAGCTCTCCTGGGGTTTGAAGTCTAGGGATGTGTGCATCAGACACAGACAAATGCACAATTATGCCTGTGATGAGTAGCTGTAATAAAGGGCTGTGACCTTGGCAGAAAAGTCAGGAAAGGGTCTTTTGAGTAAGTCACGGTGATGCTGTGATCTGAAAGATGGGAAGGACTTAAATAGGGGAAATAGGATGCAGATAGAGTCAAGGACAAGTATGTGCAAAGGCCCTGTGGCAAGTGGGAATGTGGTGAATGTAAAAAACTAAAAAGTCAGAGTGGCTGGAATGGAGGAACAAGAACACAGTGAGGAAACTAGAGACCATCCAACATTCTAGAGGGCAAGAAGCCTTATCTTTATCCCAAGAGCATCAGTGAACCATTAAAATATCTTGAACTGTGTGTATATGTGCACGTGTGCAAGCACATGAGACTGATCAGATTTCCATTCTGACAAGCTTGCCCTGACCACAATGTAGACCAGGGCTCAGCAAAGTTTTTCTCTGAAGGACCAGATAATATATATTCTAGACTTGGCAGCCATTAGGCAAAATAGAGGCTATAATGTAGAACTTACGTAATAAGAGAAAAAATAAACTTCTACACATTTTCGAAGAGATTGAAAATACAGTAATAATTAGGTACAATTTTTTGTAATACAGATCTACTCATGAGGAGAATGGAATTACTTATTGGAGAGAGAACATTTTTCCCTCCAAAGGAAAAGTCAGTGTTCCCATATCATCAAAGGCTCACTGGTAAAAATCATGGGCGCTCACAGGCTGTGTAAAATCAGACAACGGCTGGATTTGGCCCCTGGACTATGGTTTGTTGACCCCTGGGCAGACAGTGGACTCGAAGGTGAGTGAGGGTAGGGGGCAACTTGACTTAGATTTGCTATGGTCCAGGTTGAGTTGCTCGGATGACAGGGATGATGGAGGATATTTTGGGGTGAACTTGACCGGGCTCGTGATGAGAGGGCCATAGGAGTGCCAAAGGAGGAGTGTAAGATGACACCTAGACATCAGGTTCCCATTTGTGCAGACTGCAGCACCGGGGGATGCTCTGTTTCACGCTGAGACCTACAACAGGAGCTGTCACTGAGGGAGCCCAGGGCTCAGAGGGGTCTGTGAGGCCACTGACAACAGGCAGTCATGAAGGCAGGGAGGGACATGAGGAGGAATGCCCAGAGAGCCGGCAAGAATGGGCCCAGGCTGCATCTCTAATATGTCCCTTGGCACATTGCTCAAAATGTCTTGTCTGGCTCCTTCATCACCCTGGAATCTCTCCTAAGGACTGCCTCGTGGTCAGTCTAGTACATGACACCCACTGGGTACTAAAGACACAACAGAGGAAGGCAGGGAGAGAGGAGGGGCAGACTTCTTGCTTCCACAGCAAATAGACACCAGGGTTCACTCACTTTTACCCAGAATGAAGATCCAGAGACACCATGAGAAGGCTGAATTATGTTCAGGATATTGTTCACAGGTAGAGCAGATCGCCTCAATTCACGATGGAAGCTGACTTCCTCCTCTCACTTTGGGGGGCCGCCTTGCGCCGTGGCCAGCTTTCCCCAAGAGCTACTCTGGATGAGGGTCACTGGGGCCTTCTCCAATCACTCTAAATCACCCAAGTGTGCGAGCACACCCATACATTTGCACACAAATCTCCTCCCGATCAACCCCGGGAACATGATTTGTGGTGACGGTGTATTGACAACACACCCATCAACTGTCAGCTCAGCATGTCTAAATATTATGTCCCATCACCCAGAACACCGTTTTTTTTTAATTAAAAAAAAAAAGTGAAGCGGCAACCACACTCAGAGCAAGGAGGAGAGAAGGGGAAAAAAGCCACTGGTTAAAGAAAATTAATTTTTCTTTTTCCCATTTCTTTTTTTTCCTTTTTTTGGACAGAAGAGTAAAAGGCTCATGGCTCCACATCTTTACCAGTCCTGGGATGGGGAGGTCAATGCCGAGATGTAGCATCGTCTGCTTCAGTGAGCATGGGGCATGTTAGCTTGACATCAGTAGAGCTCAGAGCCCGGTATCCCTGGGCCACAGTCATGAATCTAGTGTTCTGTCTCAGACAGGGACATCAAGGAATTTGTGAGAGGGTGTTCATGTCCTCACGGCCAATACTAACATTCTAGAAAGCACTGCACAAAGCAAGGGTATGCCCTGTTTTGTTCTGTCCCCTTAACAAACCTGTGAGGTTGGAATTGTTTTCTGTTTGAAAGAGGAAGAAATTAACGTGCAGGGATGAGCTTCCCAAGGTCATACATTTGGTGACAAGGGCTAGTCCCCTGACCCTCTGATGCCAAAGGCTGAGGCTTCTCTGATACTCTGCAGCATCCCTTGTTCAACCACAGCAGAAGCTACTTCCCCCTAACTGGATCCTTCTAGCTTTTACTTTTGGATTCTGAAGGGCCAAAGAGAGCTAGTTCATGCCTTAGTATAGACATGTCTCATGAATCTGGTCATTAGCTCCTAGCACCCTTCAATGCTCTAGCATTTAGCCATGAATTTGGAAGTGTGAAAAAGAAGCTGATGCATTTTACACACACAAAAGAACAAAGTTCTAGGCTTAAAAGACGAAGATCTAGTTATCTGGACAATTTTTTACTCATCAGGAATATCTTACTGGAGAGAAACAAATGGGTTATGTGGCAAGTATGCGCCTCACAGAGGCACCAAGAGCACCGCTTCTGGGGTCAGAAGACCAGGATTCAAATCTCAGTTTTCCACTGGTATAATGAGTAACCCTGGAAGGCCTGGCGAGTCTTGCTTTTGAGCCTCAAATCTGACATCTGTAAAAGAGGAATAACAACGCCCACTGTTCCAGGTTTCGGAGAAGATTAAACAAGAGACTGTAAGGGCCACACGTGGCTCCCAAGGAGGACTCACGCAGCCTCACTGCCCAGGGTGGGGTTTCTGTTGTTTTGTTTTGACGTGGGTACAGTTTAGATCAGGCTCAGTGACTCAACCATGATTGATTTGGTTTGGTTACTTGTTTCCTGGGCAACCTTCAGCCCTCCCTTTGTTTCAATGAGCAGAACGGTGCTCAGGGGCAGGAACCACCTACCATAAGTGAACACGGGAGGGAAGAGAGGAAAAGTCTCGGCAGCCTGAGGTCCCGTGGGGTAGGGACCACAGACTTCCTTGCCCTAACATCTCCCCGAAGTGCTAGCACACCAGGGTACATTCACTTTTACCCAGAATGAAGATCCAGAGACATCACGGGAAGGTTGAATTACGTTCAGGATATTGTTCACAGGGCAGAGCAGTAAACAGAAGAATGCAGGTGCTCACGTGACCTGCTCACCTTGGAGGAAGCTCAAGGGACAGGCCTAGAGTTCTGCATGGGTCAGGGCCGTTCAGGGGGTACAAAAGAGGGAATCAGGGTGAGCCTGTGGTTGGACTGAGTTCTCCAACTTGGTGTCACCAGGAATGAAGGTTCTGCTCTCTGGGATGTGGCTCTCAAGTGTTCAAGATCCCAGGAGAGGAAAAGAGAGGTAATAATTTAGCGGCCATCTAAAGCTTCCTTATATCCACAGTTACCATTATTCAAAAAGGCGAGGGAGGAGCGTGCCCCTGTTACATGGAGTCATTTCAGTCTTTCTATGATTATCAGATAAGGTGATAGTCCACTTCTTTTCCTGCTTTAAGAGGATACCCATAAGCCGGGCTCGGTGGCTCAGCCTGTAATCCCACGCCTTTGGAAGGCTGAGGTGAGTGGATTGCCTGAGCCCCCGGGTTCGAGACCTGCCTGGGCAGCGAGACCTCATTTCTACAATAAATCAAAAAATCAGCCAGGCGTGGTAGCGCATGCCTGTAATTCCGGCTACTTGGAAGGCTGAGGCGGAAGGATCGCTGGTTGAGCTGGTTGAGCAGGTTGAGGCTGCGGTGGCCGGGAGCGGCCACTGCACTCCAGTCTGGGCGACAGAGTGAGACTCCAACTCAAAAAAAAAAAAAAAGAGGATACCCAGCTCTCAGATTCTAATAAATTGGCAGTAACTCTGTTCCTAGTCACCATTTCCTTACTTTTAGTTACAGTCTCTCCTCTTGCTTAAATGACAGCCCCCTTTAAGAAATTGGGGACACTGTCTGGCAGGGCTGTTCCAGGGAAGCAGGTCTCTAATAGTTTCTGTGGCCACGTGTGCCACCTGATCTGATGGACAAATGAGCCTTCCCTGGTGGACTCCTTCAGAGCTCATGCCAGCCTCACAGAGGCTGTGAAAGAGAAAACAAGACCTATCTAACCCTTACAGTTTTGGGGTGGGCATTCTCATACCTGTTGTTTGATTCTCATTTTGAGATACGCTAAGGAAGCTCTGAGGAAGAGATTTCCAAAGAATCACACGTGCTGGTAGAAGCCAACTCAAGGGAGAGGAGAGGCGGAGGTGCCCAGTTCTAGGCCAAAAAGCCTCTGAAGACCACAAACCACTGCACCAGGAGTCCAGAGCCTCCACATGACTCGAGTGTTCTCCAAAAACACAAACAAGAAGGCATCACTGAAGTACAAAGAAACAAACCCCTGCTTGTTTCTATTTCATCGATAAAAATGTCACAGTTTTCTTTGACTAGCTGTCACGTTATCCTCCTTCTTCTCCCTCCACCCTGGTCTCCTGGACCCAGACCAAGTCTCCCCCTCTCCTCTTGATTACGCGCACACAGATTATCTCCCTCTTCAGGGGACAGTCACAGGAAATCTAAACATTCTCAGACAGCGTTCTTTTAAGCCCACTTCCCCTGCCCTCCCCCCCCCAGTTACTATGTATTCAGGAAATGCAAACCCAACATAAAGATAACTCGGACCAAACAGAAAAGGAGACCGGCCCTGAGACCTTGCTGGGCAAATGACTTCCCCTCCCTGCACCTTGGATGCAGCTTCTGCAGAATAAGGAGGTTGGACCCGATGAGCGCCAAGGATCTCCCCTGGTTCGGACCTCCTGAGGCTCCACTGGACGAACCTCCCCAGACCCTGCCCATCCCAGGGCACCCAACAATCCCAGGCTGGGATATTGAGAGAGAGGGGCTTCCCGCCATTGATACCTGATCCTTAAGGATCCCGGGCTGTGGGGGGATTGGGAGGGGTATGGAAGAGTGCTGGGTACCAGGATGCCTGGGTTTCAGTCTTAGTTGTGCCATCTTTTGAAAAAGGGAAGAGAGTGAGTGTGAGGGAGGAGAGTGTCAGAGAGGATTTAAGCTCTAGTTATAATGCTGTAATTAAAAAAATAGAATAATGGGTATGATTGGAATAATAAATATGATGAAATATTTTTAGAAGCTGACCACCCAACAGTGAGATGGAGCTGATGGCTAATCTCCAGAGCAGTCCTAAAGACTCAATTCAGAATATATTTCCATCAGATTTTTCTTTTTTTTAGTCAGAGTCTCTCACTCTGTTGCCTAGGCTAGAGTGCAGTGGCACGCTCACAACCACTGTGGCCTCGACCTGCTGGGCTCAGGTGGTCCTTCCACCTCAGCCTTCCAAGTAGTTGGAACCAGAAACATGCACCACCATACCTGGCTAATATTCTGATTTATTGTAGTGACGAGGTCTCGCCATGTTGCTCGGCCTGGTCTCAAACTCCTGAGCTCAGACAATCCTCTCACCTCTGCCTCCCAAAGTGTTGAGATTACAGGGGTGAGCCACTGCACATGGCTCCATCTGCTTTTATAAGGCTCTGCAAGCACAGGTGCTCTTTGCCTGGGGTGCCTCCTGTTTCTATACCCACAATAAACGTGGCACCCCAAACTCCTCCAGTAACCCCAGGCATGATATGTCCCAACATCTTGGTTTTGTCTCCATCTGCATCTAGAACAAGCCCTTGTTGCATTGCACAGGGCTAGCTGACAAGGAGAACTCAACCTGGAGTGACATCTGATGAAGAATGCTTCATCTACCTGGTGAGTGCTCCATGGGCAAGACCAGTTGGATACAGTAAGTATTCAGTCTTGGCTCACAGCCCTGAGTCACTAGAAGGGAGGAGGGGCAGGAAGAATGAATCATTATCGAGACAGAGGCTGTTCGTAGACTTTGAGGTTTACCGGGTGGGGCTGGGCATTTATAGCACCAGGCAAACAGGCCTGGCCACTCAGCAGAGTCAAGAATCTTTAGGACATCACCTTGGGAGTCAGGAGAACAAAGAAGCCCCCGACTGAACTTAACAACATCCCTGCTTGGAAAAAAAGACAAGAGGTTGGCTCCAGAAGATTACTTCTGGTTGCTCTCAGAAGACTGATCTTTTAAAGAAAGTTGCCATCTCTGTTTTACAAAAGTGAGTTGTTGGCCCAGATGGATTGAAGCATTAGTCAGAGAGACAGAAGTCATGTACAAACCCTTTTAAGACCTCTGTGTTCATTAGCTGTAAGTGATAGACACAGCCATGAGTGATGAACACATGTGGGAAGCCTGTTGTAATAAGATCCAACATTAGCTGCAGCATGTCTTAGGACTTTTGATAATGGGAGATGGCTCTCCAAGAGGGCCACAAAGGCCATCTGTGGGCTCTCTAAACCCCAGTTCACACCAATTCTATACCAAGCATGCACAAGGCTCCTTCTCTATCCAGCTCTCCTACCTGCTCCATAGGGCCAGCTCAAATCTTCCTCTGCCAACCTCCTCCAAGAAGTCTTCCCTGACCACTCAAGGGCACAGTGCTTTTTCCTCTTAGATATCCGCTCTGAATGCCTGACAATCTTACGAAGATAATTTATCCTTTATGTGTTTTTTGGTTATAATGTCTACTTGTTTTTAGCAGACTTTAAGTTTTAGAGCAGTTTTTGGTTCAAAGCAACTTTATGTACTTTTTTTTTTTTTGAGTTGGAGTCTCACTCTGTTGCCCAGACTGGAGTGCAGTGGCCGCTCCCGGCCACTGCAGCCTTGACCTGCTGGGCTTCAGCGATCCTTCCGCCTCAGCCTTCCGCGTAGCTGGAACTACAGGTGCGTGCTACCACACCCGGCTGATTTTTTGATTTATTGTAGAGATGAGGTCTCACCAAGTTGCCCAGGTGGGTCTCGAACCCGCGGGCTCAGGCAATTCACTCACCTCAGCCTCCCAAGGCATAGGATTACAGGCTGAGCGACCGAGCCCGGCTACTCTATGTACTTTAAAAATACCATTTGCCCGCTGTACAGAGCACTATGAATAGCAGGTGCTGAAAAAAGAGTTGATGTCTGATAGGCATCAAATCAGGAAGTGACACAAATCTGGGGTTACACGAAGCCAATTACTTGAAGGGAGCATGTGAAGTGAAAAGTCTTGTGCCAGCTATATGAATGGCACTAAATGGGCATTGAAGACCCTTCTCCCTTTCCCCAACACCACTGGAGGTGTGTCCACAGAGCAGTAGTGCCAACTCTTGACGTGGGACTCTACAAGGGAAAACTGTCATAGTGAGAGGTGCACGCAGCTCCAGGCCCACCATGACACAGGGCACAACTCAGAGGGAAGACCAGGATCAGGAGACTGGGGGTCTTGGCTCCATTTGCAGAACCCCCGGTTTATATCCTCCACAAATACTGACCAGACCAGTGTGCTCTAGCTTCTCTCAAATTATTTTTTAAAACACCTCCGTTTGAAGAGCATAATAGCAAGACTGGGAGTCCCACATTTCCTTAGACATCTGCCTCCATTTTCACCCCATTTTATAAACCAGCGGTGTCTATTTAAAAGCATCACTGAACAAGAGTACTGGGCCTTGAAGTAGTCTGTTCTCAGTCATAATATTAACTACTACTGACCGAATGCGTCTGATATCCAAGCTCTGTGTTGTAAGCTCTACAAGCATCTCATGTCGTCCTTGAACAGCTCTGTCTACTGTCCCCATGTTACAGACAAAGAAACTGAAGCTAAAGAGATTAAGATAGTAAGTGGTAGAGCTAGGATCAAACTTCAAGCTCTTTCTCCTGGCCCCTAAAGCCCTCAAAGCCCCCTGAACTCTGTAGCCTGTCCTCCAGTGAAAAGCACACCACCATGAAACAGAAAAACCAGTAGCAGGAAGGATGGGGAGAGAGGGAAGGGAAGAAGAGGCAAAAAGAAGGGAAGGTTGTGAGAAGGAGAGAAAGTCAGGGTCTGGATGAGAATGCATGTGGGATCTGGCTTCGGGTCCAGGAGCCCTTTGCAGAGTGAGGACGACTCAGGCAACTTGTTGGTGACCGCTGGAGAAACAAGCCACAAAATATGCAGAAGCCATTTCCTCTCTCAAGGAAGATAAACAATAGACTCATAAACAAATTTTACAAAGCTGTCCAGCTATTTAAAGCATTTTGGTAAAAACTCATATCCTTTGTGAGTGTACAGCTCATTCCCCACTCCCACGTATGGTCGACAGTTATTCTGGGGAGAGGGAATGTGGAAGGAAAAGATAGGAGAGGGACATACTCTCTGCTGGTCCTTCATCCGTTAGGCCTGTGACTGTAGCTACTTATCTACCCTCTTTGAGCTTTGATTCATTTTTCTGTGAAAAAGGAGTAGAATTTCCTGCCCAACAGGGTACTGTGAAGAGGAAAAAAGACACACTTTCTGGCAATATGGCAGACTAGATATCTTACCCTTTCTAACTGAGACAACTAAGATGCTGGTAAAATTTTGGATATCATGGCTAGACACACATTGCTGAACTAGTACAAATGGAAAGATTCTCTCAAGAGTAAAAAGAAACCAAAAGCAGGAACCTTGGGAGGTAAGTTAGGATCAAAGCTGACTTTTGCCTTGAGGGTTTCTGCTGAACCCTGGAGATTCCAAGTTTCCTAATGATAATTGCACTGGGTAAAAGCCTGGAGAGACCTCTCCATAAAGATGGGTCTTCAAATAGCTCTACTCTAGTTGAATGAGACATAAATGCACAACATAGAAGGGAACTGCAAGGAAATGTGACCTTGGGCAGGGCAGAATGGGGGGAAAACTCTCTAAAAAATTTGTAACCATAAGATGGATTTCACAGGTTTGTAGTCTGAATTATGTTACTCGGGTAGCTAGAATACCCTTAAGTAGAGAATTAGTTTAAAGTAATTTTTGGTTGGTAGGCCCCTGCCAGGCAACTAGCAGAAGTTAATGCAAATCCTTTCTGGAAAAGACAACTTTGATCCACACCCCAGGTAATTCCTGAAGATAAAGTTCCAAGGAAAATGAGCAGTTACAGGAAACAAGCCACTAGGAATACTAGCCAGCAGAAATAACAGATGGCAGAATCAGACCTGCAAAGACTTCAGATTCTGGAATTAACAGACATAAAATTGTAAAATTTCTAAATAGAAAATTCGGTATGTTAAAGAAATAAAAGAGAAATCTTTAAAAATGAGCAAGAAATGAGAGACCAGAAAAATTACCAAATAGATTTGAAGAATAATGGACTAGAACTTGTATACATGACAAATAAAGGAGTGAAAAGAAAATACTCAATGGATTAAACAGCATTTAAGACACAGAATACATCAGTTAAATAGAAGATAGAACTGAAGAAATTATTCAGAGTTAGGCACAGACAGACAAAGAGATGAAAATATAAACTAGTGGTGAATAGAGTGAGATATCTAATATAAGTCTAACTGGGATTCCAGAAGGAGATATTAGGGAGAATAGGGAGATGGCAATATTCAAAGAAATGAAGGGTGAGAATTCTCCACAACTGTTGAAAGATACAAATCATTAGTTCCAGGAATCCCAGTGAAACCCAAGAAGAATAAAGACAAAAAAAATACAGCTAGACACATGGTAATGAAACTACAAAATACCAAAGAAAACAATCTAAAGAAAATAATCTTTAATGTCACCAGATTACTTATAGAGGAATGACAGATAACTGATTCTCAACAGCAACATTCAGCGCCGGAGTCAGTGGAATAAAGGCTTCAATGACTTAACATATCCAGTAAAAATATCTTCCAAAGCTGAGAGCAAAACAAAGACATTTCAAACCAACAAAAACCTAAAATAAAACAAAAACAAAAAAATCTTTAGAGTGTTTACCACCAACATACCCTCACTATAGAATAATGCCAAAATATTTCAGGCAGAAGGAGAATGATCCCATATTCATGAAAAAACAATGAGAAAAGATATTGAGAAATGTGTGGGTAAAATCTATACAAACAATGTATAAAACAACGATGCCTAACTTGTAGGGGAAAAAATAGGGTGGAATGAAAACACAGGATAACAACAGCATATAAGTCAGAAGAGGTAGTGATTAGAATTAAACAAATGGGCCTGGCTTGGTGGCTCATTCTGTCATCCCAGCATTTTAGGAGGCCAAGCCAAGTGGATTGTCTGAGCCTGCAAGTTTGAGACCAGCCCAGGCAACTTGGTGAGACCGTGTCTCTAAAATAAATAAAAAAATTAGCAGGGTGTGGTAGCATGTACCTGTAGTTCCGGTTACTTGGAAGGCTAAGGTGGAAGGATCACCAGAGCCCAGCAGGTTGATGCGAGGGTGGCTGTAAGCATGCCACTGCACTTCAGCCTGGGAGACAAAGTGAGACTCCACTCCAAAGGAAAAAAAAAAAGAATTTAACCAATCTACAGTTCTTGTATTGTTTGGGAGGAAAAGAAAGGCACTGGTTAGTTTTAGACTTTGAGTGTGCTTATTAAAATAGCTGGGGTAGTTGCTGCTTGGGAGGCTAGGTAGGAGGATTGCTTGAACCCAGGAGTTCAAGGCTAGCCTGGACAGTACAGCAAGACCCTGTCTCTAAAGAAAAAAAAAAAAAAAAGCAGAGGTAACCACAAATAAGATGGAAAATGGAATGAAGGGGAAAACAACAACCTAAAAGAAAGGACAGAAAAAAACTAAAAGTATATCAAGTTGGTAGAAATAAATCCTAATTACTTAATAAAATACATCAATTCTAAACATCTATGAACCAAATAGCATTGCCTAATGATATATAAAGCAAAAATTCAGCACTGCAAGGAGTAGCTGACAAATCCAATGGCAGATGTTAACATACCTGTCTCAATAGTTGACAGATTAATCAGACAAATCAGAAAAAGAGAGATAATTTAAGTGACACAATGAACTTATTTTAATAATAGTATATAGAAAACTATATCCAATGATTAAAGAATACACATTTTTCAAGTACTTATGGAACACTTGAGAAAAAAATTGAAGAGATAAATGTAAAAAAAGGAGCATACTGAAGTAGCTCAATGCATATTTCAAACTCTCTCCAAGGATCCAAACCTATTTTGCCTTAAAAAAAGAGAGACTCTTGTATACCTAACCCTTAACTGTACCCCACAATATCATAATAAAAATATTGATTATAAAAATAAAAAAAAGAGAAAGACTCTTTCCTGTTATGTCTCCAGAGTCTAGCACAATGCCTATCACAAAGGAGATCTAAATATCTACTGAAGAATGAATGGTGAATGAATGACTTTCTGCTGAAGACAACCCCAGGTTGCAAAAGCACCTGGCAGGGCAGACATTAGAGGTAATAATGCCCTTCCCAACATGGAGGGGATGAGAAGTAAAGGTGAGTGGTACCAGTCTCTAGAGAGAATTTATAAAAAATGAAGGCAGAGCCATGACAGCCATCTTCAAACCCAAACAGAGATGCATGTGGACGAGTCTTGGAAAGCCCAGTCCTTGTGGTTCCAGACTGCAGAGCAGAGACCCGCAGACAGAAATCACAGAGAGGCAGAATTTGGCCCAATATTAGAAAGAACTTCCTAATAATTAACTGCCCGACATTGGTTGGAAATTGGCCTGATTGATTGTCTAAGGCCCCTTATGACTCTGTGTGGGACAGGAATCTGTCTAGAAGGTTCTGGAAGCAGACCATGGACTGAGCAGTCTTTCCAATTCTATCCTATCTCAGATACTGTTTTCATCCAAAATTCCCTGGATACTCCAGCCCTAAAAGACCTGTCCAAGGTCCCAGATCCGGGAGATGATGGAGGAATAGTGAGAACTCCATCCCAGACACTCAACTCAGCATCCCTTCTGCTCCACACTGACCTCTTTTTTTAACCAAATTGAGAACATTTTACCCTGTTGGGCTGAAACATGCTTTTAAAGACTGCCCTTGTCCTCGAAAACTCCATTCTTCCAGCTCATGGCAAGAGATTACAAAAGTATATACAATTTGTTAAAAATTCCTCTGCCTTCCAGAAGAAGGAAAGCAAGCTCACCTTGACCTCCGCAGTAGATGGCTGAGTTGGGGGCCTGGCTCTGGGGGATTCTCCTGTGGCTGGCCAGTCATGCTGCTTTCATGCTGCTGGACAGGTGGGAAGAGGAGACCTGGTTCTGCAGGAAAAGAAGAGGGGAAGGTCACTTCCTCTTTGTCTGCTCCTTGCTCTCCATCACTGCAGAGGACACTATCTGACATCCCAGGGAGTTTCCGAGGCTGGCCTTACCCACTCTCATGCAACGGGGAATAGACAGGGCACTGAAGAATGAAACCACAAAGATGGATTACACACAGTCCCTGCTCTCAGGAAACAGAAGAGTGTGAGAGAGAGAGAGAGAGAGAGAGAGAGAGAGAGAGAGAGAGAGAGAAGGAGAGAGCTGTGTTTTATTACAAATATAATTTGGTAAGTGCTATGATTTCCCAAAATTCACTCAACAGCCTACTTGCCTCACGGGGAGCTGCAGCAGCTTACAAAGTGCTATAAAACTGTGCTTCTCAAACTATTTGTGATGAAGGATCAGTTTATTTTAATTTCCAAACCATTACAGATGAATACTTTCATAAAAATAAACAAATAATTAATTGGGTGTGGTGGCATGTGCCTACAGTCTTTTTTTTAGATTAGAAAGTAAATTAAAGAAAGAGAGAAAGAGGAGATTCACCTCCCCAAGGTAGGGGAAGAGGCCAAAGCTTAAGAAAAAAATGGCCTAGCCATAGCTCAAAGAGCACATGGTCACATCATAGCTCAGCAAGGCATTTGTGACAATGGTCTGACCATGGCCGAGCCTTTAGTCTTAGCCACTCGTGAGGCTAAGGCACGAGGATGACTTGAGTCCAAGAGTTAAAGGCTGCAGTAAGCTATGATCATGCCACTGTACTCCAGCTTGGGTGACAGAGCAAGACCCTGTCTCTTAAAAAAAAAAAAAATATATATATATATATATATATACATAAATAAAAAATAAAACTTAAAGATGAACTGTTAGAAAAATGTAAAAATATTGGTGCCAAATATAGGCTTACATTTTTACTATACAATTCAACAGATTCTTCTGTCAAATTGGTATGAAAGTTTCCAAGCTCTTACTCTCAATTTCTGTATTTATTTCACAGGCCAGTAGACAGTTTGCAGAGAGCACCACTCCTGAACCACAGTTGGGTAGTATTGCTATCGTAAAGACTTATGCATAGCAGAACTTTCCTAAGATGTCTAGCTGGCATCTTAGTTCAGGGAGAAAGGCTAGGTACACAAGTGATTTGAAATTCACTCTCTGGACTACAAAAAGAGAGTTGAGAGAGTCCCCCTCCAGGAAGGAGAACCATAGCAGGAGCTTTGGGAAAGCATGGCTCTGGGTGTCTGGAGACAGGTGGTGGCACCCACTTGCTGTGTTCAGGTAGCAAAGCGTGTGGCTCACAGAAAGCTTTTCCTGGAGCCCTGTCCGCCTCCACCATGAACTTCCCAACCCGAACTATGGCAACCTGGGCCATAGCTCCCTCCTTGAATGAGAACAAAAAGTCATCTATTAAAATGGACTAGGACATTTCAGAAAATTAATCATTTTCAAAATGTCAAGAGGGCTGCTGGTGTTCATTCCTACTGTTTAATGCTATAAAAATGATTTTTTTTTTAAAAATTGAGAAATCCTTTGTCTGTGACAGCCAGCTCCAAAAAAAGCCCTTCAACTGCCTATTGCCTTAATGCTTGAGGGAGGAATTACTAGTCATTTTCACCCATCTGAATGTTTAAGAGAAAGTGCTCATTTCTCTAAACTCTCAGCTTTTAAGTGGTTCTTATTTTAAATTTTAGAAAACGATAACTCTGCAGAAGAATATCTTCCCTTTCCAAGGCTTGTTTGTTTTGTTTTGTTTTTTTAAATGCAAACACACATACAGTCTCATTCCCTGCTTCAAACGCTAAATCATCTGCAATTTTGGAGTTTGCTGCTCATGAAATTCTAGCGATAAGCACATCACAAACATTCCTATAGCAACAGAGTGTTTTGAAGCAACGTCTGTAATGTTACAAAGATTGTATATCATTATCTCTGAATGTTGGCGAAGAGAAGGTTACAGAGAATAACTGTTTATGTACAAATAAATCAATACAGTAACTGGCAACCTGAATAGCAGACCTTACTGAAGAGACAAACCATGGCACTGGGTGGGAAGGAGGAATGCCCTCTACGCAGTTTCTAGGAATAAATCCACTGTCCTCACCCTCAGTGTGTGAAAATAACTCTCCAGGCTTTCCTGTGGCAGCATGAGTCCATAGAACTGCCTGTCTCATGGGCAAGAGTTATGCTTAGACAATGACATAGTCAATGCTTACTGGCCATCTACTGTATGTCAGGCATGGGGCTAGACTCTAGGCTTCTAAAGATGGGTTCCTCTTCAAAGAGGCTCAAGAGAGACAAACAGATAGTTACAATTCTCTAAGAAGGGACTATTGGCTGGAGTTAAGGGAAAGGAAACACAATGAAATCCATCCACCCAACCATCCAGTCACCCATCCAATGATAGCTAGGTGTGTTCCAGACAAGTACAAGGCACTAGCATAAAATAGTTGAGCAAGACCAATGTGTTCCCTGCCTTCAAGGAGCTTATAGTCTAGTGGGGGAAACCAACATGAACAAATCAGAAATAACTATAATAGTGGTGATCTAAAAAAGCATGGCTACTGCTATAACAGAATATGCCAGAAGGTGTGGAAAAGCATCAGTGGGGTTTTCCTAAGGAATTAATATGGGTCCTTAGAAAAAACTAGTGAAGCAAAGTAAGGAGGGAATGGAGAGAAAGGGTGTTGCTGGTGCTATGAATAGCCTGTGCAAAGGTCCTGTGACAGAAAGGACCATGGCATACTCTAGCTATGAAAGGAGGTTCTGAATCAGGATGACATTGGTTCTTGACTTCTCATCATGCTTCAATCACTGTGGCATCTCCTTTCCATATGAGGAAGCAGCCTGGAAGGGAGTGTGATTTTCAAGGCTCCACAGCCAGTAAGCCTCCAGGCCAAGCCAGCATCTTCTACTACCCCACACTACTGTCAGAGTCTCGGTTTCCCTTCTGTACAATGGCGGTGACAAATACTGCTTTCACATGTCACACTGTTGTCTGAGTTAAGGGGGAATGAAGATTCAAATCTTGGGGAGGGAAAGACTAACAATCAGAAGTGAGCACTTTAAATGAGTACCTAACAACCCAAAATCAAAGAAGAAAGGTTCTCCTCCACCACAAGGCATCGAATGAAAAGCACAGTTCACATCGCCCCAGACGGGGGGGGGGGCAGGGAAAGGGAGGAACACAGGATATAAACGACGAGCCTTCAGAAACGGGAAGTGGGACCAAATGAGGTGCGAAGAATTCCCTCCATGCCACCCACAGTCAATTCAAAATTGGCACAGATTTTTAAAAGGAGAAAAGGGAGCAGGGGGCGGGAGATGGAGGGGAATGGAGAGGAGGAGAAATTAAATGTGAGATTGGATCTACAGAGCATCTGAGAAACCACAGAGAGAGCAACCAGTGCAGTGGGAAATCTCAGGCTCCAGTCACCAGAGGACCAATCACTCAACATAGAGATGAAGGAAGAAGATGTAATTTTCAACTGAGGACTAGAAGCTTTTTATTATTATTATTATTATTATATTAGAGTTGGGGGTCTCACTCTGTTGTGCCCGGGCTGGAATGCAGTGGCATGATCACGGCTCACCACTGCCTGGGACTTCTGGGCTTAAGTGCTCCTTCTGCCTCAGCTTTCCAAGTAGCTGGGACTATAGGCATGCGTTGTCATGCCCGGCTATTTTTTTTTTTCGTTTATTGTAGAGACAAGGTCTCACCATGTTGCCCAGGCTGGTCTCAAACCTGTGGGCTCTGGTAATCCTCTTGCCTCAGCCTCCCAAAGTGTTGGGATTACAGGCATGAGACACCGCACCCAGCTTTTAAAATTTTTTTGTGTTTTTTATTTTTTGTAGAGACAAGGTCTTGCTTTGTTGTCCAGGGTGGTCTCAAACTCCTGAGCTCCAGAAATCCTCTAGGCTCGGCCTCCCAATGTATTGAAATTACAGGCATGAGCCACCACACCCAGCCCTGGAAGCTTTTTAGATGTAAGGAAAACTCCTATTCTTTCTCTAAGCATCTCTGCTCTTTTTTTAAATGCCCTACCTCCAACTCTATGGAGGCCGAGAAAAGAATAATTTTCACACACTAGAGGAGGGGGGTCCTGGCCTGACCCTTATGAGGTATAATATGACAGACCACTTGGTCAGGCCTTTATTCATCTGCTCATCCCAGAACACGGGAGTGTGGGCCTTTCACATCAATATCAGAGCGGCTCAAATACTGACAGCATGTCAGATGGACTCCTTGCAGGCTGACAATGAGTGGCAGGCCACCCCTGCTCTCCAATCTCAGACCTCCCACCTGCTTGCTCACAACTCCAACCAGCCTTTCAAATCCTTAGATACTCCAAGCCCTTTCCTACCCCAGGGCCTTTGCACAGGCTGGCCCCTCTGCCTGACACGCTCTTTTCCCAACTTTCCTCTCATTAATGTCTACCCTTCCTTCGGGTTATAGTTTCAGTGAGATGTCGCCAACCCTCCAGAAATTTAAGTGGGCAGCACCATTTATCACAGTTGCAATTAATTAATAAATTACGTGATTAATGAATTGGTCTCCCCATTCTGACTGTAAGCTCTCCTAGGGCATGGTTACTTTCTTTCACCATAGTGTCTAATGGTCCAGCACAGCAGTTCTCAGTCCTGACTGCACACTGGTATCACCTGGGGAGCTTTAAAAACCACGGATGCTTGGTCCCACTACAACCTGTTAAACAAGAGTGTTCAAAGCTTGCCAGGTGGTTGGGGTATGTGACCAAGGCTGAGAACCGCTGACTTAAGGAAGAGGCCCTGGCTTAAGTCCTAGAACAATGTTGAAGTGGCTTGGGGGCTACCGTAGGACTTTGCTCCCTTTGCTGTGTATACAATGTATCCCTTAAATGTTGTTTTCCACCCTAAAGATTAATTTTTAGGAAATTCCGGAAGAGGAAAACAAAATCCTCATTGTTAAAGAGGAATACTGTTCCTTTCATTGAGTGCGGTGCTTACAGTCCCCTCCCCTGACACTCCCCTGTCCCTCACCCTGGTTTATCACTTTCATCTTCAGAACCACAGTTTGAACCTGATGTGTTCCTGAAATATACTTAAATATTTGCAGTCCAATTCCTTAACTTTTAAATTAAAAGTCCCAGCGATACTACACAGTAGAATGAAAAATTTTACATTAAATTTTATTAAAACAGGAGAGTTCAAAGTCAGTTCACAATGGGACAGGCCCTCCGGGTCAGCCCCAGGTGGATAGGTAGAGGTGCTTTGCAGAAACTCACCCAGGGGGCATTGGGGTGGGGGAGCTCTCTCTTGGGGGTGAGTCATCTGTGCTGATGCACCTTTCCTAAGATAAGTCAAGAGTGAGCTGTTCCTTCCTATTCAGCTGCCCTTATTAAGGGGGGGGGAATGCAAAAAAAAAAAAAAAAAATCCAGCCACTATTAAAATAGCACACGAAGTAGCAACTCCAATTCCCGGATGGGTTTCACCAGCACTGCCAGAGTGAGTCCCAGGACTCTGTGAGAAGTAGACTCTTGCCCAGTGTGGTGGTTCATGCCTGTAAACCCAGCACTCTGGGAGGCAGAGGCAAGAGGATTGAGCCCAGGAGTTTGAGACCAGCTTGGGTAACAAAGTGAGACCCTTGTCTCTATGAAAAATAAAAAAATTAGCTAGATGTGGAGGCGTGCGCCTGTAGTTTCAGTTACTAGGGAGGCTGAGGTGGAAGGTTTGCCTGAGCCCAAGAGGTCGGGGTTGTGGTGAGCTGTGATCATGCCACTGCACACCAGCCTGGGTGACAGAGTGAGACCGCGACTAAAAAAAAGGGAAAAAGAAGTAGACTCTTTTTTTTTTTTTTGAGTTGGAGTCTCACTCTGTCACCCAGACTAGAGTGCAGTGGCCACTCCCGGCCACCACAGCCTCGACCTGCTGGGCTCTGGCGATCCTTCCACCTCAGGCTTCCAAGTAGCTGGAACTACAGGCATGCGCTACCACACCCAGCTAATTTTTTTTTTTTTAATTTTATTGTATAGATGAAGTCTCACCAAGTTGCCCAGATAGGTCTCGAACCCGCGGGCTCAGGCAATTCACTTACCTCAGCCTCCCAAAGCGCTGGGATTACAGGCTGAGCCACCAAGCCTGGCTTAAAGTAGACTCTGAACTAACTGAAGGGTGAGCTCTCACAAAGCAACTGTTCTCTAACTTTAGCATTCATAGGGACCCTCTTGGGAACTTATGAAGAATGACGCTTCCCTTCACACCCACTAGGTTGGCCATAACCAAAGAAGCAAAACAACAAGAGTTGGCTAGGCTGTAGAGAAATTGGAACCCTATGCATTCCTGGTAGGAATGGAAAATGGTGGAGTCACTGTGGAGAGCTGCCTGGCAGGTCCTCAAAACACTGAACATAGAATTACCATGTGACCTAGTGATACTGCTCTTAGGTATCTATACAAAGAACTAAACACAGGTACTCAGACACAAATGTGTTCACAAATGTTCCTACCAGTGCTATTCCTAATAGCCAAAAAGGTGAAAAAGACCCTACTGTCTACCCGTTGATGAATGGATAAACACATTTGTGATATCCATACAATGGAATATTATTCAGCTGTAAAAAGGAATTAAATGCTGATGCAGCTACAACATGGAGGAACCTTGAATACATTAAGTGAAAGGTGTCAAACACAAAAGGTCATATGGTGTATGATTCCTTTTACCGGAAACCTCCAGAATAGGTAAGTCCATAGAGACAGCAAGCAGATTAGTGGTTGCCAGGGGCTGGGGAAGGGGAGAATGGTTCATGGGTGTGGGGTGATGAAAATGCCTTGGAACCAGACAGAGGTGAGGCTGCACAACACTGTGAATGCACTAAATGCCACTGTATACTTTAAAATGGCCAGTGGTTAATTTTATGTTATGTAAATTTGATATCGATTTTTTATTTTGTAATTTTTAAGTTTGTTTGCTTATATTGTTATTATAAGCCAGAGTCTCACTCTGTTGCCCAGGCTGGAATGCAGTGGCACGATCACGGCTACCACAGCCTCTACCTCCTGGGCTCAGGCGATCCTCCTACCTCAGCCTCTCGAGTAGCTGGAACTGCAGGTGCTCACCACCACACCTGGCTAATTTTGATTTATTGTAGAGATGAGGGCTTGCTAAGTTGCCCAGGCTGGTCTTGAAACCCCAGACTCAGGCAATCCTCTCACCTCCACCTCCCAAAGTACTAAGATTACAGGTATGAGCTACCACATCTGGAATACGTCAAATTTTTTTTTTTTTTTAAATGAAGCTTCTTGGACCAAGAGAGACTCTAACTCATAAGGTCTGGGGTGTTCTTTAAAAGAACATTCTGGGTGATTCTGAGATGGGTGGTCCTCAGACACAGCCTATCAGGAAGGACTGATTTGTGTAAATGATGCCTTTACTTTGATGAATCAATAACAACTGGTACTATTTACCTACTAAGTAAAGTTTGGTGCTTTCAAATACACTATCTCAGAATCACGCTGCAAGGTATTTGTTTTATTTTATAGATGAGGAGACAGAGGCTCAGAGAGGTTACATAAATTGCCGGGAGCACACAGCTGATGACCAATGGATTCAAATAATTATCTGTCCACAGACCATATTTTTTCTATCACCCTACACTATACCACTGTGTTCTATATAAATAACAAGCTCTTCCAGGAAGCAGAAATCTCATTTCTGTGTTACATGTGCAAAATGCTCTTTAATATTAGAGACTTAGACCATCTTACTCCTAGTGTGGTCTTCAGACCAACAGCCTTAGTATCCCCTGGGAATTTACAGGCAGACTCTCAGTCTTCATTTCTCACCCCAGGTTTGCTAATCAGACTCTGCTATCCCCAGATAATCCACGTGCACATTAAAATGTCAGCAGTACTGGTCTCTCTAGAGCTATGGTGTCTAGTACGGTAGCTACTAGCCACAGGAGGCTATTTAAATTAATATTAATTAACATGAAATACACTTAACTCAATTCTTCAGTTGCACCAGTTAACTCAATTTTTTTTTTTTTTTAAGAAACAGGGTCTTGGCTGGGCTTGGTAGCTCAACCTGTAATCCCAAGCACTTTGGGAGGCTGAGGCGAGTGGATTGCCTGAGCCCGTGGGTTCGAGACCAGCCCAGGCAACTTGGTGAGACCTCGTCTCTAAAATAAATTTAAAAAAATTAACCGGGTGTGGTAGCGCACACCTGTAGTTCCGGCTACTTGGAAGGCTGAGGCAGAAAGCTCGCCAGCGCCCAGCAGGTTGATGCTGGGGTGGCCGTGAATATGCCACTGCACTCCAGCCTGGGCAGCGGAGTGAGACTCCAACTTGAAAGAAAAAAAAGAAACTGGGTCTTGCTCTGTTGCCCAGGCAGTGCAGTGGTGCAATCATAGCTACTATAATCTCAAACTTCTGGGCTCCAGTGATCCTCCCAAGTAGCTAGGACTTGCAGGCATACACCATACGTCTGGCTATTTTTTTTTTTTTTCTGTAGAGATGAGGTCTTGCTATGCTGGCCACGCTGTCTTGAACTTCTGGGCTCAAGCAGTCCTCCTGCCTCAGCCTCCCAAAGTGCTGGGATTGAAGTCCTGAACCACCGTGACTGGCCTACACATTTTGAAATACTCAACGGTCACATGAGGCTAGGAGCTACCATACTGGGCAGCCCCAAATAGAACATTTCTCTCTGTGCAGAGAGTTCTATCAGACAGAGCTCTCAGAGCAGCGCAGCTCAACCGTGGCAACTATTGACATTGTGGGCTGGATAATTCTTTGTTGTGGGCAGGGCTTTTTCTACATGGTAAAGCAGTAGTTCTCTACCAGAAGTGATTTTGCTCCTCAAGGGACACTTGGCAATGTCTGGAGACATTTTTGGTGGGTTCTACTAACATCTGATGGATGGAGGGGGCAGAGATGTTGCTAAGTATCCTGAAATGCACAGGATAACTGCACAACAAAGAATGATCTAAATGTCAGTAGTGCTGAGGTCGAGAAACCCTGGAACCAAGGAACACAGCCAGTCACAGTAAAACTGGTAGCTGGAGATTAACAAGACCAAAGTACCTTTCCCATCCCACTTTGCCAAACCCTGAGAAGTTGCTCTCTGAGAAACTACTCCCGGGGAAGCTATTCTCCAAGAAGCTACTCTCTAAGCAAACAGGCGTCTTTTTTTTTGTGGCCAAGAATGCAGAGTAAGAAGTCCCCGCTTCCAGAATAATCTATGAACTCACTGCTAAAATGAAGTCCCTGCACTTCAGATCCTAAGGGCTAGGAAAGGAGGACATTCATTTTTGGCATTGATGTTTGAAACGTGTGATAAATTCTGCACAGAAACTACAGTCTGCTACTGGTTAGGTGTCTAGATAGTCGCTCATTCACTTGCTCCTTCAACTATTTATTTAAAAGTATTTATTGAGCACCTACTACATGTTGGGTAGTCTAGTGCTGGAAACACAGCAGTAACTAAACATATAAAAGGTCCCTGACCTTGTGGAGCTGACATTCCAGTGGAGAAGATCAACAGCACACAAGCGAACAGGTACCCATGCAATGTCATGGCAGGTATGAGAAGTGTTATGAAGAAACATAAAACAGGGCAAGGGGATGGAGGAGTGATGAGGGTGGGTAGGATCTCTCCAAGGTCATTTGAAGAAGTGACATCGGGGCAGAGACCTGAATGGCTGGGGAGGGAAGGGAGTCGACTAATGGCTGGGGAGGGAAGGGAGTCCCCAAGCAGAGGAAACGGCAGATGCGGAGCTCCTGGGAGGAAGGAGCTTGGTGCAGGGAGCTGGCTGGTGAGGCCTGCGAGGCCAGAAACACAGGAAACCACTGGAGGGCCGTGAGCAGAGGAGAGATGGGGCTGGGTTAACTTTGCACATGGAGAACAACTTCAGGACGATAAGCGTGGAAGGAGCTCTTGCAGTCTTCCAGGCAAGACAGGGTGATGGCTAATTAATTAATTAATGATTCATTAATATTAACACAAATTCTCTAGTGGACCAATGTTATTAATATCTTAATTCAGATACATCACAGGGAGAGACCAAGCATCAGGTTCAAGTGACTTCCACGGGAAAACGCATCCTGAGTTCCAAAGGACCAACTTGGAACCTTTTCTACCCACTTGGGGGTTTTAAGCTGGGGATTTCGTGGTCTTGTAGAAGACAGCAGAAAGGGAGTTGGGGGGCTAGGGCAGAATACCAGAAGAAAAAAGGGTGGCTCCCTTAATCAGGCCTGTTTCCCCAAAGCCAAGGGAGAAGAGGAGTCTGAGCTGGGTCTTCCCATCATAATTCTTCCAAGGCTCACTGGGCAGCAGATAGATGAGACCCAGCTGCTCTGCTTGAGGCAGAACAGAAGGCAAAGGGCTGGTTCTCCCAGAGGGATGGCACTGCAGCTGTGTCCTAAGGAGAACCGGAGAGGCTTTTGCAAAAGCAGGGGAACCCCTACTTTTGGGGCTTCGGAGGATTCAGGGCAACATAGGGCCATGGTGTCAGCAGATTTAGGGCAGAATAATTCACCTGTACCTCTTACTAAATGCATGACACCGGGCATGTCACCCAGTCTCTCTGATCCTGGGCATTGTCCTCTGTAAAATGGAAACAACATCCCCTCCCTCTCAGAGTGGTTGTGACAGGTCAAGTCACACAATGCCTATGTGACAAGAACTTCCGGTGGATGTGTGGAAGTCTGGGCACCTGCACCTTTTGGAGCAGATACAGACCTCTTCATCCCCCATGGGCACGTCCAGGTAATGCAGCTTTACCCAGGGGAAGGGGCTTCTCTTTTATCAATTCATCTATTCAACACACATTCGCTGGTCTTAGTGCCGGGCTTGGTGTCTGGAAGCAGTAAGAGGTAGCCCCTACTTGCTAGGGAAAACACAAGCAGTGGGGGAGACAGACACGAAAAGAAAGACAGATCCCACTAATCCTTTCCCCTCAGTGCCCTGTGACACTATCCGGTTAGTTTTCTTATCTTCATTTTATTTTATTTATTTGGTTTGATTTATTTATTCTTTTTTTTTTTTGGTAGAGACGCAGTCTCACTATGTTGCCTAGGCTGGTCTTGAACTCCTGAACTCAAGCAATCCTCCTGCTTCGGCTTCCCAAAGTGCCGGGATTACAGGTGTGAGCCACCGTGCCTGCCGTTTTCTTGTCTTTAGACTAGAGCCACCAGCCTTTTGGAGTCTACAAGGCCCCCTCATCTATCCAAAATTTGCAGCAATAATCTTGGTGGCATTTCAGACTGGCCGGCAGACCCGATCATTTCTGCAGAAGCAGAAAAAAGGTTGTGAGAAAAAAACAGGGCTGGCTGAGCAGAGAGAGGGACTGGGAGAAAAGTCTGCCTTCAACAAGGCCCTCCTTCCAGCCCCCACTTCCTCTCTCCAGTGGACACAGTTCCCAGACAAGAAGATCAGGATGGGTGAGAAGCCGGGATACCCACTGGTGCCCCTGCGATTGCCCGGGGCTCAGCCCCTCTCTGGTGCTTCCCAAGGAATATCTTCAAGAGAAGACCCAGCTCTGAGTCATCTGAACCAGAGTGGAGACCTTGTAAAAATAACTCCAAGCATGAAGCCCCTGTATTCATGTTATTCATGATACAAAGAACAAAAAAGCAGGGCAGGAAGCAGAGGAGGCAAGTGTCGTTCACATCAGTTTTCTTCACATGTCAAGCAGCCAGCGACTCACTTGCTGAGCCCCAGCTCGCTCTCTCTCTCTCTCTCTCTCTCTCTCTCTCTCTCAAGGCTCAAGCCTTGAAGCGATTACATAAGCTAGAGGAGGGTCGTCTCTGCAGCCTTCTAAGTTTCCCACCCACCCCTCTCCATCTATAACCGCCAAATCTGAGCCTTCCTGGTAACCCCTGCCAGGATGCAGACAGGATCAGGGTGTGCCCTCTCCCAGGGTATCTGCCCTGGAATAGGGAATTTTCTTGAAGACCCAAGAGCCTTTGTCCAGGGGTGGGATTTCTGGCATTAGGACCGTGTGAGGGAGAACTTATTGAGAGGGAAGACAGCAGGTCTGGCCAGGTCCCCCAGGGCATGTGGGGTGGGACTTCCTTAAAAGATCTTGGATTTCAAAATGCTAGGATATCTGGGCTCTGTGGGTTCCAGAACTCTCCTGGTCACCTTCAGAGCTTCCTGGGCTCCAAGAAGAGGCCTGCTAACTCTCTTTCACTCTGTTTTCTAGAAGACATCATCTTTATGGGTCATGAAGGTGAGGATGGAGATTCCCAGTAAAAGGAAAAGCAAAGGAATAAGACCGAGAGTAGGGAGAGATAAGAAATTAAAAAGATACTAGGGGGTAGGGAGCAGGCAGAGGTGTGGCTATAAAGCTTTTCTATGCACTTATCAGACCACATGACCCTTTCCAGGGAGCTGCCATGGTGGTAGCCCTGACTTCTTGTGGCTTATCAGTAAACACAAACTAATAATTATTTTTAGACAGGCACACACATATATTAAGAAATAAAAACTGTAACTAAGGCATGTAAATATAAGCTGCAGTTGAAGTCAGAACTCTGGCAAATGCTAGTAAAAGCAGAACTATTAGCAAATCCACTGCTTTGTGCTTTGTAAACATCTCTATTCACAAGAAAACCTGCTTTAGGATATGATTCTATCCTGTTTACAAACTCTTTATTGACACAGGTCCCTGGTTTCACAAGAAGCCAAGCTCATGCAGTGCTTTCCGATATCCACAGTTATGCTAGGCAGAGGTCCTTACAAATCTTGCAAAACAGAGCTCACCCCCCACCCAACATTGGTTGAGCACCTGTTATGTACTAGCATTGTTCTCGGTGACTGGCATATGACAGTGAACAAAGAAGATCTAACTCCTTGTCCTTACGGAGATTTTATTTTATCAGGGGAAAATGAAAACTAAAAATAAATAACAACAATTGAAATTTATAGTTCATTAGATGGTTATAGATACTATGGGAAGAAATGAACTGGGAAGTAGTCAGGGAGGGCTTCTCTGAGAAAGTGAGATCTGACCAAAGACCAATAGGAGGTGAGCAAATGATGAGGAGATCTAGAGCAAGAGCACCCCAGGAAGAGGAAACAGCAAAGACCCTGTGGCAGGAGCATGGGGCATGCCTGATGCTGTGGCAGGGGCATGCCTGATGTGACCGAGGAACTAGAGTATGGTGTATCTGGAACAGCGAGAGCCAGGAGAAAACAAGGTCAGAGAAATTCTAAGGATGGTTAAACAAATAAAACAGAAACACAAACAAGGTGGAGTGACTGGGATGGTCACATAGGGTGCTTAGGAAAGGTCTCGGCAAGGAGGTGTTAGCTGAGTCAGGACCCACATGAGCAGCACGTGGAGATCTGAGAACATTCAATGCAACAGGAACAGCTGATGCGATGTCCCTGCAGTAGGATGAACTTGCCTGTGGCAGGTGTGCAATGGGTGGGATGGGGCAGAGGACTGGTGGAAAGGGGTCCCCACCACACAGGATAGTGATTCTCTATCTGGAGTGATTTTTGCCCTCTGGGAGACTTGTGGCAGGAAACATCCTTGTGTCATGCCTGGGGAAGTGCTATTGGCATCAGATGGATAGAGGCATTGCCAGGATGGTCCCTCTCAACACAGAATTATCTAGTCCCAAACGTCAGTAGTGCAAGTCATGGTAAGAAGCACACACTGAGGACTTCCTTATGCCTTGGGCCTGCCAGAGTGTGATCCTTGCACATGGCATATCCGTCACATCCGGGTCCAGGAAATATGTGTTGGGATGCAAGAAAGGGGTGCTAAGATTGGCTCCCAGAACGCAGGAGCAAGGGTGAAGGCAAAGACACTGTGATAAGGTCACTGCAAACTAATTTGGAGTTGAGGGAACCTCTGGAGTAGAGCCATGGAACTGTCTTCACGCAGCTGATGTCAAGGTGGGGCCCTGGATCGGGGAGAGGTGCCAACCTGTCATAGTGAAGAGGCTGAGAATTGGAGAATGCTGCAGGTCTGACAAGTGTAGTGGGCACAGGTTGGGGCCAGAGTGTAGATCCCACAGGGCTCAAGAATAAAATCATCAGCAGAAACACAGCTGAAGAGGAGTGGGATGGAGGTGACGTGGTAAGAGGACCACCAAACTCAACCTCAAGATACCCGGTATTATAGACTCTAAGTCCATCCAGATTGCTGTGAAGTTCATGATTTTGTTCTTCCTTATGGCTGCATAATATTCCATCGTGTAGATGTACCACATTTTTTTAATCCAGTCCTCTTTTGATGGGCAGCATGGTTGGTTCCATGTTCTTGCTATTGTGAACAATGCTGCGATAAACATACGTGTGCAGGTATCTTTTTTATAGAGTGATTTGAGTTCTTCCAGGTATATTCCCAGGAGGGGGACTGCGGAGTTGTATGGAAGCTCGATTTTTGCAACTTTCAGGAATTGCCACACTGTTTTCCACAGAGGCTGTATTAGTTTACACTCCCATCAACAGTGTAGAAGTGTTCCCTTTTCCCAGCATCCTCTCCAGCATCTGCTGTTTTTTGAGTTATTGATGATGGCCATCCTGACTGGAGTTAGGTGGTATCTCAGTGTGGTTTTCATTTGGATTTCTTTGAGGCTGAGCATTTTTACTGGGTGATTTTTCGCAGAAACAAAGAACTGAGTATCACATATTCTCATATGTGGACCTTGAAAAACTATCATAAGCCGGGCTCAGTGGCTCAGCCTGTAATCCCGTGCCTTTGGGAGGCTGAGGTGAGTGGATTGCCTGAGCCCGCGGGTTCGAGACCCGCCTGGGCAGCGAGACCTCATCTCTACAATAAACCAAAAAAATTAGCCGGGCGTGATAGCGCGTGCCTGTAATTCCAGCTACTTGGAAGGCTGAGGAGGAAGGATCGCCGGAGCCCAGCAGGTCAAGGCTGCGGTGGCCGGAAGCGGCCACTGCACTCCAGTCTGGGCGACAGAGTGAGACTCCAACTCAAAAAAAAAAAAAAAAAGAAAAGAAAAACTATCATAATACTATAAGAAAGGGATTGACAGTAGTAGGAAACTGCGCGGGGGTGGGGGGAAGGTGGGGAGTGGGGAGGCGGGACTGGCAGTAGTGGGAATCTGCCTGGGGAAGGAGAATACACCTCATCAACAAGGGTAACTGCATAATGAACATTTGTATACCTAACCCTGACTTCTACTCTACATCTTTAAAATAAAAAAAGTAAAAGTTTTAAAAAAATAAAGATACCTAGAATATGAAAACAGGGAACCAAGAGAAGCCTAGGAAATAAGAGGCCATTTCAGCATGCTCTCAGATTCAGTTACTGCTACAAAATTGAGTTGTTCTCTGCTCCATTGGGGTTGGGGCACCTGGAAGTCAGGCTGCCTGGCTACTGGTCTACACAGACAGCACTATTTCATTTCTCCCCACCATCGGATAAGTCCACAGGTTCAGGGAAGGAGCCGAGATGACCAATGACTCTGGCATGCAATTAGCCCCAAGCATACCCCTCCTCCTTCCCTCATCAATAATCTCGATGATTCATCCAGAGAGACTGGTCCCACTTTGGGGGAAAGAGACTCTAGGTGAGGTTCTCATCACTTAGAAATGAGAAAAATGTCTCAGTGTGGAAGCAGGCCAGAATGCCTCCCTTTTCTAACTTGGGGAAGGGCAGGGAGGAGGGACAGTCTCAAAGTGACTGTTCTATCAAAACGTTGGATGACATTCTCAGCTGCATGTTTGTGCATACACAAGCAGACAGACACCTTCATGAACACTCGGCGCTAACTCCCTCCTCAATGTTTTAAAAATAACACTTATTCTTATCCACCTATAAAACATGTTCACTGTAAAGATTTTAGAAAACAGACACAAGATAAAAACAATAGAAACAACTTGTAAGCTCACCACTTGGTGAGAATATTTCCGACTACCCTTTTTGCTACACTTTGAAGACACTATAGTTGAGATCATATTGTATTTTTACATAATTTTGTAACTAGCTTATAGCACAAGCATTTTGTCATGTTATCAAAAGCTCTTTGTAAGTGTTAGTCTTAACCATTGAATAATAATCCACTAAAGACTATGGTATATTCCTTAATGCTATGTGAAGCAGAGGTCTATATTCTCCAAGGACTTATTTTACCTAATACGGATACTTTTAAGCCAACCTCAGCAACAGGAATTTTTCTGAGCACTTACTGATGTGTGCTAGGAACTCTGCCTCTACCACATTGGGTGGCTGTAAGGATGGCTAACACTGGACGATCACATGCAACATGTATTTCCTTATTCCAGACTTGAGACCTCTACACATCACCTGGTGGAAGGTCATAGTCCACTCTACTCAGTGAAAAACCAGAGACTATCCCTCCTCATTAAATTGAGAGGATGCTCCAGGTTCTAGTTTGGCACTGGAAGTAGGGGACGTGTGGGTTAGGTCTCGAGAAGCAGAGGCAATGTGGACAACTGAAAAGCTCCAGGATGGTCATCAGGTCTAAGGATATGCAGGAATCGGTCAACTACAGCCTGCAGACCAATCAGCTGCCTGCTTATATAAATAAAGCTTTATTGGACCATAGCCATGCCCATTCATTTGAATATTGTCTATAGTTGCTTTCAGCTGCAATGAACAAAGTTGAGGAGTGACGATAGAGACCATACAATCACAAACCTAAAATAGGTAGTACTCGGTCCTTTAAGACAATATTTGCTCATTGCTATATAAGGAGGCCAACCGATCTCTAAAATCTTTGTTTCTCCTTTAGCTAAGAATTGCCACTTAGAGGCACTCTAACCGTGGCCAGCTAAAAACTACACTAAGCTCCTCTTACAGCAAGGTGGGACGCTCTGACTAGTTGTCACGAATGAAATGTGAGTCAAGTAATGTGTGTCACTTTTAGGCCAAGATGGCTGAGAAGTAGGTGAGTCTTCTCTGTCTTGTTTCCTTTCCACCTAAATACAGAGTCCTCATGGGCCTGTGGTAATGTTTCTCAAACTTTTTCTCATTATTGCTTGCCTTCCTAAGGAGCCTTTTTAGACTCCCCCCCCCCAATTGGCCTTCCTCCGTGAAATTTTCAAACCACCAAAAAACTCCATCTCTGTTTATGTACTGTGATTTATGCATCAAAATGTAAGAGTTGTTTTCAGTACCCAAATCTTTACCCCCTTGGGGGTGATTATGCTTCCAATGAAGACATATGATGCAGGGTACAGCAGAGTCACAAGATGCAAGGTTCCTGGATCCCTAAATTATCTGATAGAGGAAAGCCAGTCACAACCAGAAACACCTGCATTTGACTGTTCCACGAGAAAGAGAAAAACTCCTTTCATGTTAAACTCCTGAAAATTGGGAGATGATTACAGCAGCTATCATGGCCCTAATCAATACAAGATCTAAATTTATTTAAAAATTATGGACCACAAGTACAACGTTCACTATTTAGGTAATTGGTACACTAGAAGCCCAATTCCCACAATACCTAATATGCCCATGTAACAAACAGGCACATGTTCCCCCCGCAAATCTAAAATAAAATTATATTTTTAAAAAGATAGGCATATAATATTATAAACAGAAAACCTCTCCTAAATCTTAAAGGAGGTAAATTTAGGATTAAAATCTCCTTCTTTAGATGGTGGAGAGTTTAGCCTGCTAGTTCTTAAATTGAAATGGGTCCAAAATGTAAATAGATTCAAGAGGGGCTGAGATCAATTCAAGAACACAACCTACTAAAAAAGAACAACAAATTAATTCCATTCATTTATATCCTCTCTATCTGGACATGTCACTGCCAAGATGAAAGTGAAAGAATTTTTTTAAAGGCATAACTTTGAACAACAAAGGGAACAGGTGAGAGCTACCCATGATGAACTGGGGTGACTTTCTGTAGAACAGAGAATATGGAAGATTAGAAATTGATGATGCTAGCACAGGAAGCCTAAGTCTGGAGTGCTCAAATATTACAGAAGTCCATCAGTCCAGCAGAATACCCAAGAGGCTCATGACTCAGAAAAGCCAGAACAATCGAGGACAAGAATCAGATATGAGGTTGACAAGTGGGGGTGTGTGTGTGTAATTTTATGAAATCTGTTCAGAAGAGTTGAACCCTCCACAGGTAGCTCATGAGGTAATCAAGTATCTACTCTCCCTAGAAAAAAAAGTGGAATTTTTTCTCTGGAGAAACTCAATGGACACCCCTTCCCTCCCCAAAATATGAGATCCAGGGAGCAGTAGAATCAATCTAGTAAATGGTACAGGGAAATTCCTACAGTTCTGTAGCAGGCCTAAAGAGCAACCAGGCCAAATTTGAGAAGAATGTATAAAATACCCTGGATAGAGAGGAAAAGAAATGAGGATATGATAATAGTAAATGGTTTAAAAAAAAAAGGCAACAAGAAACTCTTGGGAAAATTAAGGCATGTAAAAGAAGTATTCATAATATATTACTTGACTCCAAAGAGAATGCTATATCAGGCATCAGAGCCACACAATCAAGTGCCTTTAGGGTCCAGCAAGTAAGTAAATAAACAAGCAGGTCAGGTATTAAAGCACTTGCATACAATGTGTGAGTGGTAGAAACTAGAGCAGGAATGCCTGTTCTAAAGGGGACAGCCTCCAGCAGAGTGTTACTATATGTGGGAAGTCAGACCGTATGTGCCAGACCTTTCAATTTTAAAAACAAAACTCCAAACTCTAAATCTTTTATAAAAACTCCACCAATTTTAAAATGTTGGCTGAAAATCTTAAAAAATCCACTAGGCATATCAAACAAGTACATCCGAGGGTGGACTGTCAATGTGCAACTTGTCATTTATACAATCACAATAACATAAACCCTATCTGCTGGTTTTTCAGCTTATAAAATCAACCTGAAGATAAAGTATAAAAGACTGAGTGGCAGGTACAAAATAAAAATGTAAACGCTATCAATCTTAACAATGTGAAAGTAAAAGCTGAGATGACAGAAGTTAGAAAGTGGAAGGCAAGCTAGGTAAGATTACTAACATTGTCATCTTACTGATCCAGGACTCAAGAGGTACTTTTGTTAACAAATAAAAGGCCGGGCACAGTGGCTCATGCCTGTAATCGCAGCACTTTGAAAGGCCAAGGAGGAAGGACTGCTTGAGTCCAGGAGTTAAAGACCAGCCTGGGCAACATAGTGAGACCTTGTCTCTACAAAAAGTTAGCCAGACCTGGTGGTATGCACCTGTGGTCCCAGGTACTCAGGAGGCTGAGGTAGAAGAATCTGAGCTTAGGAGGTCAAGGTTGTGGTGAGCCATGACCATGCCACTGCACTCCAGTGTGGGTGAGAGAGTAAGATCCTGATTCAAAACTAAGCAAACAAACAGGAAGCATAACAGTAAGAATTTTAGTTATAAGGGTAACCAAATAGAGAAACTATAAGTAATAACTATGTTGTGTGGAGGCAAAATAGAAGGGTGGTATAAGTGACCTGAATCGCCATCTATTATAACAGAAAGTCAGAAGATAATTTCTAAAATAGGAATAAATTAAAACACATTATTAAAACATGGTGGTAAATGCCATGAGTTAAAAGTCATTGTCTCAAAGGACTGAGGCTGAGTTAGGAAGGAAAGGGACCAGGAGACTGTTATTTTTTTTATTTTTTATTTTTTTTGAGTTGGAGTCTCACTCTGTCGCCCAGACTGGAGTGCAGTGGCCGCTCCCGGCCACGGCAGCCTCGACCTGCTGGACTCCGGCGATCCTTCAGCCTCAGCCTTCCCAGTAGCCGGAATTACAGGCGCGCGCTACCACGCCCAGCTAATTTTTGATTTATTATAGAGATGGGGTCTCGCCTGCCCAGGCGGGTCTCGAACCCGCGGGCTCAGGCAATCCACTCACCTCAGCCTCCCAAAGGCGCGGGATTACAGGCTGAGCCACCGAGCCCGGCTGAGACTGTTATTTTTATTACACATTCTTCTGAATGTTGTTCCCTCCATATTCTTTTTTTTTTTTTTTTTTTTTTGAGTTGGAGTCTCACTCTGTTGCCCAGACTGGAGTGCAGTGGCCGCTCCCGGCCACCGCAGCCTCAACCTGCTGGGCTCTGGTGATCCTTCCGCCTCAGCCTTCCAAGTAGCTGGAATTACAGGCATGCGCTACCACACCTGGCTAGTTTTTTGATTTATTGTAGAGATGAGGTCTCACCAAGTTGCCCGGGTGGGTCTCGAACCTGCAGGCTCAGGAAATCCACTCACCTCAGCCTCCCAAGGCGCGGGATTACAGGCTGAGCCACCAAGCCCAGTTGTCCCTCCATATTCTTTTTAAGACAATGATACAGATCAATTCATGGGGTTGCCTATTGGGATAGGTAACTAACCCTGCAAGTTTGACTTTCTGTAAGATACCATACATAACACTCAAAAGAGTTGAAATGAAAATAATTTAATGAATGAACTAGTTACAGAGGTATGAGGAAGGTTAAAGCAACCAGTGATATATGGTGCAGCACCCAGAGGCTAACAACAGCAGGAAGCCGTTACCACCCCTAGGGGTGAAGGGTAAGGAGAGAGACAGTGTTGCTGGAGCCCAGGGAGTCTGGAGGACCAGAGGAGGGGCTGTAGTTATAAAAGACAGCCATTGGCAGAAATCAGATGATGCAGAGAGGGAGCAGGGGGATTAATATCCCAACTGCTCTCTCCTGTTCTTGGAGTTCCTGCTGGTGCCTCCTGTTGGCTAAACCCAACCACACCCAGAAGCTAAACCAAGCCTAGCTGATGCAATCCATAGGGGGTGGACTCCCAGACTACAACAGGACAGAGAATGGAGCTGGAGAGTGGGAGAGTAATGGACAATAACCAGTACCTATCAACACATACTCTTCATGCCCCAGGCCTCTCCATGTCTGAGAGTGAAAACAGTGAATTAGACAAATCGCGTATTTGGGTGGTAATTCTGACGTTCTCTAGTTCAGCAGCAAAGAGGTGATATAGGAGGGCAATATTCCCTCATTTTCATCAGTAAATACTCGTGGATAACTTCCACAGGTCGACTCTGCATTCTGTCATGGAAGAGAAGAAAGGTATTTATGAAGCAAGACTCCCATCAACCTGACAGCAGGGGAGGTGAGACAGACCCACAGAGAAAGCCAAGGGCATAAGATGGTGTGATGAGCTCCCAGTGAAAGGTGCAATCACATGTGCCTCCAAACTCCAAACCAGGAAGCAACACATCTCGTCAGATTTTCCTGAGCGGGGGAGTCTTGGCTGGCCCTGAAGTCTGACCCTGAAGGTTGAGCAGAATCAGACAGGAGAAGCAGTCAGTGACATGTGTTTGGGACCAGAGAGCAGATCTCACTGGTCACAGGAGGAGTGAGAAATGGGCTGTGTGCGAGGCCAGGACAGTGAAATGGGGGATCCAAATGCCAGGCTCAGGAGCCAGAACTTTATTTCAGAACAGGATAGTGTCAAGGTTTTCTGACCAAGTGATGTGTCTGAGGCAATAGGAACATTATATGGATGAGGTGTGCTTGGCATTTGTTGAACCAATGCCAAAGAGAGAGAAGGTGGAGGCATAAGGTGGGGAGCTTGCTTATCTTTGCACCTCCAGATCCTAGCATGGGGTCTGGTCCATGATCGGTGATCAAAACTGAGTGCTACACTGGCTGGATGGATGGATGGAAGGGGTAACAGGGGCCTGTATTAGAGTGGAGCAATGCAAATGAATCAAATGAAACAGCAGAATCAATCGCATCTGAAGCCTGGATGCTTCCCCGAGTGTGCAGGTCTGATGCCCGTCTCTCTAGGAAAGTGGGAGATTATCACATAATTGCTTTATCGCTCTGCAAATATTCCCCAGCTTGTGAGGGCATGTTTGGTTATTAGCTGATCGCACCACAAATTAGACACAGAAAACAAACCATGAGTGGTAGAAAGGCTGGTGGGACTCAGGGCAAGACCTGGAGACCAAAACCTCCCCTCACATACTGTCTAGGACAATGGGTCAGGAACCTTGGCTTGCTTTACTTTTGTTTTTTTTTTTGAGTTGGAGTTTCACTCTGTCGCCCAGACTGGAGTGCAGTGGCCGCTCCCGGCCACCGCAGTCTCGGCTGCTGGGCTCCAGCGATCCTTTTGCCTCAGCCTTCCAAGTAGCTGGAACTACAGGTGCGCGCTACCACGCCTGGCTGATTTTTGATTTATTGCAGAGATGAGGTCTCGCCAAGTTGCCTGGGCGGGTCTTGAACCCGCAGGCTCAGGCAATCCACTCACCTCAGCCTCCCAAAGGCTCGGGATTACAGGCTGAGCCACCAAGCCCGGCCTGGCTTGCTTTACTTTAAAGATTTAATCATTCCATTCCTTATAGTCCATTTCAGGAGGATGACAAAGAGCGAGAATTCCTTTCCACGGGGCTGCTGCCCCACCATGCAGCAACGTATCATCTATTACCATGGGCTTGTTTTTAACTAATAGTCTTGGCAAAAATGATAGAAAACAAAATAGTGTTCTTGCATTTGATCCCAGAATAATAACAGCTGTTGGAATTAAACAGCCAGGTTGGTAGCCGAATAATGAGTAAGAACAGTCTCCTCCCAAAGGTGCCACCAGTAGGCAAGGGACTTTTGGGTGGTCACCTCTTCTAAACAACATAACCCACCACTTTCAATCATAGGGGACTGCTGTCTTAAATACCATCATCCTATTGGCCAGTTACAGAACCACAGCATCTCTTACATCAGTGGACCAAAAAAATGATTTTAAGATTTCAGCTAGAATCCTTGAGACATTTAAGAAAACCTTGAAGCTATGAAATGGCTACAAGAAGGGGCAGGGAGGAGAATCTGACTGAGTACCACCAGGACAGAGATAAACGGTGGCTAATTCTCTACCTATCTTCCCTCCAGGGAGAAAGAAAGACCTGTCTCCTTGTGCCAGAGTAAGGATGCCCAGTGACGTTCTGCACCTGGACCCCGCCGTACAAGCCCTAGAGTGGTTTTACGAACATGTCTCGCAAGCACCAACCAAAAGGAATAGCTGGGGCAGATCTCTTTACTTTGCTTTTACAGGTGGGACAATTAAAGCACAGATTTCTGTGTAGGCAACGCCCAGGATCTCAGACAAGAGCCACGGACCCAACCTGGTCTTGGAATGCTGGTCTCCTAATGACTTGAATGCAAGGACAATGACTTATTCATTTTCATATTCCCAGATCCTAGCACTGGGCCTAGTCTATAACAAGTACTCAATACATGCTTACTGAAGAGATGACCCCACCCAGTGCCAGGCTGCCACATTAAGCTCTCTCAGGACTTGGTTTTCTTATCTGTGGAGCAACAATGTCATTCTCCTCACAGGGTTGGCATGAGGATCGATGCACTGGTACACAGTAGCTTTTAGCACACTGCCTAGCACATAGTTGGTACGCTTTAATATTAGCTACTACTATTACTGTTTTTGTTTTTCAAGTCAGGGTCTCACTCCGTTGCGCAGGCAGGAGTGCATGATCACAGCTCACCGCAGCCTCCAACTCCTGGACTCAAGTGATCCTCTTGAGTCAGCCTCCTGAGTAGCTGGGACTAGGGGTATGCATCACCGTACCGGGCTAATTTTTTAAATTTTTTGTAGCGATGAGGTCTCGCTATGCTGCCTGGGCTGGTATCGAACTCCTGGCCTCAAGCAATTCTCTCACCTTGTCCTCTCAAAGTGCTGAGATTACTGGCATGAGTCACCACGCCTGGCCAATTATTATTTTTGAGGTTGTAACTGTTAAGAAAATAGAATAAGGTAACATGAGAGAGCACTGTTGTTGGGGAAGACCTTTCTGAGGATGTAACATTGGAGCCAGACTTCAGTGAAGGAAAGGAGTCAGCCCTGCTGGATCTGGACAAGAGCTAAGGCAGGCAGAGGGCATGATGAGGGCAAGGGTTTAGAGATGGATGAGCATGGACTAGGTGTGTTTGAGGGCCAGAAGGAAGTGGCCCTTTTGTAATGATCACAGTCCACCTTGCTATGGTTTTTATGTCCCAGTTCCTAGCCCTAATTTTTAGGAGGAAATGTGGAATTACCCATCTGAACAGCAACTCCACAAAAGGCAGTCTTAAGGGCCACATTGAAGTTTGGTGAGGGTATCTAATGTAGGACTAAAGAACTTGCTTTGCAGAAAGTTTAAAAAAAATCCCTACAGCACTGTTCACAGATTTCTAAAACTGATTTTACTTTCTAGGCCATGGGCAACTGGCTGGGGAACTGAGGTGCCAAGTCACCCCGATCCTGAAAGTCCCCAGCTTCTGCTCAGCAGCCGTGCCTGAGAGCAACTTCCCAGTATCCACCCCCAGTCAGCCTCCTCCCCCACCAGGTCTTACCAGGAAGACAATCTGGTCTGTGGGGAGGAAGGAGGAAGCAAGTCTTTATAGTAAGCCCTGCGGAGAAACACATATTGGAACAGAGGAGCACTGCAATGAAACAACATTGTCCTGTGTCCTCTGAAGCTGTTCCATGCTGTTCTCACAGGAAGCCAGCATTGCATCCAGTCAGGTGGTCCAGCCTGTCTCCTTCTCACTCCCTCTTAGGCTCAATCAATCAGAATGGACTTGTTCAGGAATGGCCTCTCCTCTTGACCACCAGCTTCGTTCCTGTGCCCTAGTGGCCAACACTGCCCCCTGGCACCAGATATTAGTGGCAACAGGGGCTCACTGAGATCAACAGCCACGTGCATCCAACACCGTGGTCATGCCCATTGTGACACTCACCCTTTGCCTCTGGATACGAGGTGGGTCCTGGAGCACTCTGGCCATTGGCACCCAGGCTAATAATGTGGAGTTCCAGGTGGGAACTGTTTCTTTAGCACCTTCCCAGCCCCCAACCCCCACCATGGTTAAGCAACCCCCAGCAGAACTGTCTACTGTCGGAACTGAGGACCACAGCCTGAAATTCAGTCATAGACACATTTGCAGCTAGCGCATCCCTCAGGCCCAGCAAATGAAGAAGTAAAGGAAGCCAGGAAGCCCAAAGTTCAGGTAATTCTGGAAGCATTCTACAAAGGCAAAAGATTGATTGATTAAAACTTACTAATGCTGTGTGTAAACAAACAAAAAGTGCTAAATAAAATTAAGTGCCAACAAAATGAAAAAAATAGTTTCCATATGCATATGAATATCCTTAATATAAAGAAAGCTTTAAAAATAGTTTAAAAAATGATAACCTCACAAAGAGAAAAATGGGGTATAGGCAATCCACACGAGAAGAGACATAAATGGCACAAACACATTAAAAAAATGGTCAACCTCAGGAAAAAGAAACAAAATGTATGAAAATAGATTAAAATAATCTGTCATATTGGAAAATAATTTAAAATCATACTGCAGCGTTGGTGAGAATGTGGAAGAAACAAGCAAGCTCATCTACTGATGATGGGGAAGAAACTGCCCAATAGCTATCAAAACTTCAGTGTACATGCACTTTCACCCAGGAATCAATTCTGCAGGATGTTCACACTATATGAACAACAACAAAAAAAATGCTCAAAGATACCCAGTACTGACAAAGGTGTAAAGAAGCAGGCACATTCATTGCTAGTGGGAATGCAAATTAGCATCATAATAATGAAGACAAATTTAGTGATACACACCAGAACCATTTTAAAGTTTTGTATATCCTTTGACCCAAACATTCTTACTGAAATTCACCCACAGGAATATACCTAAAGATTTAGCGGCAAGGATACTCATGCAGACATTGTTTTTTAATGGGAAAGCTGTAGGCAGGAACAATCTAAATGCGCAAAATATGAGACTGGGTAAATAGAAGATACATTTATAGAGTGAAATACGACGATGAAGCTATTCCAAAGGTATGCCAAAGGGATGCTGCGGGTCTCCCGATTCAAAGATGGCAGGCTGAAAACGTGCGTTTATGTCCTCTCCCTTCTCAGAGTCTGCTAAAAGGATGGTGTACAGGAAAGAGGGAATTGGCAACAAATTCTAGGGAGACAGCAAATGGACAGGAGCTGTAACTGAGGCAGCAGGACAGGACAACTCACAGAGGAGGATGTGGACAAGAAGAATGCGATTTGCTCTGGAAAGTCTAGAGAGTGAGAGAAGACGCAAAGAAGCCAGGACGGTGCAGGGTGGGGAGGGAGAGGAGGCTGAATGAAGGTGGGGCCTAACTGCAGCTCAACTTGCAGGAGACTGACACATCACAGACTCTCTTTCACCACTCCCTCCTTCACACCTGTGAGTACCTTGCAGATAGGAGACTGGAGGTTCCTTCTCTGGATTAGCTGAGTAGTAACTAGGTCACCCTGAGGACTGACCAGTTCCTCGTGGATCACCCAAAGAAGTACCCCAGCTGCTGACCATTAAGTCAGAAGGATCAAAGGTACAGACACAGCACATGAAGGGCCACTGGGTGCTGCAGATCCCAGAGCAGGAGAGAAAGGGATTCAGCGCCAAGGGCAGGACCGGACCTTGGCAGGGCAGGGCAGTCCCATAAGCCACTGGGCTGGGTGCTGGCTGCCATTCTTTCCAGTACTGATATTCTGGGCCACTAAGTCTCAGGTAAAGCTGGACTAGCAGTGCCACTAAGGGCATATGCACCCCAGGCCCATATGGGTCACGTGGCCGGCCCCTCCACCCTCAGCCTTCCTCTTCCTTTGAGCACCGCCAAAGTGCTGGGAATGGAGAGTTTGTTTCTAGAAAAGTAAAATATGTGCCATTCCTTCCCTGAAAAATCAGGGAACATTCTAAACCAGGCATGCCATCTTTGCAAAGAAGAGGCCCTGAGAGAGACAGGATGAGGTGTAACATCTTCCTTAGCCTTTTAGGTAGGCCACAGTCTTGACTCTCTAATGGATGGCACGGTCCTCGCTACAGGTGAGAAGATAATTCTTGTTCCTTTTCTAGGATGTCTCTCCCCAGTGTTGTAAATGTGTTCAAAAGGCTTTCACAATGACTCGGGGCCCATCTAAGGAAGACTTCTTCCACCGGCTTCTTCCTGACAGTCAGCATTTCTTTTCCTGCCATGGTGTTTACTCTTTCTAAGAATTCCAGAAGGGTGCATTCTGGTCATTAAGATCTAGATCAAGAAAGGAAAATGTTTCCAGTTGGGTATGACGAGGGTCTTCTATAGAGCAACCGGCTTAGCCATGCCTTCTTCTGAGCTGAGGAGACTCAGCTCAGAAGAAGGGCCTGGTCCTCCATGATTTTTCTGACAAATATATATGAAGCACCCATGATATCCTGGGGATGGTTGGAAGGTAAAAGAGCCAATCTTTGTCCCTAAGGAGATCCTACTGAGTGATGGAGTTGGAGGTTAATACAAAAGTTGAGTGTGTGAGTTAGCAGAATGGACCGGCAACCAACAGCCCAGCACAGAAGCATACACTCACAGGTTAAAGGTCTCATTCCTTAACAGAGACGAATCCTTTATTGGTTGGTGCTCACGGAGATGGTTCTGGATGAAAACTGTCAATAAAAAATATGTATCTCAATTTTCAGCATCTCATCTTTCACACATCTCTCATTTTTGCTTTTCTGGGATTTCAAATAAATTGGGGAGCCAGGTTCCAGCCATGTTTTAGGGCACTCACGTGAAGGAGTAGGTTATAATCATCTTTTTGAGACACGAATCAGACATCCAAGGGGGTGTTTCCCTCTGTCTTCCGGAGGACCTGTAACACTGTCCTATCAGTTATCTGCCTTGTGGGGCCTCTTCCCTGTGGCTGCTCACCTTGTCCGACACAAACCTGCAGTAATCGTGTCAGAATCACTGGCTACCCTTCACCTCCAGACAGCTCGGGAAAAGGGTTCTTCTTGGCCTGAGGGGAACTGATCTTTGGTCTCTGAACAAGGACGCAGGGTTCCCATCACCCGTAAGTAAAGGGCTTTCCCCCACTCTGACTGGCACAAGGGGCAGTAAATAACCACAAGATCCAAAAGGACCTCCATGACTAACTTCAGCCTCCATGGGAGGAAAATAAAGGAGCCTCTGAAGGCCACGTGGGCCCCTCTAGTGCTTACTTAACTGGAAGAGGAAATTGCCCCATAGACACCCACCAACGGATACAGAGACGCTGAGGCCAAGGGCAGTGACGAATCCCAACGGCCACATCCGACCACCTCCTGGTCATAAAGAAATGGAAAATTTGAAGGATGCAGCACAAATATTGTTTCTCTTAGACTAGTGAGCTTTCAGTCCTAGGTGAGCTTTCAGCTGGGACCGCTTAAAAAAAAACAAAAAAAACCCCGACTCATACACGTTATATACATATATATGTATATGGACATGAATGTGTGTGTTTACATATACACACACATATAAATAAACATGTTTGTGTGTATGTGTTTTATACACAAGCCACCTTGGTGGGATAAATATGGAAATCTAAAAATAAAACAAAATAAATAAAACCTTGGTCACTGATTCTTCAGAACTAGGTTAAAAAAAAGAAAGAAAAGAAAATTTTGGAAAAGCAAGTGGAACCCAGTGATTTGAAGGTAACTGAGTTGGGAGGGTTATGGAAAGCTTAAGACAAGACCCCTAGCCAGGTGTGATGGCTCACACCTATAATAGCACTTTGGGAGGCTGAGGTGGGAGGATTGCTTGAGGCCAGGAGTTCAAGACCACCCTGGACAACATAGCAAGACCTTGTCTCTAGAAAAAGTCAAAAAATTAGCCAGGTGTGGCAGCACACACGCGAGTCCCAGCTCCTCCAGAGGCTGAGACAGAAGGATCACCTGAGCCCAGGAGACTGAGGCTGTGGTGAGCCGTGATTGTGCCACTGCACTCTAGCTTGGGCAACGAAGTGAGACTCAACTCTCCCCCCGCCCCAAAAGAAGACAGGACCCCCAGGAGATCTGCTTGTACCTTCCAGAACAGCTGCCAAGTCAGGATTCTCAGAAGCTTCGACCATTACTACCCTCTTTCAAAGTTTGGAAGCAACTGAAGTCCCAACTCCAATATTCTCAGCAATTATGTTACCTAACAATATTATATAGGCCAATCTCATTGACCAACTCTCATTACAAGAAATGAATGCTTGTATGGGCCATGTCACAGTGATATTTTGATTTGGTTAATGAAAAAGTCTCTCTGGGAACTAACCCTATATAGCAAGCCCTCTCTCTAGGCCTGTCCATTTAGAGTGGTCACTCTGTGATGAAAATAGCTGGTCCTGAGCTGGGAACAGGCAGACCTGTGAGGGATGCTGGTGGAATGTGTCATAGCTTCGCTTATGACCCCAACTCCCTAAGGGGAAAAGAGAATTAAACTCCAAGACCCCATCTAGGCAAGGGCTATCACACACCACACCCAGGAGCCAAAAAAGTAAAATGGGGGTGGGGGGCTCCCTCTGATGTGTCAAAGCTGTGGGTGAGCAAAATGGCTGTGATGACAGCAGAGCACCAAGGTGCCCACATGTGCCTTAGTGACGCATTATAGGGGACAGGAATGGGCCGTCCTGGCTCACTCAGCTTCATCGCGGGCGAGATGATGGAGGCTGGCCCAGATGGTCCCCACCTCCTGGCATTTGTAATGACATGAATTGGATGCATCGGCTTCAGGAATGACCTGCTGAAATGTTATTAGGATACCTGGCACATAGGGCATGGAAATGACTGCAGTTGCTATGCCTTCTGCACAGCCAAACCAAGCATTTACGGGGTCAGCAGAGACAAGGGAACTAGGCAGAGTGGGAGGGAGCTCTACCTGGCAGTGGGAATCAAAAGCCCAAAAGCCTTGCTCCTAGGTGCTGGGGGAAGGGCCAGGTAGTTCTTGGTTCTACCAGCAGCTCAAGGCAGGGTCTTTCCTCTGCTGATAAGGCAGGGACGCAGGGGACAGCAACAATAACAGCAGCCAACACTTAATAGTGCTTGCAGTGTGCCAGGCGCTCCTAGGCACTTTACATATATCAACTTACAAACTCCACAAAACAACTCTATCATAGACATACTATGATGCCCACTCTACAGATGAGGAAACTGAGGAACTCAAAGTTTAGGTAGGTAGATTTGAACCCAGGCCATCTGGATCTAGAGTCTGTGCTCACCAGGGATAGCTAGGGCCCATGCTTCCACACAGTTCTGGGTTAAACAGTCAACATGAGTTTGGATGGGGCATGCCGTTTATCGAATGCCATCGATGCAGTCTAGGCTCTTTCACCTGCATTGGCTCTGGGTTTCTCTGTCTTCTACTCTCCCCCTCAACTGCCTTGCCAACCTGGTCAACACCTGGTCCAACACTAGCTCAAACACCACTTTCTCAGGGATACCTTCTCTGACTCCACAAAATAAGGTCTAACCCCACTATTTGCTGACACAGTTCTCTCTCTTTCATCTTTTATCTATCACACACCACACCCATGGTTCAACATTAATTGCTTGTCTGTTTACTTAAAAGACATTTCACTTCTTGGCTAGACGCTGAGCCAGTGTTGACCAACAGAACTTTCCTCAATAATGTTAATATTTTATATTTGCGCTATTCAGTGTGGTAGCCGCTAGCCACGGATCACGGTTGAGCACTTGAAATCTGGCTGGTGTGACAGAGAAACTGATTTCAAATTTTATTTAATTTTAGTAAATGTAAATTTAAGTGGCTACACGTGGCTATAAATGATAGCCAGGGGCTACCGTTTTGGATGGTATAGGCCTAATTTCCATGAGGGCCTGTTTTATGCTGCAATATCTTTAGAGATGAACAGTCAGGATGCAATCAACATTTGCGAAATGAATGAATGAGGAATGAACACATGAATGAATGAATGGAAGAACTCATGATATGGAAGCTGATGACAAAGAAAGAAGCATCAATCGAAGGAGCACCAATTCTTCCTTCCCCTCCTCTCTGAGCTGCCCTACTAACCTGCCCCGCACCACCATCCCTGACCATCAAGCCTCACTCCCACCTTACATAGCTCCCGAGGTCACTTAGAGGCAGGAGTCACAAATGTCCATTTCTACTCCTCTCCACCTTGGCCTGGAGGCTGGCCCAGGTGTTCTCCACCTCCAGAGTCCTAACATCCATAATGACATGAATTGGACACATTAGAATTAGTTTGTCTTCTACAGACTGCCTTATTTCACTCACTGGAGACACACTGGGGTAAACAAGTTATCATTGCCAAGAAAGATTATTATCCCGAGGGCAGGATCGTCCCTCTTTTCCCACTCTAAGCTCTGCTCAGAATGCACCAGCAAGTATAGGTTTGTCCTATCAGTCTGCTCACCTTCCAACACTTGGCGGAGAAGCAAGAGCTGAGGAAACAGTGGTTACATGGCTCAGGGCAAACTCACAGTGCCCCAAGCTGGGGAGTCAGCAGGTTTGGGGTCAAGTTCCAGTTCTGCCCCTAGCATGTCACATCTTGTTGTTTGGTGAAGGCTCATGGGCCTGTCTCAGCAGCTGCTGCTTGATGTACATACTGCCATACTTATAAGGCTCCTGAAGAGTCTAGGCTGTGTACTGTGAAGACAAGGTGATCATGGTTCCTACTCAACGGAGTGCTGGCCCTAGCAAGTGCCAAAGAGAAGCTCAGGATAGGAGCAGTGGTGAGGGTGAGGGAGGGTGGGCACCTGGAAAGGGATCAGAAGCAAGGGAGGCAGGAGGATGCCAGGGAGACTCCAGCCACTGAGGCATGCCCACGGCACCCTGAACTACTCTGTGGCATGGGTGCGGCGAAGACCCTCCCAGACCCCGCACTCTGCTTTCCACAGAGGCACTGCCCAAGGTCAGGTGGGGAGGCAGCTGGTTGGGCAAGGGCAATGGGTGGATGGCAGAAGGACCCCTCTTGGAGTGGGGCTGCACCAACTGAGTGCAACCTAAGGGCAGTGGAGCAAGAACGACGTCCTCCACCTTCTCCAAATCTGAAGCCTCTCTTTCCACTTGGCCTCTCCTCTTGGAAAAGCCAGGTTCAAGTTCTAATTCTGCTCCTCCTCCTCCAAGAGACTCAGGGGAAATAAGCTGGATCATGCTCAAGGCCCCTGTGGTTTGTCTCTGGGCTTAGAAACAATCTGATTCATTCCCGTGACTGAGTCCCCACTTGCAGATGAACAGGCGTGGTCCCCATTCTCAAGGTCCGCCAAGAATGCTGGGAGAGGCGGCCATGCTCAAACCACCTATCTGTGAGGCCAAATGTGCAACAGACAGGAACACATGATGCGAGAGGTCAGCAGAAGGGGGAGTGAGAACGACGGTGGGCATCAGGATGTCTTCACGTAGACATGGCCTCTGAGCAGAGCCTTGAGGGATGCGTCACATTCTAACAGGGGGAAACGGGAAGGGTATAAGTAGGAGGGATGGCATAAGCAAAGGCATGGAGGTGGGGAAGTAGCAGATTGATGGACCTCAGCTGCATATTATCTTACCTTAGAAGCTTTTACAAACAGACTGACACCCAGGTCCCATGAACCAGAGATTCGGATGCAGTTGATCTGGGGTGAAGTTCAAATACTGATATTTATTAAAAGCTCCCTGGAGTTGAGGATCGATTTCTTTGCCACCTGGACCAGCAGTACCAGCATTACCTGGGCACTTGTTAGGAATGCAGCCTCAGGCCCCACTCTAGACCTCCTGAATCAGAGTCTACATTTTAACAAGAGCCCTAGGTGACATTAAGGGCTGAGAAGTCCTACTCTAGCTCATCAGAGGAAGAATGAGGAGTTGGATTTAAATCAGTCGGCTTACATTTTCCTGACCAAAGGTACCTGGCTCACTGTCATGGGAAAGTGGCAGGACCCAAAACAATACCAAAAGACCAAAAGCAGCACTCGTTACATGTCAGAGTTGGCCTCCACTAAGCACCTTAGGGAAAGGAGGGTCAACAAATGGCACAGGTATAGGAGAAAGGGAAGAAAACTGGGCGGGGGCGGGGTGGAGAAATGGCAACCAGTGTTCTGGACAAGATGGGGATTCTGAGGCAATGAGGAGAAAAAGAGATCTGGGCCATGGGGATGTGAGTAGAGGGTGCACGCATGCACAGAGGCATGGAATTCAAAATGGCGCTAAAGATGTGTCCTAAATTAAGTGCATCTGCTCATTAAAATTTATAGAGAAATGAAATGGAAAGATCACAAGTTAACATCCTAACAAATCGCCTAAGGGGGAAAAATTCATAAAGAAATGAACAAGCTCTCACTATTAACTTCTGAAAAGCAGTAGTCTTGCTTCTGAGAACTGTGAGCTGAAAACTGGAGTAAAGGTAGACCCACATGGTGCTACTTTGCCTTCCCCCTTCTGTTTGCACCTTTCTGAGAGGACCCTGAGGATTTATGATGGCTTTATCTGAATCCAGCCTGCCATTACACACCCAGACCTTGGTTGTAACCAACCATGATGCTAGAATGGGACCTAAAAGAGACTCTTCCGCACCATCAGCCCAGGATTCCCACATGGGACTCCACGCACAGCCCACACTCAGGAACTTCCCAGGGGCATCTGCTTCTTGTGGTGATGATTCAACGTACGCTTGTGTAGATCTGTATTTTTTTTCACAACTAGTCTGTGCCAGACAGTTGGCTGAATAACCTACCAGCCATCCCTAACCTCTCCTGCCCACCTCCACTACAGAGACTGGAAAAGCTAAGTAATCTTTTTCCCAGCCTCTCTTGCTTCTAAGGGTTGCCACATGCTGCTTCCAGAACTGCCGAGATGAGAAGCACTTGCACAAAAAGACAAAACACTAAGAGGGAAAGGCTGAAAATGCCTATCTATGCTTGAGGTCGTTGTTAAAGTGCAGATCCATACCAGATGACCACTGCCTGTATCCAAACTTCTTGTTTTATGAGAAAGTGTATTTCTCAGGCCACTGGTCCTGTGTTTTTCTGTTACCTGCGGCCAACAGCATGCCTATAGTCTTTCCTATCCTCAACTCCTCTCCTTCTGTTTGCTTCACCTCCTTGCCTATTTACTATTTCCATTTTTTTTTTTTTTGCAACAACATCCTTGCTCCTTTTCCCCTTCTTCTTCCACTCCTAACTCACAATAAAATGGGGAGGGAGGGGGTGGACGGCCAATCCTCACTTCTGAAATACCAAGTCTTACTGTCCAGTCATTGGGCCTCAGGCAGCTTTTTCTGAACCCTGGAAACTACAAATTTTACCAAAAGCCACGAAGAACAATGGGAAAATTCCATTATTTTGTTTCTTTACTTCTTGGATTACTGCTATGCGCTAATAAAAATATGAAAGGATATTTCTCAAGCGCATTTATATCTAGCAAACGTTGAATTTCATAGTAGATAGCAACACTCAGCCAAATTCATTCAGGTTGGCACATTGATAAAGACAGAAGGCCTTGAACACACAGCTACTCACGTGAACAGATGTGTAAACAGAAGCACAATTTATGAATTAGCCCAGTGCTCTTCTCCGTATAGACCAATATAATCTGGACACTACCTAGCTGGACCCCAGAGACTCCAGAATTTAATTAGATATATGATTAAGAAAAGTATATTTTAATCTTGAATAAGTTTAAGATTTCTATCTTTCAGTTTATCCCTTAATATATGTTCAAACCAACACGTTTTCTGCAACCACCAACATGTCTCAGCCTCTTTTGGGTTACAAAGTGCTCAAAGGCAAGAACTGTGTCCAGATGGCACCACGTTCCTTTACGCTGCACCCATCCCAGGGCCAAGTCTGGTCCCATCCCCAAAACAACAGCAATCAAGTCAAAATTAGAAATTACATGGCAGTTGCCAGTCACAACCAAACAGCCATATCTTACCTGTATGTGCTACAGAAATTAGTCATATTTTCAGGGCTCCCTCATTTCAAGAATGACTCACAATTTTTTGTGACTCAGACACACCACCCCATTCCTGCTCTAGCTCATAAAAAGTGTAAAGTGGCAGGTTTAAGGGATGAGCAAGTACCCCAAGATCACCTTAAGGGGTAGGTAGGCAGACTACAAGAGGGCTGGGAGTCCATGAGGACTGTCCACAGAAGGTTGAGAGAGTTCTCTCTAATGGCAATGCGCGGTTTTCCAAAACAGGCGCATTGCCGTCACGTTCAACTTCTCGTATTCATCAGCACACAGACCAATCTATTTGTTCTCTTACAAGTGACACTGTCCCTCCTTTATTAGCTTTGTTTCTTCTCTACATGCCACATGTGACACTTCAGAAGGGTCACCTCTCTTCAATGATAAATATGAGCAAAAAAAGAAAACTCTCATCAGATCACATTAAATTAACATTTGCAGAGGGTTCTCCTGAAATGATCAATTTCCTTCCAGAACCTTCTTTGACCAGTATCACACTCCATAACAACCCCAACTGAGTTGAACTTTAAGAGGTAATCTTTATGTACCCAGCACTTGCTTATGGATTTGGGGAAATTGTTTAGAACTAGTTACTCCAAGGCCCCTGCCACTTCTAAGGTGCCAAGGGCCCATTAGCTCTGACTGGACTCCAAAACTGTCCCCTGTGTTCAATGGAGAGCTCAGCCTGGTGGGTTCCCCTCACATCCTTCCAGGCTTAGGGGTAGGATTTTCATAACCTCAAATCATTTACCAGCAGAACAAAGAGTGGAAAAAACAAGGGGTTTTATAGATAGAAAGCTCCGGGTTTGAACTCTGCTTTGTGTGACTCTAAGCATATTACTTAACTTCTTTAAGCCTTGGTTTTCTCATCTGTAAATTAATGCCCTTTGGGGGCATTTCAAATAGCTTAGGAAATTTCTGGCCCAGAGGAGATGCTCAATCCTGGTCAATTACCAATAATCATCATTCTCATCACCATAGCAAGAACACTCCAGAAACAACATTCAACTCGGAGGGAGCTGAGTCACCCAAGTGCAGGTACTACATGTGTGATTGGTATGTGTATCATTCAGAGTTTTCATTGTGTAGTGGGTCTGTCCTGTTTATACCGGTGTGTCCATGGTCTGCCTCAGATTCTAAGGCCCTGCGGGCAGGAGGGAGTGTGGGCATAGGGCTTGGTCTTGGATAATGCAACTCAGGAAGGTGAGCTCCCCTCAGAGATGAGGGACCTGTTCTTCTTCTGGGAGATCTGGCTTCCTACCACAATGCAGTAGGTTAGCAAGCATCTGAATAATGCCAAGACCCTAGGTCTATCCCTAACGTGGCTCCCTCTTCCAAAGCCATGGAACTCGTGCCCCTTACTGCCTAGCTGATTTATGAAGAAAATGATCACTAGTCACAAAGGGCGAGTTCCCACAATCCACTGGCACAAACTGAAGAACACTCAACGTTTCTCCATCAATCCATCTTCAACACGATGGGGTCAGAGTTTCAACTTTCTCCATAGGAAGGATGACATAATGAACGTTCAATATCAAGTCATACACAGACATTCCCCTCCTGCAATCCCAGGCTTTGGTAATTATTAGTAGAGCCATCTGCTCAGCCTAATGAAATGTGCAATCTCCTGTACATATAATTAGTGAAATCATTTTAATTAATTAAACAAATTAATTAATTGCAAGGATACTGCAACCATTTCTCAGGAACTGCATCCAGCTCATTTATTCCACACGTCTGCCGGGCTCCCACTGAGGGCAGAGGTCCCTGCTAGTGCTCTGAGGAGGACAAGATGCTCATGGTGCACCATGAGTTTATGGTTACCTTGAGCAGGAATGGAAGTCCAGTATATACAGCTGTTGATGACTATCCCTTCTGCTTAGGGTGCCAATGCATCCTAGTTTTCCTGGGATTGTCTTAAAGTTGAAAGTCCACATCCCAGGAGCTCCCGCAGTCCTAGGCAAACTGGGGTGATTAGTCATCCTACTTCAGCTTGACCTGAGACAAAGGTCACTACTGGATAATTGTCGCTGTAAGGGAGATGGCAAAGATTGGGTATGCTGCAACCCCAGCCTCTGCTCATGGCAGACATTGCTAGTAGATCAAGAAGCTCCTATTTGCTCAGCTCAGACTGAGCCAGACCCAAATCCTTCTCATCTCTGTTCCAGGCAGCTGCTATCAAACACACTGAATAGGAGACCTGGGAAATTAAATCTATTTTCCAGCAAAGCCTGAGAATTGTAGATGCTCTAGGCTAGGAAAGTCTGTCAAAGTCTAGTCTAATCACCCATCCAGAGCTTAAATCCTTTCTATAGTATCCACCACAGGTCTCTCTTGCATGACTCTAATGATGGGGAACTCACTATCTCTTAAAGCAACTCTTCTTATCTTCAATAGTTTTGGCTGTAAAATCACCTTTAAATTACTAAAATGTCTCTCTTACAACCTTTTTTTTTAAAGACCATTTGATGGTGCTTCAAATACTGAAGTGCAGTTATTAAATTCCTCCCTAGTCTTCTCTTTTCTACACCCAGTTTCTTCAACTGTTACTCACATGTCTTGGTTTAAGGTTGGTGTGCCAACCTGGTCTAAGGATGATCTGTCTAAGGCCCCCAAACGGGTACGCCTCCTACTCCCATTACCTTGCTCCTGGTGGATTCTCTACTCTGTGATAGTATCTGGTAGCCCCACCACACACTGACTCATACTGACATGCTGACACTGTTTCTGAGCATGCTACTGTTAAGCCCCTAGTCCATCCATCTGCCATAGAGCCTCCTAGGAGCGTGCAGTCCATCTGGAGCCCTGGGATACGAGAAACCCACAAGATGGTAAAAAAACACACAATACACATTACAGACTGCCAATTTCCCAGTTAAAAACAACTTGCTCTAAAGGTTGGCTTAAAAGTAATTTCGTTGACTGACAGCATGTAGCCACAAGAAACCATATTTAAAGTGATGGTTAGACTCTCAGGCCAGCCCACAAAAGCCTTCTGAACTCATGATGTATCTGCAGCATAAAACTCAGTGCTATTTTAACTCTACGTAGCCACCCTTTATAAGATGGTTTCCACGGTGACACGCACTCTGCGATCCATTTCAGAGAACTAGACAAAAGGTATACTGGGTGCTATGTGACTCTACTAGGTTGTAGGGAGCCTGCTGCCCTTTGAGGAAACCTGACCCTAGGTACTAGTCCCCCCCATCCCCTACCCACAGCCCCTTTAAAGTGTGCATTTCTAAGGACACAGCCTGTGTCCACGAGGGCCCGTTAGGACTGACAGTGCTGAGGGGCCGCCGCCAGGAGGACTTCTGGAAGGCAGCAAGTGTTCATGGATATGGAATTCCGTTGTATTTGTTTGTAGTGGTGCTGTTCTTCAACGATCTGCTGCAGACACAAGGATGGGGTACTTCTCAAAGTTAGAAAACCTACACCTGTCACCTTCTAATTAATTAGAAAAGTAACTGATTGACCAGGTGGGGTAGCTCACACCTGTAATCCCAGCTCTTTGGGAGGCCAAGACAGGAGGATCACTTGAGGCCAGGAGTTTGAGACCAGCCTGGGCAACAAAGCAAGACCCTGTCTTTACAAAATAAAATAAAATAAAATAAAATAAAATAAAATAAAAATTAGCTGGGCTTGGTGGCTCATACCTGTAGTCCTAGCTATCCAAGAGGCTGAGGAGGGAGAATCACTTAAAGACCAGGAGTTTGACACCAGCCTGGGCAACATAGACAGACCCCTCTCTCTACAAAAAATTAAAAAATTAGCCGGGCATGTACCTTTAGTCCTAACTACTCAGGGGGCTGAGGCAGGAGGAACACTTGAGCCCAGCTATGATTGAACGCTTGAGCCCAGCTATGATTGCACACTGCACTCCAATCTGGGAGACAAAGCAAGACCCTGTCTCAAAAAACAACAGCAAAAGGCAAGTCACCACTTTATCTTGTTCTTCTCTGAGCCCTTAAGCGGGATCTTTATAAACTGGTGTCAATAATGGTAAGAAGGCCAGGAGAGGAAGATGCACGGTCACCTAATTGACCACAGTGGAGATTCCAGGCAGAACGGAGAAGCCTCAGTTCTTTCCTGTGGAAGCTCCAATCCCTCCCTTTTCCTGCCCTAACAGTGCTTGCCACCACCCCCATTCCCACACCCAGGCCAACAGAGCAGTCAGGAAGGCACTGAAAGGGAGTTGTGCTCAAATGTCCCTGTGCATCCTGCCTGAGACAGGAGTAGCTGCGCCCACCAGGAGAAAGGCAGGTACTCCCAGGGACAGAGCTGCCTGGACTCTCAAGGCCTTAGTTGGAGACCCTGCTCCAGCCCCCACTATGGTTCTGAAATTGTTAACCAGTGCTGTCCAACTCCCCTAGCCTCAGCTTCCTCATCTGTAAACTGGGCATAATGTCTTCCTCGCAGGACGGATCGGTAGTAAATGAAAGGCAGGAATAATAACAGCTGAATGTTCTGAGCTCTTACCAGCACTGCTCTATGCACACTGCTTGCACTAACTTGTTTAAGTCATACAAACATCCTGGCCGGGTGTGGTGGCTCATGCCTGTAACCCTAGCACCTTGGGAGGCCGAGATGGGAGGATCACTTGAGCTGGGGAACTCAAGACCAGCCTGGGCAATATAGTGAGGCCTCATCTCTACGAAGAAAATTTAAAAATGAGCCGGGCATGTTGGCGCATGCCTGTAGTCCCAGTTTCAGGAGGCGGGGCGGGAGGGGTCGGGGGAGAATCACCTGAGCCCCGGAGGTCGAGGCTGCGGTGAGCCATAGTCATGCCACAGCTTGGGTGATAGAGACCCCAGCCTGGGTGATAGAGACCCCAACTCAAATGAGGAAACCGAGATCCAGTGAAGACAGGTTATTTACCCAAAACTGTGCAGCTAGTAAGCAGCAGGGCCCAGTAATAGATAATAAGCTGCTTTGGAAACTGACACGTTATATAAATGGTGGTTATCATCATTGTTAATGACCAACACAGGAAAATGCCTGAGTGCCCAAGCCTGAGCCAAATTTTCTACCACAAGATTTCTGGGTGGTTTCCAACCAAGGGCTCCTAAGGCTCTGACGGTATGTCTCCTCCAGACCAACCCCAGCGGTCACCTTGGCAGGACATGCTGCTCACTAAATGTTGTAGCCCCCTACCAGGTGCTTGTTCAAAGGCGGCCATCTCACTTGACCACCCTGAGGGGAACTGCAAAATGCACCCCATCCTCCTTCTCTGTCTCATTTTTTTTCCCACAGCACTTTTCACCTCCTAACCTACTACATATTGTATTTATCTCTGATGGTCTCACACAACCAGATTATAGGTTACACGAGGGCAGGGAATCTTATCTCTTTTATTCAATGCTATATCTCCAGCCCCCAGAACAGCGCCGAACACGTGGTAGGCACTCAGTACGTAATTTGCTGAATAAATGAGCAAATTAATCTATATTGACATGAAGAAAATGCCCGTAATACATTGTTAGGCAAAAGGGAACAGGCCTGCCTCTGAATCCTATCTATAATGATCTCATCTGTGTAAATGTATGACTGTGTCTGAGCATGCGTATGTACAGAAAACTCTAGAAGGATACACATGAAACGCTGTGGTTACTTCTGAGAGGTAGGAGAAAAGACAATTTTAACTTCCTTCTAAACATTTTACAAAGACTATGTATTATTCTTACAAGTTTCTCAAGCGACTGCATTTGAAAGCAAACACATTTGTGCATGTGAGTGCACACATACACCTGCTCAGGAGAAGCATGCAGTCGATTACAGAAGACCCAAGCAGGAGGTTAGGGCTGGGGACAGCATACCCACCTTCCCGACAGTGGGCCAGTGCATTTTCTTCACTCACAGATCAGCAACGCTGACAGAAATAACAGAATGAGGTCTACAGGGGCCTGAGACTCGGCAGTACCTGCTCAGAACTCCTCCAAAAAAGGGAAAATTCTATAAAAATCAAAAGCTATTTCACTGCCTCTCCAGAGCCGTCTCAGAATTGTTTAATCCTCTGTGATTGTTTTTAAATTACATTAGAATGTTCCAGCATATGTAAAGCTAAACTAATACATAAATTGCAGCATTTTGCAACTAAAAACCATTTTGCATAAAAAGTCTCATTCTCCCATGCCAGTATTAAAGAGGAAGTCTGCGCCAGGTGCAGTGGCTCACGCCTACAATCCCAGCACTCTGGGAGCCTGGTGAGAGGAGTGCCTGAGCCCTTGGGTTTGAGACCAGCCTGGGTAACTTAGCAAGACCTCATTTCTACAATAAATTTTAAAAAGTTAGCCAGGTGTGGTGGTGCGCACCTGTAGTTCCAGCTACTTGGAAGGTTGAGGTGGAAGGATCACCTGAGCCCTGCAGGTCGAGGCTACAGTAGCCGTGAGTGTGCCACTGCAATCCAGCCTGGGCCACAGAGTGAGGTTCTGACTCAAAAAAAAAATAAAGAAAGAAAATAAAGAAAAAAATTAAAAAATAAAGAGAAAGTCTGGATAACCGAATTCCACCCAAGATCCCAGGCCTGGCTCGGGGCACAGAGTTAATCCTCGCCCTCCTGCTCCACCCTGACGATATATTCTGTAATCAGGTGTTTGTAGGAGACCAACCCAGTGACTTACCCCTGTTACCTGTCAATCACCAGGATGCTATCCATCAGCAGTATGCACCGAGTGAGGGCCAGCTCTCGGCCCAGCACAAGGCCAGGTGCCATGAGGTGGGGGGAAAAGGAAATGTAAGATAAAGCCAGCCTTCAAAGAAGGGCTAACACACAAGAAATGCGGAAGAAAACAATCACACTCACTTAATGGTGCAGCACTGACTAAGTGTGTAATAAGAATTCTGAGAAAAAAAAGGTAAGTGTGGGTAAGAAGGCTTCAAGGAAGAGGGCGGGCCAAGGCTGGGGCTGAGCCAGTGGGAGGCCAAGGTGCTGAGGCTGGGGCCGGGAGGTGGACCTCAGCGCCTGTCACATAGGGACTGTGGGCAGAGCCACCCCAACTACTGCCAATTCCCCTGCCCCTGCCTTCCAGGGGAAGGTGATGCTTTGATCAGGTAGTCAGTCACCCACGTACGGAGCACCACATGTGCACAAAGAGACTCTCGCAAAGAGGGCCGACTCCCCCTGAGGGCAGATGAAGTCTAACTCCATGTGACAGAAGCGTTCACATCTCAGTTGATTTCAAGAGCCAACCACAGCCAGAGAAGAGAGGCACCTGCATCTTGTCCAGCTCCAAGAACTCTGGCCAATCCACAGCGATTCAGAGCACTGATCTGGAAAGGCCCCTAGTAGCAGAAATGCATGTCAGACTCAGGTAGAAGTAGCAGAGAAGGAAAGAGTCCAAATCAAGGACATTGCAAAGAGAAAAGGAATGAAAAAGAGGGCTTTGCAGGGGGCAGGGAAGAGGGCACATGGCATCTGAAGAGACCACCCATCCTAGGACTCAGGACTCGGTACTAAAACCAGGACAGTCCCAGACAAGCCAGGATGAGTTGGCCAACCCCGGGGCACCACCCTCAAGGATGCTAAGGGGTTGCCTGATACCTGGGTGCTCTTTCTCCCCTTCTTTGTGGAACTGTCACTGCTCCTTAGCACCCTAAGACCAATGGAAAGGAAGCAGTGTCACCCAGAAAGGTGACTATTGTGTCCTTCATCCTGTACTCCCAAATTGTATTCTCTCCTCCCAACCATGAAGATTTCTGAAGGAGCTCAGGTAAAAAACATTCTTTTTCTTTCTTGAGTCAGAGTGTCGGGCTGGAGGACAGTGGTACGATCATGGTTCACCACAGCCTCGACCTCCTGGGCTAAGGCGGTCCTTCCGGCTCAGCCTCCCAAGTAGCTAGGACTATAGGTATGTGCCACCATGCCCAGCTAATGATTTTCTTTTCTTTTTTTTTTTGCAGTGATGTGGTCTTGCTATGTTGCTCAGGCTGGTCCCAAATTCCTGGCCTCAAGAGATCCTCCCGTTTTGGCCACCTGGGATTACAGGTGTAAACCACTGCTCCCAGTCAGAAGATTCTTTATTCATTCTTAAAATAAAACCTAGAATCACAGCCACTATCCTTCCTTTACTCTGCTGTTTCTCAGCCATGAGCTCATCAACCACTCAGTGCACCCTCCCCGCCTTAGAGAAGCACCTTTTCTGTAACGCACTCAGAAATCACAAGACACTGCAGGGGGAGGGGAGATTGCCATACCCACCTCTTAAACCCATCCCTATTCAGTCTCAATCTCTCTCTCAGAGCTTTCGTTCCCATCCACCTCTCCCAAAGGCAGGTCCTAAGAGAGTACTGATGGCTTCTCTCCACCCAGACAATTCATTCACTCAAAAGGGGTTTACTGAGCATTTACTATATGGGGCAGACATTGTGATAGTCACTATCCAGGACGCAAAGAACAATGAGATACAGTCTACACCCTCAAAGAATGTAGGGTTCAATTGAGGGGGGTAGGGATGGGGGTGGTGTGGAGAAGGCGAGAATCATTCTATTAAACGCATATTTACTTTCCCTTAATATGTGCCCAGAACTGTACTGGGGGAATGTTGACAAGTAACCAGCCAACTGCAAAACCGAAAATAAGTTCAATGATGCTTGTGTGGGAGCACTCAGGAAAGCACTCAGGCTGGCCGTGGAGCCAAGCACGAACTGATAACCACTTGTCCTCAGCATGGCATCAAGTGCTAGGGAGGATGAAAAACAAAAGAAAAGTGGTGAGACCAAGTCCTGGACTCAAAGAGTTAATCAGATGGTCAGAGAAAGAAAACCCTAACCCATGAAATAATCAGAAAGGCACCAGGAAGGGTGAAGAGCTACCTGGGAAATGCAGGCACTCAGCACAAGGAGAAGCAGAGTTGGACATAGTCTGTGAAGCTTCCCGGAGAGTTTGGAAGCAAACCTGGAAAGAAACACTGAAGGGGGAAGGTTTTGCAGGCAAGAAGAACATAACAAGTTATTTATAGTTTTTCTAATAAGCGAAAAAGCAGGCTGGGCTCGGTGGCTCTAGAATTACAGGTGTGTGCTATGATGTCCAGCTAATTTTTTTACTTATTGTAGAGACAAGGTCTCACCAAGTTTCCTGGGCTGGTCTTGAACCCACAGGCTCAGGCAATCCATTTGGCCTCCCAAAGTGCCAGGGTTACAGGTGTGAACCACCGCACCTGGCCTCAAAAAGTTTCTAAATGGCACACCCATTCACGGGTCTATGGTTTAAGTCAACAGGTCCTTTACCAGAGTGGCCTTCACAAATGTAAGTTACATTTCAGTGGAAAGATGGGCATCAAACCTAATTTCAGCTGTCCACACGATCAAGGCAGGGAATTGAAACATACTTAATTTTTAAATGGCAAGTCCGTGTGTGTGTCTATATATACATATATATCCACACATGCACATGCATACTCACCTTAGCTCCTCTTTGTATGTCTACCCTCAAGCTAGACAAACTTCATCCTTTTGTTAGAAGAAGTCCATAATTCAGGGAAAGAGAAACTGAATTACCACAATCTACAAATTAATAACCGAGAATTGACCACATTGGTTGTTGCTATAATGATATTCACAAAGTATGAGCAGAAAGGCCACCTTTGGTCTGACAGTAGACTGGTCAGTCAATAACAAGTTAGCAACTATTGACTGACTGTCTATTTAATGAAGAACCCTGTGATGGTATTGAAGAAATGGAAAGGAGGGGCTTTGGGAAGAATCAGTTGTAGGAAGGCAGGATCCAGAGAAAAGAAATGGAAGGTTCATAAGACACGGAGGCCGGTCTCAGCTCCACCACGGAAAGGTTTCAGGTAAGTTGATCCATGGTGAACTTCCCTTCCTCATCTATGTCCTACCTATCTCTCAGGGTCATTTACAGTTCAAGTGAGATCCTGTAAGCCTAAGTACTTGGAAAAGCAGAAGGCTCTGTAGGATGCCTAGTAAGGGTTTGGAGGGACCCACTTCCTCAGCCTCATGAACTACCCTACCTTTCCAAGTGTCCTCTAAATCTTCTGGTCAATGTGTTCCAACCTCTCAGCACAGTAACTTGTTCAGTAAAGCACAAGATCCAAGGGAAACAAACTGGGGGCAACCAGACTCAACTCCAGACCTTTGGTTGGCCCATTAAGGAAACTATCTTCCTTTCTCCCACTGGATGAGAACAAGGAAACATGCAGGCCCAGGAGCTGTGGGCTGCCATCTTGGGACTAGAAGGGGGAATCTGGGAAAGGAACCAACGCCGTAGGAGAAAAACTGAGTATGGGGTATCTCTGTTGAGCCCTGGATAAAGCCTCACCTGATGCCAGAATCTACCCCTAGGTTGCTCATTCACATAAGCCAACATATTTTCTTTCTAAACCAGTTTGAGCTGGTGTTCAGGTAGTCACCCCACTGACAGAGAATGAGAGAAAATTTAGTTAAAGTAGTGCTATAAACCTCTTTAGCTTCTCACCAAATCCCCATGGCTCCACAAACTACCCAAGGCGCCATTTCCTACCTAGGATCCTCCCAAAGGGGGTGAAGATGTTAAGGGGATTGCTTGAGGATAGGCGATAGAAAGGCGATACCATAAGTAATAAAACCTAAGTGATCACTGGGCCTACCTTTATTTGCTTCCTGTCTTTGAAGACCAGTGAGAGTCATAGTAATGGAAGAGAGAAAAACCTCCTGTGATAAGCTGAAGAATCAGAGTGTCTATCTCAGCTGCACTCCTGCGTGTTTTCTCCAGATGTTTACCTATTTCCTTTTATGGTAATCACCAAAGAGCCCAGAGGAGCAATATCAGCATCCCACTGACTTATTTTATATCTTAAAAAATTACTCAGGGTCTGCAGAACTGAGCTCATGTTCAAATTAAGTTTGCTGGAAATCTAATTTGGGATGAGTAATTTAATTTGGCTACTACAATTAAAAGTGGTGCAGCATTTGTGTTTTAGAGGAAAACCATATTAGATTCATCTAATCTTATTAGGTGACTATCATATTTAGATCACATTATAGCTGGAACAGATACATACTGGATTGATTTCTTTCATAAATCACTTGGGAGACCAAAGGGTCTAGACTCCTCCCTGCTCTCTGTCCGCCCACTCGACACAGGTCAGAGTAGGCAGTGAATGCAAAAGAGGCTTTGCAGAGAATTCCACCGCACAGCCCTGGGATTCGTGAACTCAATACATCGCCTGGAACAATCCCTCATGTTTGGCAGATGAATAAACCAGGCCAAGTGCAGACAAGTGACTTCCTCTAGGTCACAGTCAGTTAGTTGGTAGCAGAGGTTGAATCTACAACTAAGTTCCCTGCATCCCAGTTTGGGCCCCTGACACTCCGCCATGTGTGTTCTTTATAGCGCGGTCTAACACGTAAAACAGCCAAAGACCCTGCTGCTGCTCACTTAGCTACAGCATGGGGTCATCAGATGCCATCTCTCAGGGTGTCTCTCTGCTTCTTTAAGTTTCCATAAAGAGTAGGAGCTGGGCTCGGAGGTTCAGCCTGTAATCCCAGCACTTTGGGAGGCCGAGGCGAGTGGATTGCCTGAGCCCACAGGTTCAAAACCAGTCTCAGCAATTTGGCGAGACCTCATCTCTACAATACATCAAAAATTAGCTGGGCATGATAGCGCGCGCCTGTGGTTCCGGCTAATTGGAAGGCTGAGGCAGAAGGACCGCTGGAGCCCAGGTTGACGCTGGTGGCTGTGAGCATGCCAGTGCACTCCAGCCTGGGCGAAGGAGTGAGACTTCAACTCAAAAAAAAAAAAAAAGAGTATAGAGAAGTTGATCTTACATTTCCAGGGAGAGTTTAGACCAGATCTCTAAATCTTTCTTGGAAGTCCATTTTCTTGTTGACTACTGTAAGTTCCCTTCCTCCCAGATAACAAAAATTCACATTAAGAACATTCAAACCATATGACAGGTCAGGAAAGAGTCTGCTTTGCTTTTTTAAATGTTCTTAATCTCAGAAGTACTGCTAACTGGGCAGATTCAGTGGCTGTGATATCACATATCAGTGTTCCAACTGCAAGGTTCAGTCTAAGAAAATTAGGTTATGAAGCAAAAACAAGGAGCAGAGGAGCTAGATAAAAATATTTGCAACATACAAGGAGTTAATACACACTGCATAAAAATCCCTTATAAATGACTGGAAAAAATGGAATGCTGCAAAATAAAAATGGGAAAGGACCCAAAGAACAATACACACACACACATACACACACAATGGCCTCATGAAAAATGTATTCAAACCCATTAGTAAACAAAGTTTGCAAATTAAAACAGCACGATCCTATTTTCAACTATCAAACTGGCAAAAACTGAAACAACTCTAATGCTCAAGATAGTCAATGGTTAGCTGGGCGTGGTAGCGTGCGCCTGTAGTTCCAGCCACTTGGAAGGCGGAGGCGGAAGGATCGCCGGAGCCCAGCAGGTCGAGGCTGTGGTGGCCGGGAACGGCCACTGCACTCCAGTTTGGGTGACAGAGTGAGACTCCAACTCAAAAAAAAAAAAAAAAAAAACATAGTAAATGGTGGTCTGAAATAAGAATCCTCAGACGCCACTTGTGAGTGTAAGTTAGCCCACATTTCTGAGAGACCATCTGGTGATGTGTATCGGTAGCCTTAATACTGAGCAAGTTCACGCCCATGAATTTTCCCTGAGGAAACAATCAGAGGAATACCTCAAGATTTATACACGGGGTTACTTATAGTAGCAATATTCAGGATAGTAACAATCAAGATAAAAATGACTAAATAAATTACGATACTTCAATATAAGGAATAGTACATGAGTGCTAAAAACTCATGTTTTTGAAAAAGATTCAAAGACACGGGAAAAATGCTCATAAAATGACGCTAAAATTCAAAACTATTAATAGGATGATTCTATTTTGTAAAGATAAAATATACAGCATATACATTATGAATATAATATCTGGTGGCACATTCAGCTAAGCGTTCAACAAATATTTATGCTTCTCTTTCCAGAGTGCAAAGATTCCACTAGAAGCCACTGCTTAACCAGGGACAACATGTCCCAGCAGCCCCTGTATCTGGGCGGTGCCACATGACTATCCCCACCAGTGGAAGACAGCTGGAAGTGATGGAGGGCACCTTCAGGCTGAGCAAGGGAAAAATGCGGTGTGCCTACTCCATGTCCTTTTCTCCGTCTGTCAAATGGATACAGAGAACTCCAAGACCCCAGGGAATGGAAGAGCAACAGAAGGAAGGAGACTGGGCTGTTTATCACTCAGTGGAGGGCTTCACTAGTGAGTGACCACCAATCAGAAACACCTAGATTGAACTGAGTGAGAAATAAACCTCTACTGTGTTAAGCCGTAATTGGGGGTTTTAATGGTTTCTTCAACAAGTGTTACCCTAACACACACACCCACACACACACACACACACACACACACACACACACACACACACACACACACACACATATTACTGAAAGGAAAATTACCCAGTTTTTATCTGAAGTACTCTATGTTAGTTTAGGTAAATTTTATTTTACTTTATTTTATTTTTTGAGTTGGAGACTCACTCTGTTGCCCAGACTGGAGTGCAGTGGCCGCTCCCAGTCACCGCAGCCTCGACCTGCTGGAGATCCGGTGATCCTTCCGCCTCAGCCTTCCAAGTAGCTGGAACTACAGGTGCGCACTACCACACCCAGCTAATTTTTTGATTTATTGTAGAGATGAGGTCTCACCAAGTTGCCTAGGTGGGTCTCGAACCCGCGGGCTCAGGCAATCCACTCATCTCAGCCTCCCAAGGCGCGGGATTATAGGCTGAGCCACCGAGCCCGGCAGTTTAGGTAAATTTTTAAAATGTATACTTTTCTGCCACAAACATGTCTTATTTGATAACTAAAAAGTTACTGAAATAAAAAAGTAACTTTAGACGCCAATGTTATGTAATGAAATCTCTTAATAAAGTATTGAATAAGGTTACACTACAAACATTAAAATGTGGAAAAGTACAAGGGCTCAAAGGAAAAAAATATAGATTTACACCTTTACAAAGGTCTATTAGAACAATTCTGGATAGGTGATTGTTCAAAAATGATCCAAGGCTAAAAAACAAAAACAAAAACAAAAAATGGGGGAAAAGCTTCAATTTTTATAATATACAAAAAATCAGAATCCTCTAATATGTAAAGAGCTCTTGTGACTCAATTAGGTGAGGGACAAATATAATAGCTGCAGAAAAAGACAGAAGTACTTAGTCACAAGACAAGAAATACCAATGACTTATACACATAAAAATTTTCAAACTCACTAATAAATCAATGCAAATGAAAACGAGATATTTATTATCACTATCAGATTGGCTAACATGTAAAATATTGTGACTATAGATAGGATCCAAGGTTACTGAGATTATGATGAAATGAGTAATCAAATACATTGCAGAAAGGAGTTTAAAGTTGTATCATATTTCTAATGAGCAATTTGGCATGACAGGGGAAAACAGCCTTTAAGCATCTTTGACTTTCTTGATAATTGTCAAAAAAAAAAAAGATCAGTCAAAAAACTATGCAGCAGAGTTGTCTGAATAGGAAGGAAAAAAAGGAAACAACTTAGATAACCATCTGTAAAGGGCTGGTGTGTGTGTGTGTGTGTGTGTGTGTGTGTGTGTGTGTGTGTACAGCAATTAAAATTATTCTGAAGACCAAAATGCACTACAGCACAAAAGTGCCCATAATGATGTTAAAAAAGAAAAAGCAGAATATAAGGCAATTCAAGTAATTTGATTTCTTTATTATTTAAAAATGTATATATGTGTAAGAACACGTGCTATAAATGCATAAGGAAAGAGTATTGAGTGGAATTATGTATTTTCTGTTTTATAAATCTTCAACTGTGAACATATATTACTTTTATTTTGCATTTTTAATGTTTTATTATGAAAAATTTCATAATAAATTTTTTATACACAAAAGTAGCTAGGATATATGTACCCATCATCCAGCTTCAATGATTTATACATGGCAGACCTTGTTTCATTTTCATGTCCCATACTTCTGCAATATTTTAACATAAATCCTAGGTGTATCATTCACAATACTTAACTAAGTAAATATATACAGATGATTCTTAGACTTCCAATAGGGTTATGTCCCAATACATATATGGTAAGTCAAAAGTGCATTTTTGACTTACGCTGTTTTTGACTTACCATGGGTTTATCTGGAGGTAATCCTATTGTAAGTCAAGGAATGTACTGAATGGGTTGCACCTTCACACTACCCTTTCGCAAAGTCAAAAATCATTAAGCTGAGCCACTGTAAGTTGGAAACCATTTGTATGTATAAAATATAAGCACTTTTTATACGTAACATACTGAAACCCTCCACTGGATTATTTCAAAATATTTCATTTATTCATAAATACTTCAATATGTCTCTTTAAAAAATAGCCATTATAACAATATCACACCTAAGAAGGCCAACAATAATTTCTCAATGCCATTAAATATTCACACAGTGTTACAATTTCCCCAATTATCTCATAAATGCCTTTTTACAGTTGTTAGTTTAAATCAGAATCCAAATAAGATTTACATGTGCATCTGGCTGATACATCTCTGGAGTCTTTTAAAACGTACTACTTAACGTCCTCCTCCCTCCTTTCTCATGCTATGTATTTATGAAAGAAACATACGTGTCCTATGTCCCATAGGCTGCCTAATGCACCACTGTGGTGTCTTTGAACATGTTCCTCTATCCTCTGTACTTTCTTTAAACTGAGATTTAGTCCTAGTGTCTAATCAGCTTCAGGTTCTATTATTTTTTGAAGGGGTACTTCAAATTAATTGTATTATTTTTATAATTACACAGAACAATAAACTTTAAAAAAGGAAGTCGGAGAAATGCCAGCCTTTCTAATTCATCCACTTTAGCAATTCATTACTACTCAGTATTCATAGTTTTTACCTGAATACAGCCTACATCAATGCTTTCTCACACATGAAAGATACTCAGTGACTATTCACGGGTTGATTTATTTTTCCAAACACATTCCTTTTACATTCTGAGTCCCTTTCCCCTTCTGCCTCAATGGTGAAATCTGTCACCTTCTGAGCAGTGGTATTCCTTCCACTGGATGGGATACTTCCTTAGGTCATCCTATGACTACAAATGTCTTCACATTTCCATTATTTTCTTTCTTTTTTTAAAAAAAGTGTAACACAAGCACATAACTAACAATTTGGAAATGAGAAAAAAAGAAAACAAATCTCTCATAATCTCACCAGTCTAACACAGTCGATGCTACCTACATATTTTCTCATCTCCTTTACTAGAGATACACATTTTGTACATAATTGTAAATCAGTGAATATGAGTTTTAGTATCCTTTTACACAGCATTAAGTATATTCAAAAATATTTAAAGCAGTGTGTGTCCATAGCCCAGTTTTAGAAAGAGAACTTTAGCAATCACCTAGGTAACCTTCCTTATGGGGGGCTCCTCCATCCTCTCATCAGTATCCTGAGTTTTTGTCTATGACCACTTTGTCTTTTTCTAAATTTGGTCATATGTGTATGGATATCTAAATACTTTATCAATAATTTTGCATGCATCCAAACTTTATATAGTTGGCCTCGTACTGAATGTGCTCTGCAACTCGCTTCTTTGCTGAATGTATTTCCTGAGGTACTTCTGTGTTACTGTATGTGGCTATCACTCATTTACTTATTTATGAGTCAGAGTCTCACTCTATCACCCAGGCTGGAGTGCAGTGGCCCACTCATGGCCACTGCAGCCTCCACTTTCTAGGCTCAGGCAATCCTTTCACCTCAGCCTTCCAAGTAGCTGGAACTACAGACACACACCACCATGCCCAGCTAGATTTTTGGTTTATTACAGATACAAGGTCTCACCAAGTTGCCCAGACTGGTCTTGAACCTCTGGGCTCAGGCAATCCTCTCACCTCTTCCTCCTCACAGGTGTGAGCTACCACACCTGGCTTCATTCATTTATTTTAGCAGCACAGCTATACAGCTGTTTTCCATAGTGAAACAGTATCATAATTTATCATTTCTGCACATAAAATTATATTGTAAATATCTTGTCACATTTCTACATATCTTTAAAATAATTATTAATTATAGTGGAATATTATGCCAAGAGACTATTTTATTTTATAATTACTCAACTGTTGGACACTAATGATGTGTGTGTGCTCGTGTGTATTTTGTGTATTTATCGTTTTTTTGTTTTGTTTTGTTTTTTTGGAGTCAGAATCTCACTCTGTTGTCCAGCCTGGAGTGAAGTGAAATGATTACGGTTAACCGCAGCCTTCATTCCCTGGGCTCAGGCATGCCTCAGTCTCTCAAGTAGCTGGGACTACAGGCACATGCCACTACACCCATCTAATTTTTTCTTGCTGTGTTGTCTAGGCCGGTCTTGAACTCCTGGGCTCAAGTAATCCTCCTGCCTTGGCCTCCCAAAGTGCTAAGATGATAGGCATGAGCCACTATGCCAGGTCTGTACTTACTTTGTAAATAGTGTATTAGGGAGCATCATTGTCTAAATAGCTTATTAAATTTTTTTAAAATGGGAGATGGGAGAAGATGGTCCACAGAAGTAGCATTACTGGACCAAAATATACAAATGAATACTATGGCTCTTCCATATAGTGCAAAATTGTTTTATAATGCTGCAATACCACCAGAATTGGGAATTATCATTAAAAATGTATTTTTAGCTAGTATGTTAAAATGGTAACATATTTTCCTGCTGTTTTAATTTGCATATTTCTTATTACTATTGAATTTGTCCATTTTCTATATATTTGGTTAGCACTGTATTTCATTATCTAGTTGCGTGATCTAACAGTTTTAGTGTTTTTCTTTTAATTTAAGTATGTCACATTATAAAGATGTCAATTTTGTCATGTTCCTGACAGTCTTTTCTGAATCTGTTGTTACCCTGTATATATATTTTTTTACATGAAGAACTCTTCCATTTTCCTTTACTTTAACTGCTACTCTTTTTTATTGTTTTTCTTTTGTTTCTATTCAAAATTCAATTATATAGATTTCCTATGCCCCTACATTTTGTACTTTAATTGTTTAATCCATCTGTAATTCATTTTGATGAAGTCAAAATGATTTTTTCCAAATTGCTAATGAGGCATCAGAATTATTTATTGGATAATTTCCCCTTTCCCGTTGATTTGCAATGACTACTTTATGATTTATTAAATTATTTATGTGAGGGTCTATTTCTGAACTATCCTACTTCATTTATCTGCTTCCTCCTTTTATGCCAGCACAGTGTTTTAATTACAAAGGCTTCATATTGTATTTTAATATCTGGTAGGTATTTTAATATCCAATAGGTCTAACTCCCTGCCCCCCAAGATCATTTTTAGAATTCCCCTTGATATGATCATCTACTTAGTTTTCCAAACAGACTTAGGACCATCTTGTGAAATTTAAAACATCCTGATGGGATGTTCAGAGGAATGGCATTAGACTCATGAACTAATTTCAGAAGAATTCAAATCCTTTGTTTTAATCCTACCTCCTAGAAATAGGATTTTCAGTTAAACTCTTTAAGTCTCCTTGGTCTACAACCAAGCAATCTGTAATTAATAACTTTATCATTTTTTTTTACAATATTTATTTTCCAAGTTACTATTTTATGACTTTCTGCATTGGCTAAAACTTGAAGAAACGTTTACCTGTGCCAGCTAGCTTTGCTCCCAGTGGTAACCAATGATGTTTGAGTGCTTCCCCAGTGAGTATAATGAGCAATGAGCTGGATGGTTTAAGGAACTCGATCTTCCTTAATGGTCATTTTATATATTCCTTTTCATCAAGTGGTTTGTAAAAAATCAGAAGCTGAATTGACAGAATGAACTTTTGGATTAATAAGATTATTACATAGATTTTACTTAAGTAGTTGATGTGAACCACATGAAAATATACATATATGAAGTCATTCCTGCATTCCAGGAAAAGAATCTATTTGGTTATAGTAAACATTCACTTATGCTATTGTTGAAATTTTTACATTTCTAAGTGAGACTGGTATAGAGTCTCCCTTTGGGGACTTGCCAGCTTTGATATCAGGGTCATGTTTGCTTGAAAGAAGGATTTGGAAGTTTTCCATCTTTTTTATAAATCTTGGAACAGTTTATATAACACAGGAATTATCTGTTCCTTGAAAATTTAAAAGGATTTTCAAAGGCCTTTTTAGATCTTAAAATATGCCACCTGGCATAGGGGTGTGTGTGGGTGTGTATCCATGTGGACATAGACATGTTTGTATACATTTAAAACGACATGTACGATACTGATCTCTAATGGAACACTTTTCCTATAATGTATTACCTGTCTTTCCCCCTGAAAAGAGAGCAAATGCCAAAGATGATGGGGTGTAAAGAAAAAAGCTCATTTTCCCGGGCTCTGGCTCTAAGAGCCTCCTTTTTAGAGACACATAAAGAAGGCTGCAGAAGGTGATCAGGGAATATTGAATGGTGAACCATCCAAATTTCATTGAGGCTGACCAAGTTTGGCAGTCACAATTTTAGCACTGAAATATGGAACTAGGAAACCTAAGATCTAAAAAGACAAGGAGACCCCTCATCCAACCCCTGGTCACCTCTAGCTCTGTGGTAAAGATCCTCCACTCTACTGTGCCATCTCCAGATGTAGAACACCTCGCCTCTTCCACAGCAATACAAGCATGTCACTCTAAGGCTTTCTCTCCTGCAGAGGCCCTGGACCAATGACACTGCAAGTGCTTCACGGGGGACACAAAGATTTCGAGTTTTCGATGGAGTGTTTGTGCTCCCCCCACCTAAATATAGTAAAGCCCTAACCTCTAGTGGGATGATATTAGGAGGTGGGGCCTTTCAGAAATAATTCGATTTAGATAGAATCATGAGAGTACAGCTTCCGTGATGGGATTAGTGCACTTATAAGAAGAGGAAGAGACACCAGGGCTTCCTCTCTCAGAGTATACACAAGGAAGAGATCAGGTGATCACATAGCAAGATGGCGGTCACCTACAAGCCAAGAGAAGAGACCTCAGGATAAAACTTATCTTGCTGGGCACCTTGATCTTGGACTTCCCATACTTCAGAACTGTAAGAAATAAATGTCTATTGTTTAAGCTACCCTGATAGGCCAGGTGTAATGGTTCATGCCTGTAATCCCAGCACTTTAGGAGACTAAAGTAGGAGGATTGCTTGAGCTCAAAAGTTCAAGACCAGCCTAAGCATCGTAGTGAGACCCTGTCTCTACAAAAATAATTTTAAAATTAGTCAGGTATGGTAGCATGCATTTGTAGTCCCAACTACTTAGGGGGCTGAGGCAGAAGGATTGCCTGGGCCCAGAAGGTTGAGGTTGCAGTGAGTCATGATCATGCTACTGCACTCCAGCCTGAATAGCAGAGTAAGAAAAAAAATCCACATTAAGGCTGGGTACCATGGTTCACACCTCTAACCAACACTTCAGGAGTTTGAGGCAGGAGGATCATCTGAGCCAGGAGTTCAAGATCAGCTTAGGCAACATAACGAGACCTTGTCTCTAAAAAAATGAAGTAAAATTATTCAGGTGTGATGGTGCATGCCTGTAGTCCTAGCTAGGAAGGAAGATCCCTTGAGCTTAGTAGTTTGGGGTTACAGTTAGCTATGATCCCATCACTACAAAAACAAACAAAAGTACACTGAGCTATAGCTCTGCAGATCACATAGTCTGCTGTAGAGTGAGATACACCTTGAGAGAAACAAGTAGTGAGGAAGTCTGAACAAATTAAGAGAGTCTGATATAAGCAGGACTCAGATGATGACGCTTTGAGCAAGCATACAGTTAAGAGGGCAATAACTGTAGATGTGAGCATGCCATAGAGTGGTCTGCTTTTTCTGGAGAAAGACACGTCTGAGTTCGTGTCCTTGTTCACAGAGGATCCATGAAGTGTTAGAGAACAATGAAACGTTAGGATGAGGACACCTTTTGCCAGTCAGGGTGATGAGTGTTAGGATAGTCCTACAAGAAGGCAGGGACTCTGAAACTCACTTTGGCTCCAGGATTCCATGATTTCATTCAGGATTTCACGTGGGCAGGAAAGCAGGCTTTCTCTCCCTGTCAAGGACAGAGGAATTGCCTTCACACCAGCCACAGCCTAACAAGGAAGCTTAATTCCTGGCTGGAAGGCAAAACGTGTTTGTGGCAAAGCCAAGCAGATGTGTAATTGAAGCAGAATGAGTAACGATTTGTTAGTCTAGATGTCAGGGGTGGTTGGGTGTATGTTTGGGGAATTTTTGTTTGTTTTTTGTTTTGAGTCTGAGTCTCACTCTGTCTCCCAGGCTAGAGTGCAGTGGCATGATCACAGCTCACTGACTTCTTGGGCTCAGACAATCCTCTTGCCTCAGTCTCCTGAGCAGCTGGGGCTATAGGTAAGCACCATCACATCCAGCTAATGTTTTGATTTTTTGTAGCTACAAGGTCTCACTGTGTTGTTCAGGCTGGTCTCGAAATCCTGGGTTCAAGCAATCTTCCTGCCTCGGCCTCCTAAAGTGCCGAGGTTACAAGTGTGAATTACCATGGCCGACCTGTTTGGGGATTTTTAGTGACTCCAAAAGGCATCTTAAAAAGTCATGCTATTTTGTCAGCTCCAAGATGCAATTTCCGCTACAAATACTAACACTTACCAGCAACTGACTGATGTGTACACTGCTTTTCTTGCGAGCACCCCTTCCTTTCTGGGGCTCCTTGGACCAAACCAAGTTTTCTGCGAGCGTGTGTGTGTGTGTGTGTGTGTGTGTGTGTGTGTGTGTGTGTGTGTGTGACAGACAGAGAGAAACAGAGAGAGAACTGTGCACACATGCACGCACATGCTCTTCCACCCACAACAGCATACCATACAACTGAAAGCCAGAATTGAAGGGATTCATCATTTTTCAGGTTAAATTGTGGAAAAAGAAGAACAGTCGATGCACCTTTTAATTTGAACTGCAAGGTTTTCTTCCAGCTCTTGGAAAAATAAACTAACAATTCTAAGTTTGTGACTGGAGGGTAAACGACTCCTTTACAAAGTGAATTGGATTTTTCAAGACTTGTATGTAAATGAATTTTCCCCCACTTCAACCTACAAATCCAATCAAGACATGACTCTAGAGAACTCCTGGACTCCAAGCGAGACTTCAAAAAGTAAGAGATTGCCGGGCTCGGTGGCTCAGCCTGTAATCGCGCACCTTTGGGAGGCTGAGGTGAGTGGATTGCCTGAGCCCGCGGGTTCGAGACCTGCCTGGGCAGTGAGACCTCATCTCTACAATAAATCAAAAAATCAGCTGGGCATGGTAGCACATGCCTGTAATTCCGGCTACTCAGAAGGCTGAGGCAGAAGGATCGCCGGACCCCAGCAGGCAAGGCTGCAGTGGCCAGGAGCGGCCACTGCACTCCAGTCTGGGTGACAGAGTGAGACTCCAATTCAAAAAAAAAAAAAAAAAAAAGTAAGAGATTTTCCCCTACAGTTGCATATTAAGTAGATAACCCTATATCTTGCAGGTGGGTCCCCAAAACCTGTTATGGACAGGTATAGGGCAGTATCCATCCCTGATGTTGTTTTCACAGGTGATATCAGAAAAATAAGCACCATGTGATCAGTTACTCCCAAAGTGGAGTGTTTCCAATTCAAAGATCTATATTTTGTTCTTAGATTATCTCCTTTCTACTATTTTGGCATTGAGATGGTCTTTTTATAAAATTTTGCTGGTGAATTTTAGAGTTTTTTGTTTTGTTTTGTTTTGTTTTGTTGAGAAAGCAGGATTTATTGACAGGACAGAAAAGCTCCCACAGTGGGAGGGGACCCGAGGGGTTGCCCTAGAGTTTTAAAAATGTCCTATCTCGGCAACAAAACAAAATAACTGGGAGCCCTAGGTCAATCCCACCAATGCATTTTTGGAGGGGTTAATTTCTTGGTCCAGGCAATTTCCATTTGAGAACCACTGAGGATAGCATTCTCTGAGCCAAGGAATTTAGAGTCAATCCGTTCTCATCTACATATCAAAATGGTGATTTGGCAACAAACAACCCACAGAAAATTGGAGTCTAATTTTAATTAATACAGGGGAGGGGTTGAAAAATATATGGTCTTTAAAGTTCCTGGTCCCTCTGGAACCGTTTCCTCTTGCTGCATCCTACACGTCTACCCCACCGTGCTCAAAGCTTCTTCCTCCTGGTTTGAACACAGATGATATAGCTTTGGGGGGGCCCTGCTCTCCCTACCATTAATCTGGGAACCCCATATCAAAACACTTGAGATTCTGAAAGTTCAGCCCTATGGCATGAGCGCTTTAGAAAATGATCCACCACATTCTGACAGCTGAAATTCTATGGAAATAAATGCCTGATACTCGTGTCATACTATCGCAACATCTCACTCAACCCAGATGACCCTAAAACCCACTGATCCAGGAAAGCCTGACTATGTGGATGGTTTGGGAAACCAAAGTCAAGGAGGTCACTCATCCCTCCAATCTCCAGACTGAGAATAAGGGAAGAAAATTAGATGGGATAGGCCATGATATGTCATCAACTTAGATTTTTCAACTAAGAACATTTAACATGTTGCTATACATCTTTTTCCTAGAGATTATACCTATTTTTAACTTAATTGTATGCTACTCAAACTGTTCTATATTTAGGCTTCTCCCTAAATTAATTCTAATAAAAAAAACACTTCAGTAAAAAAAAAAAATCCATAAACACTAAATATTTTAATACCTTTATTTACCTCATCTCTAACAGAACTAATCAGTGGCAGATAATATATTTATTGTGAAGAGAGTTAATTTCCTAGATTAAACATGTATATGAACACATAAAGGTGACAATATTTGAGGATATATGATACTAATAAAGGTAGCATTTATTGGGCCAGCCACTGGGCTAAGCACTTGACTTGGATCACCTCAGTTAATCCTTATAGCAAACCCATCAAGTAGTTGCTATTCTTACTTCAATTTTATAGATGAGGTTATAAATGAGGAATCTCATTACTATAATTTAATCTCCACCAACCCAGAGTTTGAGTTCAGCGTTTACTTTGGCTATAAAAAGGTTGAATAAGCAAATTAGAAATTAAACAGGATTGCAGAAGGCATATTTAACCTACTAGAAGGTCCGACATTTTAAGACAGAGAAACAGATGCTAATTGGTTCCAGAAGGATCTGTTTGGGCAGATTCTGCCTGAAACTTCCGCTATATGAAAACACTTTAAAATTCAGATTTTACTAGTGAAGAGTGGGTTTCCTGTCACTATCACCCCAACCGTTAGTCCAAATGAGTAAAGTTTTACTCAATTTGAAGATGAGATGTCAGTGGCATAGTGGGTCAGTGGTTGTTCCCAATATCCATTTTCCTTCCCCCCCTAGAGCTCTATACACCTGTGTCAGCCCCATACTTCCCCTGCCCCTCAGGGCGGAAGCCAGCCTGAGGATGAATGGACATGGGAAAGAATGAACAGAGAGACAGGGGGAACCAGGTGGTTTAGGATACTGTGGAGCTGCTGGTTTACACTTATCCTGCAGTCCACCTTATCCCTCCCTATTTGCAGATACATGAGCGGATTAATCCCCTGTGTTGTGAGAGCCTCTTCGGGTTTGGTTTTCTGGTATTTACAACCTGAAAGCATCCAAATGGATCCATGTAAAACTAGAGCTCTCTGTGGTCTGAATGTTTGTATCCTCCCAAAATTCTTATGTTGAAATCCTAACCTCCAAGGTAATAGTATTAGGGGCGGGGCCTTTGGGAGGCGATGAGGTCTTGAGGGCAAAGTCCTCAAGAGTAGTGGCCTTTTATACAAGAGGCCTGAGAAAACACTCCTGGCTCCCTCTGCCATGTGAGAACACAACAAGAAGTTGTCAGTCTGGGAGCTGGAAGAAGCCCTCACCAGAATCTGATCATGCCGGCATCCTCATCTCCATGTCCAGCTTCCAGAATTGTGAGAAATACATTTTAGTTGTTTATAAACCCCTTGTCTACGGCATTCTGTTATTACAGCCCGAGTGGACTAAGAGAAATGCGGATCCACTGGCTTTTCCTGGCACTTGGTTACATCTTGCTTTACACTGACTGGTTCTTAACTGTTTCAAATGTTTTGTGTTGTTATTTTCTGAGGATGTTACAACAGACTTTCAAGAAACACTTTAATGAATGAATGCATAACCTTGGGCAAGTCACTTGCCTTCCCTGGGTCTTTTCAACTGTAAAAAGAACGGGGCAGCCCCTTGGGGTCCCCTCCCACTGTGGGAGCTTTTCTGTGCTCTCAATAAATCCTGCTTTAAAAAAAAAAGATTGAGGGGCTGGGCAGGGTGGCTTACACCTGTAATCCCAACACTTTGGGAGGACATGGCAGGAGGATCACTTGAGTCCAGGAGTTTGAGACTAGCCTGGGCAACATAGCAAGACCGTCTCTACAAAAATAAAAAATAAAAAAAATTAGTCAGGCATGGTGGTGGCATGGGCCTATAGTCCCAGCTACTCAGTAGGATGAGGTAGAATGATCACCTAAGCCCAGGAAGCCAAGGCTGCAGTGAGCCTGGGTGACAGAATGAGACCCCATCAAACAAAAGCTCCAAAGCAACAGCAACCTCAAAAATAAAAAGGATGAGGATTTCTGCTGCTTCTACCAGCCTGCAAAGCCAACGGTTCTATGCAGCTGACCTCATAATGCAAAGTTTTACTCACTCAAACAAATACAAAGCCCTCTTTTGATTCCAAAGTAGAACCATCCCTTAGAATCCAAGTGACCTGCCTCTCTCAGCTCTGTCAGACCGGTGCTCTGTAGATCTGCCCTCCATCTTCCTCCCCTCAGCTCTGCCCCTCAGAGGCTCTGCTCTCTGTGGACAGCATCCATTGCCTCCCTTGCCTTCCGGCTCTGGCTGAGTCGGCCTGATGGAAGCACCGGCATCGGGAGATGGATCTGAGAGGGAAGGTCCATGAGGATATTGATTCTCTTGGCTCTATCCCAGCCATGCTGCTGTAGGTTGACTGCATGCCTCTCCCAGAAACAACCTCCTCTGCTTCCGTTTCCCATCCTGATAACCCATCCCTCCATCTTCCTTTTAGGCCTAGTCATAGCTCCTGCCATCGCTGGCCCCGGGGATGCTTCAGCATCCTTTGTTCATTTCTTTTTTTTCTTTATTAAAAAAAGTGTTAAAAAAAATAGACATGGGGTCTTGCTATGTTGCCCAGGCTGGTCTCAAACTCCTGGACTCAAGTGATCCTCCTACCTTGGCCTCCCAAAGTGCTAGGATTATAGGTGTGAGCCACTGCACCTGGTCCTTTGCTCATTTCTCTTGCCTCTGTCTGCACCCTTATAACTAGTTCCTTCAGTAGACTCTCTTTGATTGCCCCATTTGAGTGAGCCATCTGTTTCTGACTGGCCCTCCAGGACATAATGGCTTAAACAGATCAAAATCAGGCCCAATAAAAAGGAAACCGAAGCAATCAATCCTTAGTCCCACATAAGAGGAATGGAAAGTGTGGCACATTCCCAGAAAGCAAAACCACACACACTGAAATAATCGAATCGACACCACCACCAGCCTTCCCCACCGTCACCAAGAATGTGTGGAAAAGAACCATCTCCTGCTAGAACAGGATGTACACCTAAAACAAAAATTTCTAATTCTATTTACACACAAATCTTGAGGACTGGCAGAAGAAGCACAGCTGTGTACCCATTTTCTGGAAGGACAAACTGAGTAAGGACGAGATCATAGGGCCAGAGCTGACAAAAACACTAGAAATGCCTCAGGGCCAGTTAAGGCTCTTTAGCCCAGGAATTGGCCTCTGGCAGGTTCTCGGAGTTTCTCACAGTGGCCTTCTATGCAATAGTTCTCCAGAGATGCATCCCACCATTTTTAATTCCTTCTAAACACTTCTGGGGCTGCCATCCACAAACAGCCATCGAATCCTTAACTATCCGCAACAACTCTGCGAAATCAAGCAAGACAGGACAGGATGGCCCCACCCCCTCCAGGTGATGCTGAAAACTAAAATGTGGATCCACCATCACCGACCATTTTCCTGTATAAGTTTCCTAGAAATCTATGGGTGTCCAGACCCACTCCTCCCCTTCTTGAGGCGTTCTCCATACCACAGGGGTCAAAGAAACGGTCTTATGACCCTTTTGTCGTGAAATGTTCCAACATCGAGAATTTCCAAGAAGCTACCTGTTTCGGGATTAAGAGGCTTAATCTTTCAAGGTCGTCCTGCTTCGGTGTCTTCTTCCTTCAGCATCCTCCACAGCCAGGGCCTGCAAGAGTGACCCAAAGAGCACATTCAGGATGCTTGGCTCCCACATGGAAACAGGCAGTAGCAACCGAGGAGAGACTGGAGAACCGACCAAGGACGGAGCCCTGAAGAACCCAATGGCTCGTGTAGGAGGACCCAGCAGAGGCTGCTGAGAAAGGTCCTGAGGGAGCAGAAGATTTAGGAGAGAAAGACATCTAACTCCACTCCCCGAGCAATTCAGGCCCTAAATCCGGATCACCTTGGCTCCCCTCTTCCCCTCACATCCCACGTCTAGTCCATCAGAAAATTATGTCACCTTTAAACTGAAAATTATCCCCAAACTCCACAGCTCCATCACCTCCACTGCTACCACTTTGGTCCAAGCTCACAGCATCCCCTCACGAGGTTAGTGCAATAACCCCCTAGCTAGTCTCTCCACTCCTACACTTACCTTTCTATAATCCTGGCTTAGGTGCTGAATTGTGTCTCCCCAAGATGCCTGTGTTGAAGTCCTAATCCCTCATATCTCAGAATGAGACATATTTGGAAACAGGGTCATTGCAGATACGGGGGCATACTAAAGGAAGGTGGGTTCCTAATCCAACACGACTGTAGTCCTTATATAAAGGGGACATTTGGACACAGGCATACAAAGGGAGAACACCATGTGATGATCAGAGGTGTTCTACCACAAGCCAGGGAACTTCCAGGAGCTAGGATTGAGACCTGGAATAGTTCCTTCCCTTGAGTCTTCAGAGGTAATATCGCCCTGCTAACACCTTGAACTTGGACTTTTGGCTTCCAGAATTATGAGACAATAAATCTCTGTTGTTCAAGCCACCTAGTTTGCCCAAGCAAACGAATACACCATGCTCCCCCGAGTAGCCTAAGTGACCATTTAAAAATCACTTTTCAGCTCAAAATCCTCCGATCATATTTCATCTCTCTCTAATTGAAAGCCTAAGTCCTTGAAATGGCCTACAAGGTCCACACAACTTGGCTGGACCTCTGACCTGATGAACTGAGACACCTGACCTCTTTTCCTACTGCTCTGGCCTTTCTTAATTTCCTCCTGCTACAATGTCTGCCTCTAATATCCCAAGCTGGCTCCTGCCTCAGGTCCTTTGCACTTGTCCCTCCCCTCTGCCTGGAACACTCATCCCCTTCAGGTATCTGCTCTAACGTCATTTTCAGTGAGGCAAACCCCTCCCCCTCCCACCCCAGCACCCTTTCTGTCTCCCTTCCCTGTAGTACTTTTCTTTGTAGCCTTTATCACCATGTGACGCTAATTTTTTTAACCCTCTTCTCTCCCACTAGACTGTGAACTCCCTGAGAGCAGGGACATGGTATTATGGCATGCCCCAGAGCCTGGCACATAGTAGGTGCGCAAGAAATAGTGGTGGAAAGGTTTATTGTAGAATCAAAGAAGCCCAGAGAAAAGAGCATTGCAAGAAGGAGGAAGTTGTCCACAGTGTCAAAAGTAGCAAAGAGCCCAGAGAGATAAGGACTGAAGTGTCCGTTGGGTATGGCAACATGGAAGCCGCAGGTGACCTGAGAGAGGGCAGTTCCTGAGGAAGGCGGGAGCCCTCTGCAGCAAAGCTCACCAGGCCTCTGCCCTGAGTCGGGCAAATTCCTCACCGGGCTGTGCCAGCGAGGGTAGATTCTTTCCAGATGTCCATCATGAGAGGAGGAGAAAAGAAGATGTGAGGTAGAGAAGGATGAGGGTTTGAGGAAACATTGAAGGGTGGGGTCCCAGGGACTGCAGGAAGCAGGGGGACCCCTGGACTAATAGAGGCTTCTCTCTGGCCAGGAGGAAAGACGTTTCTTTTTTTGAAAGAAACCAAGTAGAAATGAGTCCAGATACAGGTCAATGCACAGGAAGGGAGGCAGGTACCGTTGAGCAATTCTTAGTGAATAAAAGAGCCAAGTTGTTCAAGACCAGCCTGGGCAACAGTGAGTCCCCATATAGGGGTGTGTATGTATATATATATTTTCTTTTTTTTTCATTTTTTTTTGAGTTGGAGTCTCACTTTGTTGCCCAGGCTCCAGTGCAGTGGCACGCTCACCGTCACCCCAGCATCAACCGGCTGGGCTCTGGCGAACCTTCCCCCTCAACCTTCCACGTAGCGGGGACTACAGGTGCGCGCTACAATACCCGGCTAATTTTTGATTTATTGTAGAGACGAGGTCTCGCCAAGTTGCCCAGGCGGGTCTCGAACCCACAGGCTCAGGCAATCCACTTGCCTCGGGCTCCCGAAGTGCTGGGATTACAGGCTGAGCCACTGAGCCTGGTCTTTTTTTTTTTTTTTAAATTAGCTGAGTGTGGTGGCATGCACCTGTAACATTAGCTACTAAGAAGGCTGAGTTTGGAAGATTGCTTGAACCTGGGAGTTTGAGGCTAAAGTAAGCTATGATCACACCACTCTCAGAAACAAAAAAAAAAACAACAAAAAAAAACGAAGCCAGATTGTCTCCTGGGTAAGGAAAGGCGGACAGGAGAGGGTGTGCATTGGAGGTGGGGCTGGTGGGGCATGTCCCACTGTGGGGTATCATGCAAGTGCAGGCATGGCCCTAAAACTGAGCACCTCCTTGAATGTGTGCCCTAGGTGCCTCACTTGTCCCAGTCTAGTTGCTGATGGGAGAGACGGCTGGCTGCTGACCAACATCACTAAGGGTCCTGCTGAAACTAGAGGCCATGGTTTCGAGAGACACAATCTGCGTGGTTGTGAGGTGTTTTGTGACAGCCCTTAGTAGCCAGGGCTTAGGAGAAGGGTGTTCTTAAAACTGAATTCAAAGACCTCCATACGGCTCCATCCCTTTTTGTGAAGGCTTCCTCATTCTCCTGGGCTCCCAGATTCAAAATATCTTACTCCACTCTCCCAACTCTTCCCAGTCAATCACAAACTCATGCCCTTTACCCTATTTGTTGGACACCGACTAAGTGCTGGGTGTGTTACAAGTTAGAATTCTCACACAGCAGTTCTGTGAAGTGTTTTCAGCTTCTGTTTTTTATTTGTTAAGAGATGAGGTCTTGCTATGTTTCCCAGGCTGGTCTTGAACTCCTCGACTCAAAGCAATCCTGTCTCGGCCTTCCAAAGTGTTGGGATTACAGGCATGAGTCATAACCTGCCTAGCTTTTATTTATGGAGGACAAAACGGAGGTTCAAAGAGATTAAGTAACTTGCTCCAGGTCTCACAGGTAGCAAGCGGCAGAGCTGAGATCTGAAACCTCCCACTTCTCTTGTCTTCTTTCCTGAACATGCTATTACCACCCTAGTCCAAGTCCTCAACGTTTCATTCGTAAAATTCAACATGATAAAGGTTTTCTAACTTACTTCCCAGCACTGCCCACTCACAGTCCACAAATGCAGACTGATCTTGTCAGGCGGTTGTTTTTACCTATCCCCATCCCATTCCATCGGCTTCGGAGACCCCGGATACGAGAATTCTGAACTCCACCACCATCCCCAGGATCCTTCCTGTAGGACGCACGTGTCCTTCTTGGATCTTGTTTCCCACAAACAAGATTTGCCACCTTTGCATACACTTTGACAGACGCAGACAGATACACTCTCTTCTTCTTCAAGAGAAGAGTCTGAAACGTGAGCAATCCAGTTCACAGTGACCCGCAGAATAGTCAGGCTGGGCACAGACGTAGGAAAAAGAACATTCTATTTCTGGGAAGTCAGGGGTTGGACAAATCCCCTTTGATCATCACCTACAGATCACCACCCAACAGTTCTGGTATTCCCAGAGCCACAGGGGGAGGATGGCTGGGAGAGGTAACATCAACTCAAGGGCCAACAAATCGCCCCAAACAGACAAAGGGGCAGACCTGGATAACAAGAGGCCGAGAGAGAACTATGGGCTCAAGGGGATACTGTCTGCCAAGATGCCCGGTAAGAAATCAAGTTCTACCTGGACCAGCAGGCCCAGAGGGGCAGTATGATCCTCAGGACTTAGCTGAAGTGACAGGAGCTCTGGGATGAAATCCTGACCTTGCCACCCAGTTCAGCCTTAGCCTCTCTGCGTCTGGTCCTGCATGAGCTCATGTGATGCTTGAATCAAACCAGAAGTGTATGAGAGCATCGAGCACAGTGCCTGGCATTACATAAGGGGCCCACTCAGTGCTGCTCCCTCCTCCCTTCCAGCCTTCAGACCTCACAGCTCTCTCCGCCCTCACTATCAGAAACAACTACAGGAGCTACAGAGCCTTTCCCAGCGAGAAGGTTTGCAAAGAAAGATGGCAAGAGTCAGCAAGAGAACAAACGGGAAAAGCGCTTGGACCCGGTGAACGCTCGGGTTTCAAAACACACAAGCCTTCGAGCCTCTGATCGTACCTAAACAGGAAGTTTGTGACAGACTTAGAAAACATGCACGCACAACTGCAGGAGGCTGCACACTACTCAGAAAAGATCAAATCCAGCCCCTTCTAGAGGGAGGAACAGAAGGAGTGTGCCTCGCCGATGTCCCAAATGTAACAAGCATTTCCCAGGGATCAGGATGCACCCCTGCCCCGGGTTTCTCCTCACCCTGGGCACCTGAGGGATCTGGGTCAAACTGTGTGGAGCCGCTCTGGTTTTCAAAGCCAGGATGTGCCCAGTCCTTCCCACGCCTCCTTCTCATGCCTACTCCCTCAGGTGACGAGGACAGCAAGCACTCCAAAAGTCCTCGGGGGACCTGGATGACTTAGGTGTGTGGGATCATTTTTCAGCTGGAAGATCCGAGCACAGACAGGGGAAGTGACACACAGAGGTCCCACAGCTCCTGGCCTCGATCTGATCTCCATCTGGCTGTCCCCCCAGTGCATGTTTCATCAGGCCTCATAGCGCTCCGCGGTGGGGTCCTCAGGATGTCACTTTTTCTTCTCTAAAATCCTGCCTTTCCAGGTGCAGTGGCTCACGCCTATAATCCCAGCACTTTGGGAGGCTGAGGCAGGAGGCTCACTTGAGCCCAGGAGTTCGAGATCAGCCTGGGCTCGTCTCTACCAAAATAAAAAAATAACATAAATTAGCCAGCCGTGGTAGCATGTGCCTGCAGTCCCAGCTGCTTGGAAGGCTGAGGCAGAAGGATCACCTGAGCCCAGGAGGTCGAGGTTGTGGTGAGCTATGATTGTGTCACTGCACTCCAGCCTGGGCAACAGAGTGAGACCCCGACTCAAAAATCAAATAAAATAAATAAAATCCTGCCGGGCACTAACATTTTTATTTGCACTGTCCACATCCATACGGAGCTCAATAACTTCAGTTCATTGATTCGTAAGCACAGGCAAAATAGGGACCAACAAAAGGGAAAACCAGGAGGCTCCTTCGCCTTCATTCACAATCTCCCAAGCGCCTGTGGATTGAGCCCCGCTTTGAGTCACTGTTTGGTGGCCGTGCTCCAGTAAATATTTGGTAAATAAATAAACAACATCAATACCGTTCCTACTGTCCTCCCCTCACCTGGTTATGCCCCACTTGTCTCTGATTCACCCTCAGCAAAAAGAGATTCCTGGTTCCACCCTTCCGAGTGGACGGCCCAGTTACACACTCAGTCTCCTGACTGCAGGCTCTCCTGCCCGCCCCCACTCGGCACCTCCTGCAGTGGTTTCCCCGCCCCCCCAAGTTAGGTTCCTTTTTATAAAATGACTCATTTAGGAAGAGACAAAACCAAGAACTTCAATGGTAAAGATAAAACAGCACCAAGACTCTAAACACCTCCCACTCCGCGCAGAATTTAGATCCGATAAAGCCTCCCCACACCGGCCCTCCTAATTTGGGACTTACGGTATACACGGTTCTTCTAGCAAAGACACTTCCAGTAATGTCTGCTCTCTCAATGTTTCAGTGTCTTCTTTACAAACAGAGATGGCCTCAGGCCTCCAGGCAGTAGCTTTTTCAAAATGAGGGAATGAGGAATTAAAGATGAAAGTCCATGCTTTCAACTCCTGGGTCAAAACATTAATTATTTGATGGGTTACTACATTTATGAGTCTGATTTATTGAATGCAGGACGTCGGCATCATCTCATGGGCCTAATGAGAATTATGGGGAGTTTTTCATAAAGAAATAAGACTTCTTGGTATGTAAGAAGTTTACAACATCTGTGAGCAGCATTTGGAAGGAACACAAAATTATATAATGAGAACCATAGCATTTTAGGGCTAAAATAAGCAATTAGGATGATCAGAATTCAGGGGTCTCAATGTTCGTTTCATTTTTGAAAAACAGTATTCCCAGGCTCCGCTCTCCAGGATTCTGATGTTTGGTCTGGTGTGGGGCTCTGGCACCAGAAATTTTCTAAGTTTCCCAGTGATTTTTAATGTGCCTGCAGATTAAGAAAGCTGAGATCTAAAAAAGAAAAAAATTAAGGCACAGTCCCAGATTGCACAGCCAGAGACAAAACTAGAACCCAACCCCCCAGTGTGGTTCTACAGTTTGGCTCAGGAGTTTTTTTTTATATTCACAAATTTGTTAAAACTTTTTTTTTCTTAGCAAGAAGAGGGGGGGACTAACGTAGGGCTGGTGACTTTTTGTTTTGTCCAGCAAAGATATTTTATAAACATCCACCTTTTATTTTTTATCATCACCATTTCCTGACACGTCACTTGCTTATTTGTATGCCTGCTACGCCAATCCCCACCAAAAAGGCAACACCTGACAGTAGCTGGCCCCTGCCCGCAGTTCCACTCACCTTTTCTCACTCTGCTCCTTGTGACAAATCCAGCCAAAACCCAGGCCTCAAAAACACTTCATCTCCTTCTTTTCCCTAACCCCACAGATACTTATTTCTGAAAGTCCCTTATGTAACTACACACTACTTCCCAGTCTCTCCAAGCCCTCCTTCACCTTCCTGGTGACCTACCCACGACAATAGCTAAATAAACTACCACCACCAGTGTTTAGAATTTGCTGTTCCACACGCACTGTCACTTCTAAATGTCTCCCCAGTCAAGGATACACTGACAACTGTTAAAAGGGGCTGCCTCTGAGAAGCAGAATTAGTGGGTGGGGGTTGGGGGCGGGTATGGAGGCCAGAGCAGGGAGAGGAGCTTTATGTCCTTCATTTTGAATTTGGGGCAAGCATGTGCTTATTTGTTTGTTTGTTTTTGCTTGGTTTTTGTTTGAGTTGGAGTCTCACTCTGTTGCCCAGGCTGGAATGCAGTGACATGCCATCGCAGCCTCGACCTACTGGGCTCAGGTGATCCTTCCGCCTCAGCCTTCCAAGTAGCTGGAACCACAGGCACGCGCCACCATGCTCCGTTCATTTTTTTGATTTATTGTAGAGATGAGGTCTCGCAGAGTTTCCCAGACTGGTCTTGAACCCCTGTGCTCAGGCAATCCTCTCACCTCTGCCTCCCAAAGTGCTGGGATTACAGGCATGAGCCACCACGCCCAGCTACATGTACTTTTTTTAATGAACAAAAATCTCTCTCTCTCTCTCTCTCTCTCTCTCTCTCTCACACACACACACACACACACACACACACACACACACACACACACACACACACACACACCAGGTTACAAAATACATCTTTGGTTTGCTTCCACTCTGTAAATACAGAAAATTGCCCAGGAAGTTTATATAGCCAAGTTCTAAATGTAAATGATATCTGGGTGGTGGGATTATGGGTGACATTACTTTCACTTCCCTTTCCTCTTTGTTATCTTTATTATGTTTTATTTATGTAATAAAGGAGTAATGAGAGTTTAAAATTTGAAGCAAAGGCATCAGAGCAGGTCACAAACTGGCGTACAGAATCATCTCCTTTTTGTAAAAAGAGGGAATTTCCCTATCCAGGCCCTCCTGACTTCTTTGTCCTGCCTGTGAGTGTCCTACTATTGCCACTGACCCGACCTATCCCCAGGCCCTGCTGGTCCTCAAGAACAAATGCCAAAGAGACATCCTAGTGCAGGAGTCAAGCCCTTCCAGGACTGTGTCTGGCCTCCTCAGGCCACAACCCCCCTCCCCACAGCTCTCTCTGCTCCCCGAGTTTCAGCCACATGGACCCGGAGGCCCTCTCCCGAGCATCTCCTCTGATACCTGTCCCTATGTTTTCGAAGGCTGTGCTCCTCACTGTCTTTCTGAGTCTCTACAAGGCTGAACAGACACACACAATCCAGGTAATGTTCAGACCCACAATCTGTAGATCAGGACCCCAGAAACTCTTTAGGTGGGGTGCAAACTGTGGGATTCTCCATAGTCCCCAAGGCTCCTCAATGTCTTTTTTTTTTTTGAATTGGAGTCTCACTCTGCTGCCCAGGCTGGAGTACCATGGCACACTCACGGCCACCGCAGTCTTGACCTGTTGAGCTCAGGTGATCCTTCCACCTCAGCCTCCCAAGTAGCTGGAACCACAGGTGTATGCCACCACACCGAGATTTTTTTGATTTATTGTAGAGATGAAGTCTTGCCATGTTGCCCAGGCTGATCTAGAACCCCTGGACTCAGGCAATCCTCTCACCTTTGCCTCTGAAAGTGCTGGGATTATAGGTGTGAGCCACCACGCCTGGCTCCCTACTGTCTTTTTTTTCTTTCTTTTTTTTTTTTTTTTTTTGAGTTGGAGTTTCACTCTGTCACCCAGACTGGAGTGCAGTGGCCGCTCCTGGCCACCGCAGCCTTGACCTACTGGGCTCCGGCGATCCTTCTGCCTCAGCCTTCCAAGTAGCTGGAACTACAGGTGCGCGCTACCACGCTCGGCTAATTTTTGATTTATTGTAGAGATGAGGTCTTGCCAAGTTGCCCAGGTGGATCTCGAACCCGCGGGCTCAGGCAATCCACTCACCTCAGCCTCCCAAAGTGTGGAGTTACAGGCTGAGCCACCGAGCCCAGCTTCCCTACTGTCTTAAAAGGCAAAGAAGAGGGGTGAAGAGGTGTCCCAGGCAGCAGACAGAACTAGGAGCTCCAAGGCCTAGAGGTCAGAGGGTGTGTGATGTGTTCTGGGAAGTAAAGGCATTTAGGACATCCGGAGTGTCTCCTTGCATGTCCAAGGCCTAGCAGAGAGAAAACGCCAAAGAAACTTACTAGCAGCAAAATTCACAACTCACGAGGGCCAGCAAGGAGAGGCTGAAGCAAAGAGCATGCCACCTTTCATCTGCTACGCCTCCTTTAAAATGCTTCCCCACAACCTGATCCGCCCTTCCAGTGTCTAGGAGGATCTAGGCCAACAGGAGTGGGTGGAAAAATAGGAATAGAGAAAACAGAAATGAGGTGAAGCAATATCACCCGGAGGCAGGCTGAGGTCCTCCCAGAGAGGCACTGAGTCTTTGTAAGTAGCCTGGGGTGACTCTTGAGATGGGAAGACATGATGCTCAACCCCTCCTCTTGGAATCAGCTCCAAAGGTGAAGGACATTTGCAAATTATTCAAACTTCTAGGACCCTTGAGGTACATTTTTAAAGAATTTTGAGACTTTGAAACTGCTCAAATATGAACTGGCTGTGCTCGACCAGATGCATCTGTGGCCTGGATGAGGCCTTCTGGAAAATCCTATGGATGCTGCTGGACTAGCTTTCAACTGCCATCCTAGAAGAAGGAAGCCTACCAGGCTCACGCCTGTAATCCTAGCACTTTGGGAGGTCAAGGTGGGAGGGCTACTTGAGCCCAGGGGTTCGAGACCAGCCTGGGCAACATAGTGAGACCTCATCTCTATAAAAAAATATAAAAAATTAGCTAGGCATGGTACCACACACCTGTAGTTCCAGCTACTTGGGAGGCGAAGGCAGAAGGGTCTCCTGAGCCCAGGAGGTCAAGGCTGCCTGAGCCCAGGAAGTCAAGGCTACAATGAGTCATGATCATGTCACTGTACTCCAGCCTGGGTGACAGAGTAAGACCTCAATTCAAATATATATATATGTATATATACATATGAGCCCTTGAGAATTCTGCCTCCTCAAATGGTCACTTCTATTGTGAATGACTGTTTGGTGTATGATTTGCTCACCTGCTTGAAGAAACCCGGCTCTGTAGAAGCGTTTTTGTTTTATTTGGGGTATGTGCCTGTCTTCTCTTTCCCGAAACCTCAACTAGACTAAACTACTGGGCTCAGCTCTAGCTTCTGCTTCTTCTCTACCCTTTTAAAAAACAAAAATCCTGCCTTTTGGTTTTCAGTGAGCTTTTACTAATCAAATAGAAAGTCAGTTGTCAAATTTATCAGCTTCTACATGGGACTCCTGTCCCATGGCTACGGTCCTCATTGGGCCCCAGGGACAGCTCCCTCTGAAGGAGTTCCTTCAGGCCTCAGAGTGGCAATGGCTTCCCCCACTGTAGGTCCCTGGATGCTGTACCATCCTTTTCGATTCCCTTCCCCCTACCTACAGCTCTATAAATAGTTACTTTCTCGGTAAAGCTCAAGCCTGTAATCCCAGCACTTTGGGAGGCCGAAGTGAGAGGACTGCCTGAGCCCACAGGTTCAAGACCAGCTGGGCAACTTGGTGAGACCTCCTCTCTACAATAAATAAAAAAATTAGCCAGGTGTGGTGGCACATGCCTGTAGTTCCAGCTACTTGGAAGGCTGAGGCGGATGGATCACCTGAGCCCAGCAGTTCAAAGTTGTGGTGGCCATGAGGGTGTCACTGCACTTCAGCCTGGGCGACAGAGTGAGACTCCAACTCAGAACAAAACAAAACAAAAACCCCAAATGATTTCAAATAATGTTTTGGCTGGGCGTGGTGGCTCATGCCTATAATCCCAGCACTTTGGGAGGCTGAGTTGAGAGGATTGCTTAAGCCTACAGGTTCGAGATCAGCCTGGGCAACTTGGCAAGACCTTGTCTCTACAATAAAAACCAAAACATTAGCTGGGCGTGGTGGTGCGCACCTGTACTTCCAGCTACTTAGAGGACTGAGGCGGAAGGATCACCTGAGCCCAGCAGGCCGAGGCTGTGGTAGCCATGAACGTGCCTCTGCACTCCAGCTTGGATGACAGACTGAGACTCCAGTTCAAAAAAAAAAGTTACTATATTAAAGTCTCTTCAATTAAACTCTTTGTGTGAGCAAAGCATTCAAAGGAAACCCAGGAACTAAGAAAGATGGATTCTCATCAGAGACACTGGAGATGTACTCACTCAAAACAGCTGGATGTTACCCCAGGGGATGGTGGAGTGACATCTGACACCAGGGAAGGCTGGAATACATGGAAACAGTCTCATGGAGGAAGTGAGATCTGAGTTGGGTCCCCCAAATCGGGTTCAACTGGGTCAAGTGGAGAGGAAGTGGGAAGACCATCCCAAGCAGTGGGCCAGCACACATGTGGCACTGACCACAAGGTGGGTGGGGCTCCACTATGGAGGAGTAAGATGCTGGGGCAGGAATTGGTCTGATCCCAACCCTGTCTCCTGTCTGCTGAATGACTGGGTAGCTCACTAACCCCTTTCAGCCCCATATTCATCAGAACAGGATGAGGATGAGGATAATAAGGGTACCTGCCTGCTAGGACGGTTGTAAAGATTTTAATAAGAGGATGCACATAAAATGCTCAGGACCTGCTGTCAATAAACATTATTTGTTATTCTTGCTATAGTCCAAACTGCCCCAGTGCCCATTCCACTGATGCAGCAGGGGCACCTTTTTCTTCATAATAGCCATGATGCTGGGAGGAAGGGAAGGCTGGCTGACTGGCTGGTCACATCCAAGTCACCTGAGAAGGTTAAGAACCTACAGAGCATAGGAATGCCCAGGCATTCCTAAGCAACAGCTGGGGTGGGTATTCTCAACTTGCCCACACACGCTCTGTTCTCTGCCCTTTGTGGGCCACTGACTATATCAGCTGGGCTCCTGTGGCCTCCAGCTGGATTTAGTCAAAGCGAGAGCACTGATTTTCCCTTCCTACCGCCTAACCACAGTTTGGCAGTGGTTGTGTCCCTGTGCTATCACAGCCATTGTCCCTGTGCTATCACAGCCATTGATTCTCTTCAATCCTGGGGTTCCTATCTTCTGGCCTAGAAGTAACAGCTTCCCACTGCTGCCAGCCCTGGGGTGCCTCACCATCCTTGGACGGTGTCCCTAACCATGCCCACATGTCTGTAAATAATTCTCTTCATTAAAGTGTCTCCAGTGAAAGCCTTTGTGTGTGCCAGTCATTTCCTGCTGAGACTCTGACAGACAGGGCCGGGCCTACAGCCATCTACCAGATAGATGGGGCTGAGAATACAGCCCTGTCTTGCCTCACTCCCTTTCACGGCCTTCTGAGGCAGAATGCAAAGGGCCATGGTTAAGACATAATCACCCATGCACTGTGCCCAAGAGCAATCATATGGGAATGTAACACCCCTGGGAAGCCGGATAACACCCAGGAAGCTCAAGGAAAAGCAAGTATCCCAGCCCAGGCAGGGCGTTCTGTGTTCCTCCAAACCATCACACCTTGGAGATCTCTGGGGCACCAGCAAAGTCACAGACTCAGTGTCCAGCTTGTGGCAGGCGCTCCACAAATATTTGTTCATGAAGGTCCCTCTGGCTGAAGATGGAAGCCTGAAATGCCAGAGATCCTTCAGGAAAGGATACTCCATGGAAGCAGCTACTCCACGGGGTGACCACGGAACTGTGCTTTGCTCATCATCCCACGTGACAAGAAGCGCTGAGGTGCCGCCTTCCGTATGCATCAGGCTTTTGGACTTCAGCCCTTCACATCACAAATGCCATTTCCTCCTCTCTTAGCTAGGAATGCCTGAGGCTGACAGCTTTCCTGCTACCTCTCTTGCTGATTTCACTGCTCCCCACTTTCTCACAGGGCCAAACACAGCCCTGGTTTAGTGCAATTCGGAGGCATTTATTGGTTGGGTGCGGGCGGTTCACATCTGTAATCCCAGTACTTTGGAAGGCCAAGGCAGAGGACCGCTTAAGCCCAAGAGTTTGAGACCAGCCAGCCTGAGCAATATAGTGAGACATTGTCTCTACCAAAAAAAAAGAAAAAAGAAAAAGAAAAAAAAAGCTGGGCATAGTGGCATGTGCCTACATGTAGTCCCAGCAGCTCAGAAGGCTGAGGCAGGAGGATCACCTGAGCCCAGGAGGTCGAGGCTGTGGTGAGCCACGATCGTGCCATTGCACTCCAGCCTAAGCAACAGAGTGAGATCTTGACTCAAAACAAAACAAAACAAAAAGGCATTAATTAAGTGCTTACTGTGTACAAGTACTATGCCAGGCACTAGAATTCCAAAGGTGATTAAGATAAAGATCTCAGGATCCCGAGACCACAAAAATATAAAGGAGGAAGGCTTAATACTGACTAAAGGGAGTTTCTCCAAAAAGAGTGACACTTGAACTAAATTGGACCTTGAAGACTGGGACTGTGATTGTACCACTGCACTCCAGCCTGGGCGATAGAGTGAGACCCCAACTCAAAAAAAAAAAAAAATAGAAGGACGGTTCCTCCCAGCGGTCAAAATGTCTCCCTTTTGCAAAATGTTTGAGGCCACCACGTGGCTACACTTGTCTCAAAGGGGCTGTTTCTCAGCCTGCTTCTCACCACCAGCCTCTCTGGCGTTGGAGTCAGCACTGTCCGTGTGTAGAAAGGGGGCCTGGGCACCTCGAGCTCCAGAGTCACTGTGCCCTCCACCCGAGAAAGAGAAAAACCTTTCTTTCACACATGCTTGCTCTCACTTGGCATTCTAAAATTAAACGTTCATTCCTCTCACCTAAATGGTTTCTCCTTTTATAAGCCAATATGCAAATGCCTTGGGAGAGGCTAAGTCTTAGCAGCTACATATCCGCTTAGCATGAATGCGTCCACAGGATCTTTCCTGGAAAACAAGCTTTGCAGAGGGATGTCCCAGAGATTAGCTATGACTGGGGCAAGGGGGTGGTCAGAGGGAGGCAGGAAAAAAGGGGGAGCGACGTGGAAGGAGAGAAGGCCACCCCTGCAAGGAACCAACAACAGCTATGCAGAGAGGGTTAAATGGCGAGCCCTTCAAGACTTTTTCCTCCAACTAATTTTTTAAAAACTGAAATATACTTTTCTCATCTGTTGTTTTTTGATTTATTAATGATGGCCATCCTTAGTTGAGTTAAGTGATATCTCATTGTGTTTTAATTTGCATTTCTCTGATGATTAGTGAGAGAAATTAGTGCATTTTCTCATGTATCTGTTGGCTGCTTGTATATTTTCTTTTGAAAATTGTCTATTCGTGCACTTTGCTCACTTTTTAATAGGGTTGCTTGTTCTTTTCCTATCAGTTCGTCTGAGTTTCTTGTAGATCCTAGATGTTAGGCCCTTGTCAGATACACAGTTAGCAGGTATTTTTTTCCCATTCTTTGGGTTGTTTCCCCACTCTCTTGATGGTTTCTTTTGCTCTCAAAACAAAACAAAACATAACAAACTGAAATATATTTACCATAAAATTAACTCTTTGAAAGTATATAATTCACTAGTTTTTAGAATATTCATAAGGTGGCACAATCATCACCACTATCTAATTTCAGAACATTTTTATCATCCCAAAGAAACACCATACCCGTTAGCGGTCCCTTCCTTTCCTCCTCTTGACTTGGCACCCACTTTCTGTTTCTACAGATTTGCCCATTCTGGGCATTTCATATAAACTGACCTTTTGGGTCTGGCTTCGCTCACTTTGCATAATGTTTTCAAGATTCCTCCATGTTGTAGCATGTATTAGTGAATGCCTTCTTCCTTTTTATGGTGGAATAATATTCCATTAGGTGTATATACCACATCTTGTTTACCCATCAAAAGACTTTTTAAAGTTCAAAGCAAATGATGTTCCTGAAGAAAAGAGTCTCCAGTATCCCGGGGCTACTTGAGCAGAAAGACTTTATGTATGTATGTATGTATTTAAGTTAGGGCCTTCCTCTGTCACTCAGACTGAAGTACAGTGGTGAGATCACCGTTCACCACAGCCTCCAACTCCCAGGCTCAAGCAATCCTCTTGCATCAGCCTCCTCAGTAGGCAGGACTACAGGTATGTGCCACCACACTCAGCTAATTTTTAAATTTTTTTGTGGATCAGGATCTCGCTATGTTGCCTAGGCTGGTCTCAAACTCATGGGCTCAAGCAATTCTCTCATCTTGGCCTCCCAAAGTACTGAGATTACAGGTGTGAGCCACTGCACCCAGCCTAAGAATGACCATTTATAAATCATCCTTCTCTGTTCCTTCTTATCTGGTTGTAGGGATTTTCCAAACATGCAGTGGCTCAGGCCGACAGCCCTGAATTACCCAGGCCATGACCGAAACAACTCAAATTCCTTCTGAGGGAATTTTTTAATGCCTCTTAAAGTGTGTTTTATATACCTCCACGGTTGTCCCTGGTAACCGAAGATGGGAACGGGAAGAGCACCGGCCACACAGCGTGGGATCTATGCAGTCTCACGGGGCCCCGCACTTGGTGGCATGAGCTGCTGTTGCTGTCTGGAAAGTCTTGATGTTTTTCAACAAGGGGCCTCACATTCTCATTTGCACTGGGCCCAGCAAAGTACGTAGCTGGTTCTAGGCAAGAGGCAAGGGTCTGGGAAGGGGAAATAATTTGATAATCTTCCAAAAGCTAGGGGGACTGCTACAACAGCTTACTGGGCCAGGTTGGGGGGATGGGGGGATAAATGGAGGAGGAGCGTCAGCCTCCAAAGAAAGCCCCAGACCACATCTTCCTACCCTGAGGGCTGAACAGTTGGCTGATAAGGCCTTCCCCAAACAGCCAGACTAGCTGAAAGTAAGTATGATAAGTCAAGGCGATACAGGCTCAGACTGTAAAGAAGGGGGAACTCAAACTGAAACTTGTCTGATCTTGTGATCGCTTATAGGTTAAGACCAAGAAGAAAAAAGAAAGAAAAAAGCCCCACATTTACTAAAGTAACCAAGTAACTACTTCTTTTTTAAACTGTCACCTTATTTCCAGTATATCAAGGAAGTCATAGTTTCACAAAACCCTGATATTCCATCCAAAGAGAACAGAGGATTTAAAATGTAGATATCTATAGGGATGTCTGTCGGTACCAGAAGGGACCTTAGAATAACCCAGATCCCTGGCTCTTGTCCACATGGGGAAGGGCCCTCTGAAGCCCATCCGCATGGATCCCTAGGAGCTAAGATGCTCAGGACTGGTCCAATTCTCATTTTACAGATGAGGAAGTTGAAGCCGAGAGAGGGGAAGTAACTGCCCAAGGCCACCCACAAAAACGGGCAGGGCCAGAACCCGGAGCTTTCGGCTTCCCCTCCCAACCTCCCAATTTCATGAATACAACCACAATTTATATAGTGGGTTGTGAGTATATCCCCTTTCGCCCCAGTCAATCTTTCCCTGGATCCTCAACTCAAGTCTTCCAATACTTGTCTTTGTCCCCCGGAAAAGGGAGTCTGGCTGTGAACATACATGGAAGATTTGTAAACCTAATATAGAAAGACAAGTTTAACCCTAGTTCTGTTCAAGTATAGGCACAAGGAATGGGGCTGGAGGCAGACAGAAGACAATACCAGCCTGCCATGCCAAAGAGAATGACCCAGGAGGTCACGGGCGGGCAACGAAGCTTCCACCACCCCATCACACTGAGCTCTTTTTCTACAGAGCAGACCAGACTTGCCAAATCAAAGCATCCTTAACACCAAGTGCCTGGACTCCTTTGCTTTCCATTTGTGTTTATCTTTCCTCCATCCCTTCCTTCCATATACTGAGTGCTTACTACGTAGGTTCTAGGAGCTGGGGATAGGATAGACCAGTGAAAAAACAGAACAAGTTTTGGTGTTCATATTCTAAAAGAAGAAAATGAAGAAAGAGTTCAATAAATGAATATATACCATACCAGATGGTGATAAATGCCCTGGAGAAAAGGAAAGCAGGGTGAGAGGGACAAAGAATGGTGGGGAAGAGGGGACATTTCACCTAGGATGCTCAGGGGAGGGGAGACAGGGGGTGAGCCATGCAGATATCTGGGGGAAGATTTCCAGTGCAAAGGCCCTGAGGTGGAACTCTCAGGAACAACCAAGAGCCCAATGTGGTGAGAGTGAGGAGGGGAGTGGCAGGTTAGCGATGTGGGGAGTAGGCGAGCGTTGAGTGGGAGCCAAGGCTGGCTGGCCCTGAGGCCACAGCAAGTCCCCTGGCCTTTTATCTGAGTGAAGCATAGCATGCAGGGCTCCCAGAAGGAGGAAAAATGATCTGACAGAGTCTTGACAGGACCTCCCAGTCACTATTACTGCCAGGCAGCCCGTGCTGGGCATGCCAAAGAGGGCATGGATTCAGGAGCCAGCCTCCAGGCAGTGTGCGATGCTGAGGACAACATTACCTGTCTCTCAGCCTCCATGTTCTCCTCCGTGAAGTGGGAAGGTCACACTAGATGATGTTTTTATATCCTTTCCGCAAAGTTACAACTTTCTGACCCTAAGACGGATTGCCCAGAGAGTCTAAAAGTCTCATCCTCTGACTTAGGAAATGGTAAGGAACAGCAGTCAGGTCTGGGAAGTCCCCGATGAGTCCCCTCTGCCTGCCCCACCCTGTGCCAGATTCTCACTCCCCAAAAGGCACAGCTCTCTAGGGAAAAAGGTCCAGCCCAGGAAGCACCCACGTCAGCAACGTCCTCTAAAGATTACGAAGGGTGACCACTAAAGATAGTGCAGGCTCCAGGGTGGGGCCCAGCCTGCAGAGGCCAAATCAGCAGGCGCTACTGAGTCTCTTCTGCCCAGGCTGCCTCTCTCTCCTGCTCCTGCCTTCTCCACTTCGGTCCTGGGAGGAAGAAAGTTAGGGACCTAAGAACTGCTCCATCCCATCCATTCCTGGAGAGTTCTGCCTGTGTCACACACCACCAACCCGGATCAGAAAGCAAGACCAAAGTCGCCTGCATCAGGCTGAATGAACAGGGTCTGTCTCTCCCCCATCTGACTGGGAGTTCCCTCAGAATATGGACCGTCTCACCCTTCAGACTGTGCACTCATCCTTTGCCTCCTCCTGTATCTTCCCTTCAGACTGGGGCTCCCTGAGGACAGTTTTGTGTCTTCCCTCAGACTGGGGCTCCCTGAGGACAGGACTGTGTCTCCCCTCTCAGACTGGGGTTCTCTGAGGGCAGAGGCTGTGTCCCCCCCAACAGATGGGGATTCCCTGATGGCAGGGGCTATGCCACCCAACTGAACTGGAAGCTCCCTGGGAACAGGGTTTATCTGTCCCCTTCCCTCTATCACCCCAAGGCATCCCTTAAGACTTCTCTGTATTTAGTGACTTCTTAAAACAAAGTGCTGGTCAAAGTACTCAGATTGGACCCATGTGAAGCTCCATGCTAATGAAATGAAAAAAAAAAAAGTCAGCTTCACCTAGCAACTTCTTAGGAGGCTGTTCATAGGTTCTGGCTAAAGTCTGTCCCCACTGTATAAATAGCCGTTTCTGGTGACTGTGACTGAGGCCAAGCTGAAAAGTACCTTGAGGACCAGGAGCAGGAAGACCACTAACTAGCCTAGCCCTGGCAGAAGCCGGGTCTTATATGAGAGGGCAACCCACGGCCCAAACGCAACCTTTCCTCTCAGCTTCCAGACTAAGGAGGAGACTCATCTCAGAGAGGCAGGGGCACCCGTCCCTCAATGGAGGAGACAGAGAGGATGAGCAGGGAGGGGAGTTGAAGACACAGGGCTGGCTTGGCACAAAAGCTCCAATACCTCCAACAGAAGCAGAGCCCACCCTGGACACAGGGGTGAGGAGAGGGAAGGCATTCGAGCACATGTGGACCCAGGGAAGCCGTTCGGTGCTCCCCTGGAATCGAAAGTTCTGTCTGATCTTGGCAAAGGGTTCCACAGAACTGCAGAGGAGGGACAAGAAGGCTGGAATTTCCAATGGCTGAAACCAATAATGATGACACTCATAATCACAATAGCTACCACTTACAGGCACCATTCTAAGTGCTTTCCATATACCAACTCAGTCCATCTTCATAAGAGTGCTAATGCTACCCTCTTCTTACAAACAAGGCAACTGAGGCCTGCCCAAAATTACAAACAGAGGAGGAGTGAAGACATCAACTGGGCAGTGGGCTCCCAAATGTTCACTCTTAGCCACACCCCTCTCTGAAATCAAAGGGGAAATATCCATGGGTATTTGCCGTTCCTCTGAGTTTCCAGGGTTGAGCATGGAAGGCCGCCCAGCGACAGACATCCTGAGGGCGTGGGAGAAACTCAGACGGACCACAGCAGGGTCCCACTTTGCAGAGACCTTGGACATAATGAAGATGCCACCCTGATGGCATCGAGGACCCGCCTCCTTTCAGGAGCCCTTAAAAATCCTATCCTCCTGGGTCTAGACTCTTCTTCTAGGGAAGAATGATCCTTTTAGCAAAATCCTGAACAAAGACATGATTACCAAAAAAAAAAAGTTGCCAAGCAGAGAGCAGAAACCGGTCATCACCGACAGGTCCCAGCTCTCAAGGTCCAACATATCAAAACATATGGTACAGATTTATTTATTTATTTTTTTGAGTTGGAGTCTCACTCTGTCGCCCAGACTGGAGTGCAGTGGCCGCTCCCGGCCACAGCCTCGACCTGCTGGGCTCCGGTGATCCTTCTGCCTCAACCTTCCGAGTAGCCGGAATTACAGGCGTGCGCTACCACGCCCGGCTAATTTTTTGATTCATTGTAGAGATGAGGTCTCGCTTGCCCAGGCGGGTCTTGAACCCGCGGGCTCAGGCAATCCACTCACCTCAGCCTCACAAAGGCGCGGGATTACAGGCTGAGCCACCGAGCCTGGCTCATATTCATTTTTAATCAGTGCACTAGTTACACTTTCAACTAAAATTCTTTGTTTTTCTTCAGCCTCCACACCTTTTCAGGTGAGGCTGCAGACAGATGCTGTCACGACATCTGGAAGCTGCCTGTGCTAATTCATCTCATCAATGTGTTTTTATTAAGCAGCACCAAAGTGTTGGGCATTGTGTTAGGTGCTGATTACACAATCATGACCCAAACATAAATGATGATCCAAACATGAGTCAGTGAGTCTCATTGTAACACAAAAGAGCATTCAAAATGTCTGATAAATGAAGGAAACAGTAGATTCCTCATTCTTTTTTTAAAACATTAATGACTGGGTCCCACTGGTTTACATCAGGACTTCTCAAGCATTGAGACTTGGTATTTCAGGCTGAAATAGGGAGCTGTCTTGTGCATGGCAGGATGTTTAGCAGCATCCCTGGCCTCCACCCACTAGATGCCAGTAGCATTCTCCTTCCTCTCCTCCAAAATATAGCAACCAAAATGCCTCCTGACGTTGGCAAGCACCCTTTGGAAAGGGGCAAAATCACTCCCAGGAGAGAACCACTGCTTTATGTTTAGATAAATATTTGAAAAGGTGTCTGGAGGCTGAGCGGGGCGGAGCATAGTGTTGAAAATGCAACTTACATATTGTTTTAAAATAAATGTATCCTATTTCCCCTGACTTGCTGGACACCATGTATTTGGAAATTTTCCTGTCGCTGCCATGCCTCTTTCTTGTGACTCTGCCGACATGCAAACATTCGCTGCCTTGGATCCCCAAGTCCCATTTCTCCTCCCAACCTCAATTATTCTTCCCGTCTCATTCATGTCCATCCCCCACACCAGCTCATCCTCACGTCTGCCACACACCCTGAGACCCTTGCTCCCCAGCTGAGTCCAGTGGTTTCTAGCCCTGAAGGAGCACCGCAGGGGTGAGAGCCAGAAACCACCAGGTTCGGAGACCCCAGGAACCTCTGATGCTGCAATAGCCTCACCCAAGAAAATGGACCCATTTTCATCAGCAGAGAGGTTGATCCATCCCATTCTCCGAAGCTTCATTTGAATGCACTGGCCGCCCCAGGCCCTAGAGTGAGCTATGCCAAATACAGAAACAGGTTCAAAGAGATACCAAATCTAAAAGACCATCAAAGACCAAGAACCTGCCTAAAAAAATGGGCAGAGTATGAATCGAAAGAAAAGAAAATACAAATGGATCTTAAACTTGTGGAAAGATGCTCAACCGCACTCATAAAAGAAATGCAAATTAAAACTAACTGAGGTACCAATTTTCATCCATCAGACTGGCAAAGATCAAAAGGTCTGATAACTCACTGTATTGGCAAGGATGTCTCATTCTTTGATGGTGTCGATAGAAATTGCTATACCCTCCTTGAAAGGCTACTCGCCACATCTACCAATATCACAGACATATATATGCTCTTACCAGCAATTCCACTCTAGGAGTTTATACTACAGACATACTCCCATATATGCAAAATGGCTACTCACTGGAGTATGATTTGTAATGACAAAAGATTGAAAATAAAGCTTAATTTCCACCACTGGGGAAATGTTTTAATAAAGTATGATTCTTCCACAAAATGGAATGTTATGTAGCTATAAAAAACAATGAGGACATTCTCTATATCATGATATGGAATAATTTTCAATGTGTAGTGTTAGATAAGACAAACAAGGCCCAGAATGATGTGAACGCTATGCTAACAATTGTTGAAAAACACTATATATTCATGCATGCATTTATATGTATAGGTTATCTTCAAAACATACCCAAGAAATTAATAACAGTGGTTACCTATAGAGAGGAGAAATGGACAGCTGCAGGGGGGAGTGGCAGGAAGAATTACATACCCCACTTTAGACTCTTACCTGCAAATGTTATTCCATGTGCACACATTAACTATTCAATCAATAACAAGCCAGCAAAAAGAGAAAGATTTTAAGGAACCGATCTAGTTCTACCATCACCGTGTGTGTGCATGCAACAGGCATTACAGGTCAGTTGCAGTTTTATTTTAAATCCTCTGTTCCTGTGAGTGTCCTTACTTGTCAGTTCAAATGCCCCAGGTTTTTTTTATTCAAAGGTGGGATGTAATTGCTACATCCAGAACACACAAGAAACTCACTAGCTTCTCTTCTCTACAGTTTTGAAAATGCTCGTCCTCAAAGTTACCTTCCCTTCATCTGAAAAATGTATGGTCGCTGACACTGGGGCCACCGCCACCCTGAAGTTACATGGACAGGAAGGCACAATCCTTCAGAAGGTGCGCTGCAGGATCAACTGTCAGGGATCCTGGGGCACCCACACTTCTAATAATGCCTCAAAGTAATATCAGCTGGGACTCTGCATCACAAAGTGACCTGGACCCCGAAACCTATCAGGAGCAGCAGGAAACCCCAGCAGCCACCTGAGAATCTTCCCTGCAGCTCTGCCTGTGGCAATGTTTTAATGGCATATTACTCAAAGGTGCCACTGACATCACTTTTAAACCTACCCCACCACCACTGCCACTTCATCATAAAATAACCCTTATATTTTAAGCTGTAAATCAACATTTGTCAAGTTCTAAATTGGGCTACAGCAATATTTATTCATCAAAGGATAAATCTTCCCTCCATAGTCATAAAACTGCCTAATAATTTAATATGCTATCATTCTTACCTGAAACTTGTCAAAAAGTGGCCTGAAAGAGGTATGTGTTTTACAGTTGACTGGCACTAAGTCTATAGTTTATTAAATAGTTCACATTTTTAATTCTCTGTGGGGGAAGAGGGGATATGACACCGGGTCATATCCTATGCAGAACAGCATTCCAGAGATTCCTTAACCTCTGTTTTGGGGTAGAGAAAAGCAGATTCCCCAAAGAAAACCTAAGACTCCTCCAATGGGTTGTATAGATAGGAAAGCAAGAAAAATGCAAATTGTGGCAGTTTGTGTGGGGTGGGGGCAAAATGCACTACATTGGAGAATTAATGTTGGGGGACAGGTCCACGGAGCAAGACGAGATGAAGATACATGAGAAGAAAAGGGTAAAAACGCCTCTAAGCTGCCAAATGATCACAGCTGGGTGAAAAAGTCAGCTCCCGGGACCATTTCAGATCTTTGCAGCAGTAAGTGCTCCTGGTGGAGAGCTGTAGGATGTGGTGGTTGCACTTCAGTCGAAAGAAGTACGTTCGTGTTCTTCCCACAGCCCAGTGCTGAGACATTGCTCTCTCTGAGGATGACGCTGGCAGCAACCACGCCCTTGGGTCAAGGTTTTCCAGCCTCAGTGCTATAGACCCTTCAGGCTGAAGATTCTTTGTTGGGGAGGGGCACTCCTATGCCCCACTTAGGGTGTTAAGCAGCATCTTTGGCTTCTACCCATCAGGGGCTAGTACCCTCCTTACCACTACCACCAACATGACAACCAAAAATGTCTCCAGATGTTGTCAAGTGTCTCCTGAAGGCAAAGCCAGCCCTCTTTGAGAACCTAAATGAATTAAGTGTAATTTAACAAAGGTGGGTTATTGGAGGGGGGGGGTCAGTCCACTCCACTCCAACAAACGTCTTCTGTTTTCTTCATGCTATGCAGACATTAGAACATCCACATTTAGTCCCTGCCGTGTGCACCTTCTCTCCCTAGTGAAGTCTAAGCCTGCCTAAGGGCCAAGAGTATCCCGCCAAACTTTGCTTTCCTTCCTCCTGTCTCCATTCTGCAGCCTTCTCCCACATATCCCTACCCACCAGCCTTTGCCTTTTACGTCTAAGTTACCTCTCATTTCCTTTACGTTTTTCTACAACCTTGTGGTTTGTTCTGGCACAAGAACATGTGGCAGGCTGACATGCACTGGTGGTTAAGGACAAGGTGAGTTTCTAAGCCACAAACTCTATTAATTTTAGGTTCAAATGCACTCTCCCTGTTCATGGGAGAGCGAGAGAGGCAATGCCTTCCAGTGCTGAACACTGACTCCTTACAGTACTTAAATAATCAAACAAAGATAGTGAACCACATTTTAATTTAAAAAAAAAACACCAGGTTCATATGTTCATATTTGGGGCCACACTTCCCACAAGAATTTTTACAATCAACAGACCAAGATGCCACATTTAATTTGCAAGATTCCCCCCCCGGGGTGGTGTCTAGCTCTCAGAGCATTAAAACCCACTAGGAGATAAAAAAGAACCTGGGCAGAACACAAATACAAGTGGCAAAAAGATTCAGCTTAGATTTTATTGTGGAGTTGAAAAAAAAGATAATTTTACTAAGGCAGTATTGGAACAGAATGGGAAATAGTACAGTGAAGCTGGTTTAGATTTATCTTTTAACTGCTTATACTCATCTGTCATACAGTTAGAGGGTGCACAATCTTCAAAAGCAGAAGTCCGCATGGTGGCCACCAACCACAGCCAAGTTGGTACAATTTCCAACCATACAAACCAACGTCTCTGCATTCTTGATTCATAAAAAACTGAAAATCAGACTGCTGTGAGACCTGCCGAAAAGCTCGACATACACGCCCCAAGTTTCATTCACTTGGAAAATGCTGGCTCTCACGACTACCACCCAGGCCGCCTTTCAACAACTTGAAGCACCAGCAGAGTAAGAAGTACCTACAACTTGGGCTCTTCTGGCTTTGGGGACTCCACTAGCAAGTTGTTTAGAAGCCTCAGAATTAGCCTAAGAGTGTCCAACCACTGCCAGATGCAATCCTGCTTGGTTTTTAAACACTGTTTGAGTCGCATGCCCTACTTGTTCCACTCATGTGCACAACTTCACTCCACTGGTTGACAGTCCAGCTTATGCCTCCAGTGCCTCCACCAAACAAAATTAGAGAAAAATCAAAACAACACAGACCCGAAGCCATAGGAAGGGGCCCAGGTTCCCAGCTTGTTACCATCTAGATGCACTGAGCATCTCGTGGGTCTCTCAGGTAAAAGCTACCTCTGCCATGCACCCCTTCCATCAAGACTTGAACCTGACCTGCATCAGGCCTTCAACACAATCCGAGAATGGCAAAGTCAAATGCCATAGACATAAAATAAAATTTTTCTTTAAAAAGAAAAATAAAAGCAAACTTTTGATTTTTCTTTCTTTTTAAAAAATGTTTTGTAGGCCGGGAGGGGTGACTCAAGTCTGTAACCCCAGCACTTCGGGAGACTGAGGCGAGAAGATTGCCTGAGCCCAGAGGTTCGAGATTAGCCCGGGCAACTTGGTGACACTTTGTCTGTATGATATGCCAAAAAAATTAGCCGGGTGTGGTAGTGCACACCTGCAATTCCAGCTACTTGGAAGGCTGAGGAGGAAGGATAGCCTGAACCCAGCAGGTCGACACTGGGGTGGCCGTGAGCATGCCACTGCACTCCAGTATGGGCCACAGAGTGACACTCTAACTCAAAAAAAAAAAAAATTGTTTAGTAAAGACGAGATCTCACTATGGTCTCGAACTCCTGACCTCAAGCAATCCTCCCACCTCAGTCTTCCAAAGTGCTGGGATTGTGTGCTGGCCTAACTTTTCTTTACTTTTTTTTTCTTTTTTTGAGTTGGAGTCTCTGTCTCCAGGCTGATCCTTCCGCCTAAGCCTTCCCAGCTGCTGGAACTACAGGCACGAACCACAACGCTTGGCTAATTTTTCGATTTATTGTAAAGATGAGGTCTCTCCAAGTTGTCCAGGCTGGTCTCAAACCCATGGGCTCAGGTAATACTCTCACTTCAGCTACCCAAAGTGCTGGGATTATTGGCGTGAGCCACCATGCCCAGCCCTAACTTTTCTTTAAAATAACCTGCTCCCGGGTACATTTCCAACAGAATACAGTTGAGACATAAATCAGCAAGGCTGTGGCATGGGCCGGAAGTGAGGCATGCCTCTTTGTCAGTGGCCAGGCTGCCTACCCATCAGCAAAGCTAGTGGAGTCAAGGTTCAGACCGGGACAAGCTGTCCCCAGAGGGACATTCTATTGCCAGGTCACAGACCACACCCCAAACCCAGGCCTCTCAGAAACTGACACCAGTGAAGGCAACACAGGAGAAACAAGCTGTGGCAAGAGTGAACAAAGGGGTAGGACATGGCTCCATCACTTCGGGTCACCGGGCTGATTGCTAGAGGTCTCCACTACCCATGTCTCCACCGTCATCCTCAGTATTAAGTAAGATTGTACCGATGACCTAGCACAGGGCCTCTGAACCCAAAGAATATGGCAAGCACTAACTCACCATTCCTGTTTTTGTTATTATTAATATTATCCAGCCATCTTGGATCAAGCACCTAGATCACCTTCCCTCCCAACTTCAAAAATCTGACAGGAAGATAAAATGAGGGAATGCAGGTGAAGTTTTTACAAACACATAGCTCTTACCATTCCGCTAACCCACTCTAAGTCCCTACTGTAGCTAATTCAACCCAAGCCAACCAGGTTACAGTGTCCCAAGAGGGATTGCCTATCAGAAGCTTCACTCCTGAGGACCATGTCTGCTCTTCAAATGAAAAGCTAGTTGTCTAAACTAACAATCCCGCTCTCCTTCTGGCTGGCCAGGGATCTGTCCCTGTATACGTGTTAAATGTGTCTTCCCTGGAGAGCAGCCTTTTAGGCCTAGTGGGGTCTTGTTAAAGTCAACATGCACGGGCCCTTCACAATCCTGGAAACTAATTACTGAACTGGCCCTCTCCTTTTCAAGTCATCAGTAGGAAATGAGAAGCCGAGGTAGAGGCAGAAAAAGAAAAAGTGTGAGGACAGAATTGCGCCTTCCCCAAGTTCAAGTCCAAGAGCTAATCTAGTCCTACAGAGGCAGGTCTACAAGAGAAGCGATTTAAATAACTTTCCCCAGCTCTTAGTTGAGAAGAGTAGAGTGAAAGGATCAACAGCCTCTGAAATGAATTTGCATAACTTTTGCCAAGTTGAGGGGGGTGGGGTTCATCTTCCCTAAATTTGTTTCACACCCACTGCGGGCTCTCTCCACAGGTCTCCTAAGAGGCTGAACCATTTAAAACAAACAAGAGCGTCTACCTCGACCATTTAAGAGAGGCATATGATTTAAAAAAGAAAGAAAAAAGTCAACAGCGTTCAGAGTACGTATCTCAAGCTTTGTTCTGCTCACTTCCCCACTTCCTGTTGCTTCCACACCTTACAACTTTTTATTTTTGAAGCCTATGTGTGTGCAGTGATATCACTGTAAGGTTTCAGTGGGAGGCCGTCGGAGGGACCAGGATGAGGCTCTGTACTGTTCTGAGACACAGGACTGTACGAAAGACAGAAATCACAACCACCCGACCATCAGGAAAGTACACCCAAAATTTCACCGCCTCCTGCCAACAGTGGGGATGCTAGGAAAACACTTGTAGGCGAGCTTTACTTTGTGGGGAGCGTACTTGTGTGGGCAGTGGCCACTTAACCGCTCGCTAGTACCAGGTGGCTTACAACTGGAAGCCAAGGGGAAAAAATACTCAGTACCCACAGACCAAGAAATGCCCTGGAGAAGACACATTTCAGCTCTTCAGGTGTCATAGGCCTTTCCAAATCCTTCACAAAACCCTGCACTCCAGCAAGCGCCTCTTGGAAAAGAAACTGGAAGACTTAAATGTTTTGTGAGTAGAAACCTGTCCAATCTCTAGCTTAGAATAGAGGTCTGGACAAAAAGAGACATGAACACCGTTTGGTCAGCCCCTCCTGTCTCAGAGGAGGAAACAGAGACCAAGACCTGAATCCCAGAGCTAATTTATTCACAGTAAAACAGGCTCTGGATTCCAGTTCTCTTATCTCCCAGGGCAGGGCTTTCTAAGATCTTATCAAATGAACACAGAACAGATCCCCAGTAAGTATTGGCTCGGCCACACGGGACTGCAAACCATGGGATGGAAGGGAAACCTGAAAGTACTTTTTGTCTGTTAGATACCAGGAGGTCCCATCTTCTGGAAGGATGTTTTGCGGGGATAGAGTAGCCTGTCCTCATAACCTACTCTAGCTCCCGAATGCCTAGGATTAAGGGCTGCCCTTCTACAGGTCCCTAAACTAGACTGCTGCACCCATCTGCCATTATTCCTCAACTGGGGGAAAACAAAATCTGGGAGACAGGGTAATATTGCACAAGGCACAGGACTGGAAAGCTAGGCTCTATTCTCTGGTGAACACAGTCTCTGCACATGGCCTTGGGAGTCCTCCTGTCCTTAGTGCCTCCCTGTGCCCACATGTACCACGAGAACACAGATATCCAAGAAGCCGCTAGCCCTGTGTGCGTCTGATCCTAAGCCTGCGTGTCCTCCCCATCCACGGGCCACCACGGAGCTTATTATCCTGCTCCCGCCTTCACCCTCAGCCTTCCCGCTGGCACCACCTGCCCAGCATATCTGTGAGCCCTCAGAAAGTGGGGGGGGGTGTGCTGGAGAGTTCTATGTACATCTGTACCTGGTTTGAGCTTAACACAGGCCCTCGGTGTGCCTTTCTGTATCCTCCCCATGGAATAAAACTCTGTTCCCAAGATTCAAAAAAAAAAAGTTAAAATGTGATGAGGGCCTGCCGTGTGCAAGGTGCTCAGCTAGGGTCGGGGTAGGCTGTGTCCCAAGGGCTGTGAGACCAACAACCTGAGTTGGAACCTAAACAGCCAAACCCAGGCCAGGTGTGGTGGCTCATGCTTGTAATCCCCACACTTTGGGAGGCCCAGGCAGGAGGACGGCTTAAGCCCAGGAGTTTGAGACCAGCCTAGGCAACATAGCGAGACCGCATCTCTACAAACAAAGCAATTAGCTAGGCATGGTGGCATGTGCCTGTTGTCCCAGCTACTCAGGAGGCGAGGCAAAAGGATTGTCTCAGCCCTGGAGGTCGAGGCTGCGGTGAGCCATGATCATGCCACTGCACTCTAACCTGGACAACAGATTGAGACACTGACTCAAAAAATAAAGATAAACAGCCAAACCTCAGCCTCACCCATCAGCCTCTATCTCCTTCCTGTGATTAATCTTCTTCACAGACTCATCAACACCCAATATTGTAGTATGGTTTACATGTTTACTTATGATCTGTCTTGCACCTTAGAAGGAATGCTCCATGAGGACAGGGACTGACTTTGTTTGTCCTGACAGCTAGAACAGCACCCAGCACGTGGCAGGGGTTTGATGTCTGCAGAATGAACTACTAAGTGAATGAGCAGTCAATCTTGGATGCCCCTCAATCATGATCAAGTTACTTGATATCTCTAAATTTCACAATTTCTTCATTTGTAAAACGAGGATGATAATAATGTAATCTTAATATGACCGGAGTGATCATTAAACAAGAAAATGATTGTAAAAGCATTTAGGATGTACCTGGCACACAGCAAACAATCAATAAATGTTAGCTATTACTTGTTAGCCATTATTATTGCAGTCACTGATGGAAATGCAGAGAAATAAAGCCTCTTTATTATACCCTGGGCAGTTTTTAGGCTAACTAACTAAAATTCTGTGTGTGCAAGACTTAGCTTGGAAAGATCATTAAGAGAGGACTGAGCCATGAGCTACTATGGATCCCTCAGAGCTCCAATCTTGGCATAAAATTTTTTCATGTCGTTTAAAGCCATAAGCTCATTTGTGTAAATGCTGCTTTATGGATCTCTATGATAGTCTTTATCCAAGCAATTAAAGTCTTCAAATATCTAATTCCTGCCCTCAAGAGCTTATAGTCCAGCTGGGGAAAACGAGACATTAATATATGAAACGAGAACTATAAATTCAAACTCAAAACAACATATGCCAAATGTCAAATAAGTGCACCGGAGACTAAGTCCTGTACAATGCTGGTAAATGGCAAATGTTTAACGAGCAGCTCCCCCCCCAAAAAAAATATTACAAAGCCTGACTGTAGCATTTGTACATTTCCACGGTATAAATATACCCGTGATGGCCCATGTGAGGGCCACTGGACACGGAGTTGAGAAGACCTGTGGACCACGGACCCTTCCTGAGCAAGTGCAGGTCGGTTCCAGTATACCACCGGACTAGGTCCTATAATCAATCATCTCTCAGAGCGGCCAGAGGTTGTGGGCCAAGAGGTCAGTGCCACCAACCAACGTCTTTGTGGTACTTCAGGTTACACACTGAAGGTCATGATTGTATTTCACCCTCACTATCTGATCACAAAGGTATTATTGCCCTCATTTTGCAGATAAGGAGACTAACTGGGTATCAAAAAAAACACCACAAAATTTTTCATTATCATTCAAGAAAGTGACATAATCGGGGCTTGAACCAGGATCCTCTGGGGCAGCTGTGATCTCTCATCATCCTCTCATCTAGAAGGGCTTCCTAGAGAAGAGGTGGGTGATAAGGAGTAAGTGGAGAGCCGGGCAGAGGTGCAGGAGAGGTAAGCCCTACAGGGTGGATCCCCTGTAGGGAGTGTGCAAGGTGTGGCAAAACCCAAAACGAGTGCAACCATCTAGTGAGGCCTGCTTCATCAGAGAGTTTCTTTCCTAAAACAGTAACCTACCTATCAAAATCTGCATTCCCAAATCCACTGCAGTGCAGCATTAGGTAAAGGAGTGAAAGAAATGGAAAGCAATTTAAATGACTAACAAAGGGGCAGGGGAGGTGGTGCGGGTTAAATAAGTTCTCGAATGTCCACATAATAGGATGCTGTGCCCCCACCAAAAGGCATGCTTCAGAAGGGCAGTTGCAACGAGGAAATGCTCACAATCCATTTGCTAAAGCACGTTACATAACAATATGTGCACTACAATTCCCATTCTGTAAAAATGAACAAGCAGGCAAACGCTCCGATGTATAGAAGCACAGAAAAAAAAGACTGGGATGTGAACTTCAAAATCCTCACACCAGAAAGGTGGGATTATGGATGTTTTTATTTTCTTTTCTGTGATGTTCTATATGTACCAACTTTTCTATAGCATGTTGCTTTTGTGACTATAAGACAGTCAATAGATCAGATTTTTAAATCTGGATTTTCAAAGACAGAGATGACTAACTGCAAAGAATCAGTGAGGTAAACCCCCAGAAAGACACTCCTCTGGGGTGAAGGCTCAGGCCTTTAATACCTTCCCTGCTGATGGACTCTCAACTTGATGGGAGGCATGGCATGAAAACCAGAAAGCAGAAAAGGACGGTCTATGTGCCCTGCAGTGTGCCAGGGGCTGCACATATGACTGCAGTTGTACACATCCATTCTACGTTGGTCTTGCTTCCAGCACTTTACAGAGGATGAAACTGAAGTTCAGAAACAATATCCAGGGCCATTCGGCCTGCAAGTGCCCAGAATTGGGCATGAAAACCCAGTCTAACCAGAACTGGTTTAAAGAAGCTTCAGGGGCTTGGCCAACAACTGCACCTGCCTGCCGCAGAATGCACAATAATAATAATATATACTATTATAATAATTATGCAAAATAATAGTATTCCAATCCAACCTATATTAATTTATACTCAGGCTGAAACTGAAATGTACCACCAGTCCTGATTTGACAATATAAAAATACAGATATTTAATAATTCAGAAAAGAAAGAAAGAAAGGAAGGGGAGGAACTCAGCTCTGCGCTCAACCCTCATTCAGTGAAGTAAAAATAAAAACCGAACCTCCCCCCAACACATTGTGCTTTAATGAAAGCATCAAGCCAATCTTCTTCACTACCACCCACCCCAACCCACTTCGTTTAAATTTAGGCAACCACCAGGCAAACTGTACCCAAGCGCATTTTCTGAAATGAAGTCATAAAGTCCTCATCTGGAACACCAGCACTTGTTCCAGGGAAAACGAGGCAGGCAGAGCAGACAGGGCTGGCATCCCTCGGTGGGGGAGTCGGGACCGTGCCTCAGAAGGGTACTCTGCACAGAGGTGGTTCCGTGACCAGGCTCAGCCCACACACGGCTGTGTGACCTTGTGGCAGCTCACTTCCCCTCTACAAAGACAGGGTGGACTGACTAAAGGGAGTGCCAAGGCTCACCTAGATGAGTGTACAGCTCTACAGCTCCTAGAATCTCGGTGTGCAGATGGGCAGCCCAATGGCAAAGGCCAGACACCCCATCCACCTCCCAACACCAAGAAAATGAACAGAAACCCAAGATGCAGGCAGCTTGGAGCTAACTGAGTCGGCGAGACCCGGAGCTGTGGTCACTCTTAGGCCCTGGCTCTGGGATATGCAGTTCTCAGGAAATGTTTAGCAACAGGAGGGAGACTGAGGGTTGAGCTGGTGGGAGGCTTCAGCAAGGAGGGGTCCCGGCAACAGTGGGAGAGATTCTGCCTGCTGGGACTCAGCAAAAAAAAGTCCTTGATTCCACACTTGGCTTTTTAAGTGTGGTCAGGCCAGAGAAGAGAGAAATTACCGGCTAGTGAAAACTCTCCTCAGTCTTCTGGATGAAACTGAGGCTTTGGGGGCCCACAAGCTAGATGATTTCTCTTCCAGTAGCCTAGTCTATGGATTTCTTTCTGAGATATCCTTCCAGTGTTTCATTGGCATATCTAAGCTCCTACAGTAGGTCTGTACCCATCCCCTCAAGCACAGATATGGGACACCCTGGGAAAAAGAATAAAATTAATATTCACAACTCAAGGAGAAGTGTGACCTGAACAAATGCCTGATTCTCAGCTTCATATTAGAGACACCATTAAAAGACTGTGTGTTCCCTAAGCACACAACCTGTGAATCCAATCACTGCACCCAATGGATGAGCAGTGCACCTGGTCAGTGGTCATGCGCATGTTCATGTGTACACGCACACACACACGCGCGCGCGCACACACACACACACACACACACACACACACACACACAATTCCACTCTTCCCCGTGTCCTGTCCCTTCACACCTGGAAACTTCCAAGCAGGTCTGTTCCTGGTTCCTCAGCTGCTGAGACACGCACTAAAAACTCCATTAGAATTCAGTAGAAAATCAGAGTCAGTAAAAGGAGATTTAGAGAAAGTGGAGGGAAACCAATGGCATCGATGCTCTGAAGCTCTCAGATGTATGACTTCACCATTCAGCTTCAGGAGCTGGGAGATAAACTTCCCAGGCTTTTCGCCTCACACTGACTTTGAGACGAGAATCCAAAGTCTGAGAACCCACCCCTCTTCTATTGTGGTCAGCCACCAAAGTCCAGAATGTCTGACCCCCCCAAAAGCAGTACTTTCAAGGCGATTAAAAGTGAGATACGCATACTGCAACTTTTACACCATGCTAAATTGACCCAGCCTACTTTCCCAAGATGGCTGAAATGATAAAGAATAATAAATACTTTTGATTGTAGGTAAAAGTATGGTCAGCCGGGCTTGGTGGCTCAGCCTGTAATCCCGCGCCTTGGGAGGCTGAGGTGAGTGGATTGCCTGAGCCCGCGGGTTCGAGACCCGCCTGAGCAACTTGGCGAGACCCCCATCTCTACAATAAATCAAAAATTAGCCAGGCATGGTAGCGTGCGCCTGTAGTTCCAGCTACTCGGAAGGCTGAGGCGGAAGGATCGCCGGAGCCCTGCAGGTCGAGGCTGCGGCGGCCAGGAGCGGCCACTGCACTCCAGTCTGGGCGACAGAGTGAGACTCCCAACTCAAAAAAAAAAAAGTATGGTTGACGCATACAGTAGTGAAAATCATGCACTCTGAATTCAGACGTGGATTCAAATGTAGGCCCTTTCGCTTAGTACCTCTGTAACTTCAAGCAAGTTACCCAGCCTCTCTGAGCTTCCTTGTCTGTGAAATGAGTATTGTAAGGGAGAGTATATACACCTTGGGACTTATTTGTCAGTTACCACAACAAAACCCACAATTTTTTTCCCCAGCTGCCTGGGACGATGGGAGGAGAATTACAGGTCCCCTAAGAACTAGAAGGGCTCAGACTTCAGAAGCAGAGTAAGAATAACAGGATGGGCACATCAGTCCCCTTTCCCTACCTAGGCCCTCACACACCCATCCACACAGCCAGCAGCAGGAGCTGCGGCTGCATCCACAAACCCCCTCGGGCCACCCTACAGACAATGAGCACAGCAGAAATGCTCCAGGCATCTGGTTTTCAAACTTTTTTTAGCAGCAGAATCACAGACCCCAATATAGAGAACAGAGATAAAAGGCAAGATGCTCTCGGAGAAGCGGATTCTAAGATTAACTGATCTGCAGCCCTGGAAGAATCTTCCAAACTAAAATTACACCATAACAGAGAAGGGGGAGAAAGAAAGGGAAGGAAGGAGGCAGAGGGCATCATTAGAGAATGGCAACAAGGAGTTAGAAGTGTACCTAGGGTGGGACTTTGTGGAGCCCACACCTCATTTCCATGACAAAACTGACAGCCTCGGGCAACTCCCCCAGACAATATTCACTATACAACCCCCTGGCTGGAGGTGTCAAATGACAGGACACAGGCACTGACAGATGCACTCTAGAATTACAATATTACATCATTATTGCCAAATGTATATTAAAATTCAAACATCCTTGGCCAGGTGCAGTGACTCGAGCCTGTAATCTCAGCACTTTGGGAGGCTGAGGCGAGTGGACTGCCTGAGCCTGAGGGTTCGAGAGCCTGAGGGTTTGAGACCTGCGTGGGCAACTTGGCGAGATCATGTCTCTACAATAGATCAAAAACTAGCCAGGCATGGTAGCGCACACTGTAGTCCCAGCAACTCGGAAGGCTGAGGCAGGAGGATTGCGGGAGATCAGCGGGTCAACGCTGGGGTGGCTGAGTGTGTGATGGAGTGAGACTCAAACTCGAAAAAAAAGAAAAAGAAAAAATTCAAACACCCACCTTGCTTCCTAAAAGACACAGCCTGCCTGACATGTCCTTCATGTCTCAAGACATCCCTCGAGAAAATGGGTCCAAAATTCCCAGTGCTCAATCTACTGCCTCTGTCCCAGAAAGTGCCACCTTCTACTCAGCTGCCGCTCCTCACCTCACTCACTCTCACTGTTTCTCCTTTGAGATGCATGGACAGCATTTGTCCAATAAAAATCCCACCCTATCAAACAGATGAACATCCCGCCAATTCTGCCAGCTCAGAAGCTTGTGTCCATCAGAAATGCATTAGCAACCCATCCAAGCAAAGCACGTGCCTTGCTAGTTGAGGCAGGTCATAGGTCAGAAGATACCTGCTCCTCAGAGAAATCATTTATACAGCAGTCATCTGATAAACCAGCCAAACAGCAGCATTGCAAAAGAATGGCACCATGGAGGGTCCTCCCGAAAGCATGATCAAAGTAGGAATATGTCTTCCCTTCACCACAGAAAGTTTGAGGAACATGAATAAGACAGTCAAATATTCTCACAAGCACTCCCGCTGGTCAAAAACCAACTCCACTTTGCAACCTGAACACTATTATTTGAAAATGGCTGCTTAGCATGGGTGACTCCCCAGGAGAAGGTGATAAGGCATTAGGTTTGGAAGAACAAGGGTCCTGGAGTCAGAGATCCTAAGTTCAAATCCCAGCTCCAGCACTTGCTAGCTATGTGCCCTTGATTAGATGATATCTGCCAACTGGATACACTTACATAAAACACTCAGTAAATACCAGCCCTCTCCTGAAGTCATCCTTCTACTTCCAACCCTAATCTCAATGTGAAGCAGGTCCACATTGGAATGGAATGTTGCAAAGTCATTATTAGACAAGTACCACTTCACATCAGGACAGAATCACCTCTGTGTTTGTGCAGAATGGTATTAAGGAATCGAGAGTATGGTCATCACTTGCCCTTGGTCCTCATTTCCCAGTACCACAATCTAGTCATCCTTCAAAACTCAGGTCCAATGCTATCTCTGCATCTTTCAACAAAAATCAACCCGCCGTTCTCCACTCCGTTTTGCCTGTATGCTTATTGCAGTCCTTATTTTGTTCTGCTTGGTATTACAGTTACGTTATGATTCTGTCCCCCAACTTCAAAGAAAAGGTTCTTCAAAAGTGAGATCTTGTCTCTCTCATCCCCTAAGTCCTCTGGGCCTGACACATTGCTGTGTGCATAGCAGATCAAGAAAGTTTTTTGATGACTGGAAGGATGGATGGATAGATGGATAGGGAAGGAATCCATCCAAGATTGTCCTGACACCATATGCATTATCATCGCAGTTCTTAAGTGGGTGTTTAAGTAAGTCACTGAAACTACAAAGAGCTAGGGCTAAGGGTATGCACCAACTGGGAGACTATCCTACGTGTTGCATCAACACCCTGGGGAGAAGCAGAAGTATAAGCCTGGTACCTAAGCAGGGCAGGCCTGATTCAAATCCTCCTCCAGGGTGGACTTCAACTGATTCCCATCCTTTCTAGGGACCTCAGTTTGTCTATTTCATCTCCTGCTACCACATCATCCACATGTGGTAGGGAGGCAGTATGTAGAGAAAATACTATCTATGTATTCCCCAGGGTCCAGTTTTATTTTCTAATTTTTTTTTTTTTTTTGAGACAGGGTCTCACTCTGTCACTCAGGATGGAGTGCAGTGGCATGATCACGGCTCAGCACAGTCTTGAGCCCCCGGGCTCAGGTGATCCTTCCTCAACCTCCCCAGTAGCTGGAACTACAGGTGCACACCACTATGCTCAGCTAATTTTTAAAAATTTTTTTGTAGAGATGAGGTCTCATTACACAGCCCAGGCTAGTTTCAAACTTCTGAGCTCAAGCAATTTTCCTGCCTTGGCCTCCCAAAGTGTTGGGATTACAGGCGTGAGACACTGCGCCTGGCCAGTTTTGTTTTTTACAGTATGTCACTTAGTGACTTTTTGAAAAGTCCAAAGGAAGAGAAATGAAACAGAATGTACAGAATGTTTAAAAATAAAATAAAAATCAAGAGGAAATGGGTCCCATAGGTTTCCATTAAACCAATACTATAGTCAAATTTTAGTAATCGGCTTGTGTGATTATTCTCAATACAGACAAAGTGCATATTAAACCTAAAACAATCACAGAGAAAATACAGGCCCCACTACAACTAAATGCTACAGCCAGATTTCCCCAACAATGTAGTCTTATCTTTCCCGACTACCCCTTGGAGTACCTGGGTTTCTTCAGGTACCTGTTTGCATGAAAGGGAAGGGTAGAGGCCCTACTGAATGGAACAGAGACCCAGATGCCAGCAAACAGTCAGAAAAAAATCCCCATCTCAGACTAGGAATCCTGGCAAATGTAATCCTGATGTAGCTTTATACTACAAACACTGGGACAAGTAAGTTCTTCCAAATTTAGGGTCTTAGAAAAGCAACATGCACTGCTCCAGTCCATGCCAGGCCCAGTGCTGATCTGAAGTAACCAGAATTTGAACATGGGGACAGAGGGGAAGGAGGGAAGAGAGAGGAACTCCAGCGGGTCACTGAGACTAGAACTATGGGGTTCCCAAACATGCTTGGTAATCATTGAGGGCTCTGGGAACAGAGGCGAGCTTCTCTGCCTTAACTTCCGATTCCCAAGCATCCGTTGTGGTCAGAACCCCTATGGTATGGCAGCGAGGGAAGAAAGTCACTTTTAATGCCCACCACTAATTCTTACTCTTTCTGTTCTCCAAGAGGGTCCCACAGGACCCAGAGTGGATGGATTCCAGTATCAGGGTGACGCTGTGAAAGGAACAGGATTGTTGGCATCAGAACTGTTAGAATCCCTGATTATCACACATGAGGTCGCCCAACTGATCCCACGTCACATGAGCAGGCTTTCTTCCTCTCACTGGATCCAGTTCTCTTTGTGCAAAGAAAAATACTCCTGGCCCCAGTCACAGACTGTAGCCCTGACCCCAGCCAGCTACACCCTAAATGCTATACCATGACTACACAAGGAAGAAACAAGTAAGGGGACCGTGTTCGGCTCAATGTGGTACCACTCACATGCCAGCTACACAACCCATACACAATCACATGCAAAGAAGAAGGAATAACACAGTTACTGAATAACAAATGAGAACCACCCCCTTCCTGTGGGGGGAGCAGCAGTTTCACCCTGTCTCATCGTGAGGGGCTTTCATTTGGCAATTCATTCATTCACCCTGGCTTGACACTGGTTTACTGAGGGGATACCTGGGGATACAGCTGCAAACAAAATACAACCACTCCTCCCTCACTACCACCACCAGACCCCATGCCCTCAGAAGGAGCAGTTAACACTGGCCGGGGGGGACAATATCACTGTGAAATTGACAGATTCAGAAAGCAAGGGTGCTCTGCCCCGAGAAAATAACCCCCACTCCACAAAATCTGGGGATGAGGAAGACAAGGACTCAAGGAGAAGATATCAACAGTAGGAAAGGAGGCAAAAGCAAAGGACATCCAGCTGTGGCAATCATGATCCTGGGTGTCCCCAAAGTCTGTTTCAAAGAGTCCATCGCCACTGCCTCCATAAATACTGGCTGTGTTCTAGAGAGCACCGAATTTCCGCATCCCAAATAGATGCCCCTGATAGCCCCCTCCTCCTGGGGGAGACACAAACACCCCTAGGAGATCTGGTCCTAACTGGGGCGTTGAAAAGGACAAAACTCACCACCTCCTCTGCCTCACTGGCCAGAGCAAGGCAGAAGGTGTGAACCATACTGCAGGAGCTTGTGACCTTCCTCTCAATACACCAGAAAAGCACAGCCCAGCCAAAGCAGCTGGGGCCAATCACGTAAGAAGTCCACGAGGAGAGGAGGGGCCAGGGAGAATGAGAAAAGGGGGGTCCTATGTGGACCAAGAGCAGAGACCAAGGTGGAGAGGCAGAAACTAGCTAAATGTGACTGAGTGTGCTGGCTCACAACTGTAATCCCAGCCCTCTGGGAGACTGAGGCAGGCAGATAGCTTGAGACCAGGAGTTTGAGATCAGCCTGGACCACAGAGCAAGTCTTCATCTCTACAAAAAATTTTTGAAAATTAGCTGGGTGTGGTGGTATATGCCTGCAGTCCCAGTGACTTGCGAGGCTGATGCAGGAGGATCACGAGCCCAGGAGTTAGAGGCTGCAGTGAGCTGTACTCCAGCCTGGGCAACAGAGTGAGACCCTGACTTTAAAAGAAAAAAAAAAAAAGGTGAAAAGAAACCAGCCAAATGAGCACAGAGACCAACTTAAGATACTGAATTAATTACCATCAAACCCCACAGTCAACCTCTATTACCCCGAAGGAACATCTCAACACACTTCTTCTCACCAAAGGGCTCCATCCACCATCCACACTCTCAAAGTAAAAGACTCACAACATTTGTCATAATTATAACTTCCGCTTTTTGAGCCCACCATGTATTAGGCCTATACTAGGCCTTAAAAATCTCTTCAAATCCTTTAAACCACCTGATTGAAGAAAACTGTCATTATTCCCATTTTACAGACGAGGAAACTAAGGCTGGGAGACTACAGAACTTACTTAAGGCTCTATGACACAGATATATGCACACAGACGTGCATAAAAACGTTTTACCTGCCCAACCAGATTTTAAATTCCATGAGAGCCTCAGGCCTTGGTACAGAGGCCGCATGGGGAACCTAGCTTGGTGCCAGGTGTGCATGGAACACTCCGTGGGTGCCTCTCCAGCCTCTCAGGGCTCCCCACAGCCTGCCTGGTTCAGTCTTGCCTGCAAGAAGAAACACCCTATGGCTGGGAGTCTTTTCAGTTCTTCATAACTCAGTCCATCCCCAAAGACTGAAATGCCCAAGCCCTGTCCACCATTAGAAACCAAAGGGAATTTCACTGGTTCATCTCTTGAAAGAGAGAGGAGCCAAAGACATTTCTACATAAAAATTAAAAAGGTTTGAAGCATTGCTCTCAGTGGTCAATATAATAAACAAGAGTGGGTCCTGGCTGGGCATGGTGAGTCACACCTATAATCCCAGCATTTTGGGACGTTGAGGCAGGAGGATCACTTGAGGCCAGGAATTTGAAACCAGTCTGTGCAACATAGCGAGGCCTCATCTCTACAGAAAAATAAAAAAATTAGCCAGGTGTGGTGGCACGTGCCTGTAGTTCCAGCTATTCAGAAGGCTGAGGTGGGAGGATTGCCTGAGCCCAGGAGTTCAAGGCTGATGAGCCATGGTGAGCCATGATTGCACCACTATACTCCAGCCTGGGCCACAGAGTGAAATACCAACTAAAAAAAAAAACAAAAAATATGAGTCCTTTTTATTAAAAAAATAATACTTTATGCAAACAAAAAAACAGACACAAGCATAAACCTCTAGTCTAGAAGTAAGTGAACATAAGTTTGCACAAACTTGTTTAATTGACTTCAAAATGTGCCTACCACTATTTTTAGATCAGAATAAACTTCCAGCAGGAAATCTGGGAAGGAGGAAGCTGAGGAGGCTGTGGGCCCTCATCCGAGATCTTCATACTACTTGGGACCGCAAGAAGTATTTTCTGTCTCTCTTTAGACACCTAAGGCTGGGCTGCCTGTACTGCAGAGGGCCCTGTCACTCCCGACTGGCATCTGTCTGCCGGGCATCTGAAAGCTTTACAGTAAATGGTGACTCATGCACTGTAGCCACCATAGGTACCGCTAATGTAATAAGCCCGAGTTTGTTCCATCCACATGAAAGAAAACGCTGGGTGCAGGGCTGTGAGCCTGACTCAAACTGAGACCCCTGCTCGCCACCACTCGTCAGCATCTCGCTGAAACTCAAACTGCAATTACCCGGCTCTTGGGGACTGAAGGCAGGAGGAAGGGGGGTTTCTAAGGAAGGGCCACATCCATAAACACAGAAGTCACTTCTCATAAGTCACTTATCAAGCTAAGTCTCCCCACAGGGTCCCTTATTCAACAAATACTTACGGGGCACCTACGATGTCACACAGTGACAAGTGCCAAACACACAAAGGTGAACAAAACAAGCGCGGCTCCTGTCCTCATGGGGATTCTAAATCCGGGACTAGCTGCTTTACATACTTTTTCTCATGTAATGTATTACATTCTCATTGACTAGCTTCACCTTACAGATGGGGAAACTGTGGCTAAGAGAGGTCAGGGAAGCCACTAGGGCCACACGGTTAATTAAGTGGAGAGCCAGGACCCATATCCACTTCCATGGCCCTCTGAAGCTGAGGCTCTCAACCACTGGGCGACTGCAGGGAGAAAGGGGCCAGGTCCAGTCCCTGTGATGCGGAGCTCAAGTCCAGTTAGGACATGGACAATAAAGAGAGGCCTAGGGTGCTCTGAAAGAGAGAAGCTCACGAGATGGAGACAGCAAACCTCAGCCGGGGTAGATTCTGGACATCTTCCCTGAATAGAAAGCCATGGGAGTGGGAAGGAAATAAAGCTCAAAAAAGTAGGGAAACACGAGGCCTGTACTGGGTTGTTTCCCAAAAATTCATGACCACCTGGAACCTCAGAATGTGATTTTATTTGGAAATAGGGTCTTTGCAGATGTAATTAGTTAAGATGAGGTTATACTCATCTTAAGCTCGCCTAATCCAATGACTGGTGCCCTTAAGAAGGGCAAACAGAGACAAGAAGATAAGCGCTAAGAAGAGAAAACAGACACACACACACACACACACACACACACACACACACACACACACACACACACACACACACACACTGAGAATGCCATGCAGAGAATGGAGTGATGTTTCTATAAGCTAAGGAATGCCAAAGATTGCCAGCAACCACCAGCAGCTAGGAGAGAGGCACACGGCAGATTCTCCCTCAGAACCTCTGCATGGAGCCAACCTTGCCAGCACGTTGATACCAAACTTCCAGAATACATTTCTGTCATGTCAAATCACCCAGCCTGTGGCACTCTGTAAGGCAGCCCTAGGCAGTTCATACAAGGCCTGCTCTTAGCCGGGCTCGGTGGCTCAGCCTGTAATCCCGCACCTTTGGGAAGCTGAGGTGAGTGGATTGCCTGAGCCCGCGGGTTCGAGACCCGCCTGGGCAGTGAGACCTCATCTCTACAATAAATAAAAAAAAATTAGCCGGGCATGGTAGCACGCGCCTGTAGTTCCAGCTACTTGGAAGCCTGAGGCAGAAGGATCGCCAAGCCCAGCAGGTTGAGGCTGCGGTGGCTGGGAGCGGCCACTGCACTCCAGTCTGAGCGAATGAGTGAGGCTCCCAACTCAAAAAAAATTAAAAAATTAAAAAATTAAAAAATAGAGCCGGGCTCAGTGGCTCAGCCTGTAATCCTGCACCTTTGGGAGGCTGAGGTGAGTGGATTGCCCGAGCCCGCGGGTTCGAGACCCGCCTGGGCAGGCGAGACCTCATCTCTACAATAAATCAAAAATCAGCCGGGCGTGGTAGCACGCGCCTGTAGTTCCAGCTACATGGAAGGCTGAGGCGGAAGGATCTCCAGTCTGGGCGACAGAGTGAGACTCCAACTCAAAAAAAAAAAAAATTAAAAAATAAATAAAAATGTTAGCTAGGCATGGTGACACATGCCTGTAGTCCCAGCTACACAGGAGGCTAATGCAGGAAGATGACTTGAGCTTGGGAGTTTGAGGCTGCAGTAAGCTATGATGGTACCACTGCACTCCAGCCTGGGCAACAGAAGGAGATTTTGTCTCTTAAAAAAAAAAAAAGCCAGACTCGGTGGCTCAGCCTGTAATCTCGTGCTTTGGGAGGCTGAGGTGAGTGGATTGCCTGAGCCCGTGGGTTCGAGACCCACCTGGGCAACTTGGCAAGACCTCATCTCTACAATAAAATCAAAAAATTAGCCGGGCATGGTAGCGCGCACCTGTAGTTCCAGGTACTCGGAAGGCTGAGGCGGAAGGATTGCCAGAGCCCAGCAGGTCGAGGCTGCGGTGGCCGGGAGCGGCCACTGCACTCCAGTCTGGGCGACAGAGTGAGACTCCAACTCAAAAAAAAAAAAAAAAAGTGTGGACTCCACCCTGCATGCTCAAGGCAGACTGTAAGCAGAGGAATGAGATACATTCCAGGGTGTGTTCTGTAACTGGAGCTTACATCCTTCAAGTCTGTGGCCTCCGGTTCCTAGATCTATGAGTGTCCACCAGGGCTCCACCGTCCATCTGCTTTCCCCACCCGCATTCTTCTTGCGGAGCTCATCCCTCTCTAATGGCTTCAAGTGCTAGACTCTGTTTGCAGACGTCAGCCAGGACAGTCTTCTGACCAGATTCCTCTACCTGCAGTTGTCATGGGGTTCGCAAACTCAACACATCCAAAGGTAAGTTCAGTCCAGCATCTTTTCTTGCCACCTTATTTCTGCTGGGTTCTGCCCTATCTTTGTTACAGGTGCCAACAAAAACCCAGTCACTGCAGTGAAAGCCAGAGGTCATCCTAGTCCCTGCTCACCTCCACATCCAGGGAGCTCGCAAATTCTCTCTCCATTCCAGTCCCACTTTTTCACTCTGAAGCACAACTCTAATCATTTTCCCTGCTGGATTCCTCCGGAGGCCGTATCATAGCTTTTTATTCCTCTAGACGGACTCCCCATTTTTTGCCCTACCTCTACCCCAGTCCAGCCATTGAACACCCACAGCCAATGCTAACTGGGAGCCAAAGCTGACCGCCAGCCCAAAGGCCCCTGGTGATTCACAGGCCTTTGACCAGTCAGGAGTCCCACCCAACTCCAATTCCCTACCCTCCCTGCCTGGGAAGACACTCTCCTCCTGCCTTTGGATCCTACCCTCTCACTGCTTTCTGGGCTAATTCCTACTTCCTGGCAAAGCTAATCACGTGCAGAACCAAAGGCCCCAAGAAACAAATACCTCAGGTTCATTACTTTCTTTTACTCAGAAACTCTCACATTGAGTTTTCTTTGTATTCATCAGAAGTGGAGAACAAGCCATGACTCGAGTCCGTAATCTCACCACTTTGGGAGGCAGAGGCGAGAGGACTGCTTGAGCCCAGGGGTTCGAGACCAGCCTGGGCAACTTGGCAAGACCTTGTCTCTGTAACAAATAAAAAAATTAGCTGGGCGTAGTGGCGCACACCTGTGGTTCCAGCTACTTGAAAGGCTGAGCCTGAAGGATCATCAGAGCCCAGCGGGTGGAGGCTATGGTGACAGTAAGCATGCTACTGCACTTCAGCATGGGTAACAGAGTGAGACTCTGGCTAAAAAGGAGGAGGAGGAGCAGGAGGAGGAAGTCAAGAACAGCCCTCACTTGCAGGGCTAAGAAGCTCCACTAGCCTAAGGGCACAGACAGGGAGACAGGACCACTGAGGTTTTTACATATTTGGTGAAAGCTAATATACCCATCCCCATCCTCAGGCTAAAGTCAGTAAATAGGTCTTTTTCCCAGGGGACTGGATAGTGCCTGAGGCTGTAGGTCCGGGTAATAGCTGCTGCCACTTACAGCTGGGCTCAAAGCTTTGGGTATTAATGTATTTATTTATGTATTATTTATTATCTTCACAGAAACCCTACCAACTAAGTGCTGCCATCACTGCCACTTTACAGGTGAAAAAGTGAGGGGTGACGGATCCTTACAATTAGGAAAGGAAAAGCAGAGATTAAGGACCATTCCAGCTGTGGGCCTGTGAGGTCACTAACTAGGAAGGACCAGGGAACTTGGTTCACAAAGCCTTAAGACACAAGGCCTCAGCACACAGGGCAGCACTAATGTGTGCTCAGGGATGGAGACAGGGTTTGAATCCCTTCCTGTGGGACTTGCTAAGCCTCAATGTCCTTATCCGAAAAGCAGAAATAATTAACTTCACCTTGAAGAGTTATTGGGAGAATTTAAATGAGATAATGTAAGTTAAAGGACAGAGCAAAACGCCTGACACACAGAAAGTGCTTAATAAAGGTTAGTAGCTTTCGAAGCGAAAACCCCATTTACCTAACCTCCCTGCCTGGGAAGACACTCTCCTCTTGCCTCTGGATCCTACCCTCAGTGCTTCTGGGCTACTTCCTACTTCCTGGCAAAGCAGAACCAAAGGCCCCAAGAAACAAGTACCTCAGGTCTATTACTTTCTTTTACTAGGAAACTCTCACATTGTGTTTTCTTTGTATTCATCAGAAGTGGAGAACAAGCCATGACTCAAGCCTGTAATCCCAGCACTTTGGGAGGCGGAGGTGAGAGGATTGCCTGAGCCCAGGGGTTCGAGACCAGCCTGGGCAACTTGGTAAGATCTTTTCTCTACAATAAATCAAAAAATTAGAGGAAGAGCAAGACAGAGAGGGAAGCATCTACCTGCCCAAGTGGGGTACAGGGAGAGTGTTACTGATCCACCATGCCATAAAGCCAAGGACACAGAAGCAATGCTGTTTCCAAGAGGCAGGAATCTTCTGTGATCGCAAAAATAACAGCAGAAGCAGCTAGCGTGTATAGAAGACTCAGAAAGTTCCAAGCATTTCCGTGCATAATGCATTTAGTCCTTTCCATATCCCTAGGCGGTAAGTTGACCATTTCCATTTTACAGAAGGAGAAACCGAGGCTCAGAGAAGTTGACTGACTCGGTCATAGTCATGGAGGCCGACAGCTGTAAAGCTGGTGATTGACGCCGAGCCCCACCTCCTATCGCTGATTCCCAAAATCCTTCAGACCCTCTTCCTGACTTTTACCTTCCTGTTTCATCTCAACATCCTCCCGCCTGCATCCTTCTCTTCTCCCCTTCTCCTCACTTCGAAGAAGAAGAGGAACTCTGGCTAGTGTCCAGACTCATCCAGTTGTGGGAGTGCAGGTACAGATGAAGGAGCACAGAGAGAGGAGACAAGAGGCCTGTGTCCTGGACCCAAGTCAGCCCCCAGCCCCTGCAAACCTCACTTCCCTCAGCTCACAGGTTGCTAGCAGCCTCAAACAAGGTAACAGACACGGGTGTGTTCAGAACATCCTACAAGGCTGCACAAACCCGCTTTGGGTTTTCTGGAACCTTCCCCCATCGAATACCACCTCTCAGTCACTCCCCCATTCTGCATCTTGTCTGGTCACCAGCCCCTTGCCCTGAATGGTCCCAGGTCTTCATCCTAAAAACACCATTTCTGGTCTTGCTGCCTTCTCATGACCCTCATCCCTCTGCAGGGATTTGTGTAACCACCCCCTCTGGGATGCACAAGCTCCCCAAAGGCAGGGACGCTAACCCAGGCAGCTCCGTATTCCCTATGGGACCCAGCATTGTGTCTTTTTTGGTGGGCATTCAGGGAAAACCTTGACAAATAGTAACAGAAAACACAGAATGTGTAAGCACAATATCTTGTGTCATTCTCACAACAAACAAGGGAGACAGAGAGTTTATCCCTATTTTACGATAAGGAAACCAGAGTTTCGGTTAAGAAGGTCAAGGTCACCTAGCTCCCAAGTAGAAGAGCTCAACGCTAGAATGTATGAGTTAGGTCCCAAACATACTGGATAAGTGGCTGGTCTCCTTCCCTTCCCGCCTTGTCCACAATCCAGTCTTATAAAAAAGGCTCTCCTGCATGGTAAATCTATGTCTGCTCAACAGAATGGTGTCTTTTTTTTTTTTTGAGTTGGAGTCTCACTCTGTCGCCCAGACTGGAGTGCAGTGGCCGCTCCCGGCCACCGCAGCCTCGACCTGCTGGGCTCCAGTGATCCTTCCGCCTCAGCCTTCCAAGTAGCCGGAATTACAAGCATGCGCTACCACACCCGGCTGATTTTTTGATTTATTGTAGAGATGAGGTCTCACTGCCCAGGCGGATCTCGAACCCGCGGGCTCAGGCAATCCACTCACCTCAGCCTCCCAAAGGTGCGGGATTACAGGCTGAGCCACCGAGCCTGGCTCAGAATGGTGTCTTTATAAGTCTGTCTCTTCCTCTCAGACCACATGTCTGGATCCGAAATGGAAGGGACACGTATTCCTTCGCTTAACATCTCCTGGGGGCTGCAGTCCCTTTTCGCCGTTATTTGCAACACCTCTATGGGCTGCCCTGCTTGGGGGTGTGTTTGTCTGCCACCACCCCTACTCTGTTACCATGCTAAAAGTGGATCTTCCCCAAACGACCTTCTGCCAAGATGGGGACGAAATGAGGGAGGACAGGCAGGGGCCTCCAGGATTCTGCAAAACAAGCTTGGCGAAAAGGGTGTTTGCTCAGAAGCCGAGAGCTCCTGTGATCTAATTTGTGGGTGTCATCATTACCTCCTTTCGGGGTGGAGACAAGGGGGCTGGAGAAGAGAGATGTGACTCGTCCAAAACCACATGGCAACGCGGTGACTCAAATTCAGCCCCATGCAGACACCCTGCCCAATGCCGTCTCTCTACCTTTAACACGTTTCCTCTTTTTATGACCAGAATTTTCCCCATTTTCTTCTTTTAAAAACCCGCATTACATAACACACTAACAATTTTACAGAAAAAATAAAATCGAATCCAGAGCACATCAAATAAACCCTATACGTTTCAGATTCTTATCAATGTGTGTGCATAGATATTTACTTGGCTGACTTCAGCACAGGTACATTAGACCATGTTCTTCTTGTTCTGCTTAACTTTATTTTGTCTATCTTGTATCAAATGTTCATTGTCATCATAGCATTTACCTAACAACTATTTCCTAATTACCTACGCTTGGATTCTTTCCAATTTGTCTCTGTTTGAGGGCAAGTTGGCTTTCTTCCTCTTTGGGATTATTTCTGTGGTACTTATTCCTAAAAGTAAATACACTGGTCAAAGGGTATGAACAGGGCCAAGGCTCCTGTGGCCCATTTGTCCACAGTCACGGTGCTCTCCAGAAAGCCAGCTTCACTTTCAGCAACACTAGGGGCACCCTGTCTTCTTTCCCATAGACCTCAACATGGGGCTTTATAAAGTCAATCTATCTGTGGCTAATATGGCAGACCAACTGGGGTATTACCTCAGAGCTGGTTTAACTTACATTCCTTTGCCTTTAGAAAGCAAAACGCTTTTCCACATCTCAGTTTGCCATCTGGGCTTCACACAAAATGAACTGCTCCTATGCCTGGGCTATTGCACCAATACTATCTGGATATGTATGTGTCTTAAAGAGCATCATCCATTCTGCGTATAATTTTGACAACATGTCTTATCCATCGATTTATTACAACCGTTTCCTTCTTTCATTGCCTTCCTTTTAACATGATTTTATTATTTTTATTTTACAGATTTTATTCATTTATAGTTGAACACATGTCATTGCATTAATAATCATTTCTATGGAATTTTCAAACACACTTGCTCTCCACAGCATGGATAAACATTCCATCTGCTTCCTCTGAGTTTTAAGAGTTTGTGAAACTAATTTTTAGAAAATTTATAACATGTGATGTGAGATATAAATCTGAGTTCATTTCTCCACAATGTTATCCAATTTTTCACAAGAGTCACTTACTGTACAATTATTTCTTTCATGATTGTTTGCCTCTCCAAATTCACCACATAGAAAAATAGCTTCCATTGATTTAGATCTATTTACTGTACTGATCTTCAATTTTTCTGCTTTATCCTATTACTGTACGGTGTTTTTTTGTTTTTGATTTGGGTTGGGGTCTCACTCTATTGCCCAGGCTGGAGTGCAGTGCACCATCATGCTCACTGCAGCCTCGAACTCTTGGGCTCAGGTGACTCTTCCGTCTCAGCCTCCCAAGTAGTTGGGACTACAGGCGTGCATCACCACACCTGGCAAATTATTAAACTTTTTGTAGAGACACAGTCTCACTATGTTGCCCAGGCTGGTCTCAAACTACTGAGCTCAGGCAATCTTCCCGCCTCGACCACCCCAAAGCGTTGCAATTACAGGCTTGAGCCACCATGCCCGGACTCTATCCTAGCACCGTAGAGACTTTGCTTAGCGAAGTCCTGCTACTAATAGATTTTCAAAACATCTTTCAGTGGGCACGCCCACCCATTTTTCTGGTTATTTTTATTATTGTCATTCATGTTATGAAATATCTCACTGGAATTTTAACAGCCAGGGCTTGAGATCTAGGCATAAACTTTGCAATATTGACCCTTTCATGTTTAAATTTCTGATCAGAAGCCACCATGTGGAATTTTGTAATTTTCTTTGAATAGAAATTGTGTCATTTGCAAACAGCGATATTTTTATCTCTTCCTTCCCTATACTAATCCCTCCAGTTTCTTTTTGTTCCTATATTGTTATGACAAGCATCTGTTAAACTATGTTAAATAAGAGTAGCGATAAGGGCATTTTGGTTTAGTTCCTGTTTTTCAGGGCACACTTCTAGTATTTTCCCACTCTGTGTCTGCAGTCCCCATGCACGCCTTGCTACAGAGTTATATACACTTGGAGTAAATCCCCCAATATACCCATTTTTAGCCTTATGAGGCTTCACAATGCATATATAATTATTTCCAATATTTTTCTGCATCTACTGAGACCAAATTCATTCATCCATCAAATATTTGTTGACTCATTATATTTCAGATACTGTGCTAAATACTACTGGGTGTTGTAAGTTTTTCGGTATCTTTCTACTAACATTAGCCTCTTTGTGTGTGTTGAATCAGCCTTATATTCCTGGATGAGCCTTGCTTGGTAACCTTTCAAGACTAATTTTTTAAGAGCTCACTAGGTGTCTATATATTTCATCTGGAAAAATAAATAGACAAAAGTATTGAGGTATCAATCTCCAAAACCCAGTTCAAACACCACCTCCTCCATGAAGCCTTCCCAGCCCTCTCCTTTCTGAAGTAGAGTTTGAGACTCCTTTGGCTGGGCTCCCACAGTCCTTTCCTCTATTATCACATTTATGGAAGGGACTGTAATGCAATCAAATGGCCACATGTCTGATTCCCCTCAGGTCCCCATCAGTGCCACGAGGACAGAGACAAGTGTCTATCACCAGGGCTAACCAACATGGCTAGTGGATGGTAGTTGCTCAATAAATATTTCCCAAAGCAGTCAGGGCAATCATCTAAATATTTTTTCCACTGATGATTTTTGCAGCTGTGTTTTTGTGTGAAATTGATCTGTAATTTCCTGATCTGTAATCAGCAGGGCATGGACAAGCCTGCCCTGTTCCAGGTACACACAGAAGAACTGAGGTCCAGGCAGGTCTCCTGTCAAAGATGCTGGCAATCTCCAGCTGGCCGGACTCTCAGTGACTTTGGGGAAGGGAACTGCATAAGACAAAATTATGAACAGTCCCCCAAAATGGGCAAAGCTCTGTGATGGGGAAAGCCAGGATCGTGACTCTGATTCCTATCAACACAGGCATCTATCAAAGGTTAGCAAAGCCCCATCTGGCCGGGTAGGCAAGACTCCAGCCCCTGGGAGTGGGACTATTAATGCTAGTTACTATTTATCAACACGCACTATGCACCAGTTATACATTTCCAACAGAATATGCCTGTTAGGTATGTTCTACTGTTCCCGCCACACATAAAGAAGCAGGCCTAGTTGGGGTTAAGTAATTCACCCAGAGTCACATGGCCAGTAAGTGGAGAACTGGGATTCAAACTGATGTCTGCCCACCACACCTGGCTATCTCTAACAAAAGGACAGGGCAGGGTCTTGGTCCCAATTCGGGACCTAGATATCAGGCACATTAGCAGAACAGGAACCTCTTAGAAGAACTGAGACTTAGAGAAGGAAACGGGACACAGGAACAAGGCAGGAGGCCCTGCCATGTCAAAGCCAGAACAGTGTCTGAGCCCAGAATCCTGACCGGAAGGGATATGAGTCTCCACTTCCTCAGACCAGACGTGGCTGTAACATTTGAGGGCAGGGCTCAGCTGAAGGAAGTAACCCACGGGGCTGCCCTCACCGGAGATGATGCAGGCTGGGTATGGGTGGGTACACCCCTCTCAGCTCAACAGACCCCAAGGGGAGCCAACGTCTGGTCAGGCAGCCTTCCCACCTGCACTTAGAATGGGAGGAAGATCCTGCACATGGAGCATCTGACTGTGAATAAACATTAGAAAATCTTGACCTTCGGTTTCCTCCTCTGTCAACAAACAGGGCTGGACCAGATGGCCTCTGTAGGCACCGTGGATTCTGCTTCCTATTTGGGGATTATCTGCATCATTTAAATCAGGAGTCTTACAGTCTATGGGTAGGCTTTAAGAAGCTTCAACCCACATAGGCAAAAGGAAAACTGGGGGTTTCGGGGTGTACGAATGGGAATGGGTCATGCTTCTGAAGATGAAGTCCATAGGCTCCATCATATTCCCAAAGGAGTCTGCAGGCCAAAGGTTAAGAATACCTGATTCAAACTAAGCTAAACTTACAGTAGAGGTTAGACAGCAGCACAGAGCCAAGGCAGTCAGCTCAACCAAATTTGGTCAAATATGCCCAAAGAAATGTTGTAGCCACAAACTCTTTTCTACTCTCTTGGGCCATCTGGAAAGTGTATGGTCACTAATAAGGCCAAAAAAAGTGATTGGGTAGGTCAGGGCACCCCATCCTCAGTACTTCAATAGAAAGCAGTATGACTTGTATTGCAAAAGTTGGAAGCATTATCTTTTTAACAGTTGGTGGGGTCACTAGATACTGGATACTTGAACACTTAGTGCCCTAAAGTCAGAGGAGCAGTAGGTGTCATTTTCTCTACTTTTCTCAGTGGCTTCTCAGAGCTTGGCCCCACCTGAAGCTGGTTAGAAATGCTGGGGTCTCTGGGGTCTCACCCCCACCTGCTGGATCAGAATCTGCATTTTTACAAGATCTCCAGACCCAAGGAGATTCATGTGCACCTTAAATTTTCAGAAGCTTCGTTGCGTTGGTGTTGACCAAAATTTACTCAAGAAAAGAGTGAAGGATAAGAGAAAAATTAAAGGTGAAAAGAGAATCAACAAATAAGAACTTGAGCAAATGTCGGGAAAGAGAATGAAAGCCAAATTTGGATCCTTGGGGGGGAAATAACTAATGAAATTAATAAACCATGGGGCCAAAAACATGTCAAAAGAGTACGTTGGAAAAGTTAAAAAAGAAAGACAAAGACCCAATAAATACAATGATACAATGGTTAAGGGATTTTTACGGGCCATCTTAAACTAATAATTTTGAAAGACAAAGTTAACAGAATGATACAAATTTATAAGATACCCCAATAAAAGCACAAAGAAACACTTAAGCTGAATAGCAACAGAAGATGAGTTAGAAAAAGCCAAAAACAACCAAGAGCAAAGCACCTGGATTTAGCAGCATCCTTGGAGAGTTTTTCGGTAACATGTAAACACTTTTTAACCACTTATATATACAAGCAAAACATTCACACTTTTTTTTTTAACAAATTAAAGTATGTGCTATAAAGCACAGAGCTTTCTAAACACTACTCTGGTTCCCAGAGGGCACCTCTGAAATGAGTCCAGTGCATATCTTTCAGGCCTCTTTTGCATGAATACATGATTCCATTAAAAATATGATTCTGTCAAAAATATTTTACCATTTTGTGTGAGTTTTCTTTTTCAAAAATGGTGTCATATTGTACATATTACTCTGGAATTTGCCTTTTTCACTCAACATTACATTTTTGAAACCTATTCTTACAGTTAGATATCAATCTAATATATTCCTTTTAACTAATCTTGCAATGTTTCTCCAGTTTTTTTGATCAAGTCTCACAGTAAGAAATACATTTTATACCGTGACCTAGTTCACAATTGTGAATATACAAAATTGAAGCAAAAGCTCACCAAATATTTAGCCACATTATGTGCAATATACTCATTATTTTGCATGCTTTGTTTCACACTGTGTCACCATGCTCTAAGTTATTTTTTTTAACCCACTAATGGTCTAAACGGTCCAGGTTTTACTTAGCCCTTCTCTTTTTTTTTCTTTGTTTTTTTTTTTTTTTGAGTTGGAGTCTCACTCTGTCGCCCAGACTGGAGTGCAGTACAGTCTCGCTCCCAGCCACCACAACCTCGACCTGCGGGGCTCCGGCGATCCTTCCACCTCAGCTTTCTAAGCAGCCGGAACTACAGGTGCACGCTACCACGTCCAGCTAATTATTTTATTCATTTATTGTAGAGACGAGGTCTCGCCAAGTTGCCTGGGTGGGTCTCGAACCCGTGGGCTCAGGCAATCTACTCGACTCAGCCTCCCAAAGTGCTGGGATTACTGGCTAAGCCACCGAGCCTGGCCTAGTCCTTCTCTTAATGATGCATATATGCACTGTTGTGTCCGATTTTCCTCCATAATAACAATATCCAAAGAACACATGTGAGTTTTTCTCTAGGGCAGAAACCTAGTAGTGGAACTGCTGGGTCCTGAGACATGAGAGAATGGCATTTATAATGTAGGTAACTATCACAAATTGCCTTCCAAAGCAATCGTATCTATTTACTCCCACCAACAATGTATGAAAGTACTTCTTTCTTACAACCTCACCACATCAGTGTATTATCAAATGTTTCGATCGTTTCCAAACTGATAGGTTCCAAATGCCCTCTTATTGCAGTTCTGATTTGGATTTTTTGTTTTATTATAAGAGAGTTAGTAGCCGGGCTCGGTGGCTCAGCCTGTAATCCCAAAGCTTTGGGAGGTTGAGGTGAGTGGATTGTCTGAGCCTGTGGGTTCGAGACCCGCCTGTGCAACTTGGCGAGACCTCATCTCTACAATAAATCAAAAAATTAGCCGGGTGTAGTAGCGAGCGCCTGTAGTTCCAGCTACTTGGAAGGCTGAGGCGGAAGGATCACCGGAGCCCAGCAGGTCGAGGCTGTGGTGACCAGGAGCGGCCACTGCACTCCAGTTTGGGCCACAGAGTTAGACTCCAACTCAAAAAAAAAAATAGTTAGTGCATCTTTTCATATACTTAAGAGCCATTTATACTTCTTTTCCTGTGAATTTCTACCCATGTTCTTTGCCTATTTTCCAATTAAGTTAATGATCCTTTTTATTTATTTCTAAGAGCTCTTTGCATATTAAGAAAATTAGCTCCTTTTATCATATTTGTTGCAACTATTTTTTCTCAGATTATCATGTATCTTTCTACTTTGTTTATGCTGTTTTTCTCATTTTTATGTTGTCCAATTTATCAATCTTTTATTTTATGGCTTCTGGAATTTGTGTCAACCTTTGAATGGCCTCTCTACTCCAAGATTATAGAAAAAACATTCTAATGGTTTTAAATTTTCATTTGTTGTTGAAATCTCTGCTCTATCTTTGATAGATTTATTTTGGTCTAAGTCACAAAATAGGGAACATGGTCATTTTTTTCTCCCAGATGACTATCTGGTTGTGAAGATCCTATATTTTCCTATACATTTGAAATATCACCTTTGCCACACATTACACACACACACACACACACACACACACACACATACACACATACACGCCTATTTATTTTGGTGCTCTTTATTCTATGCTATCACTTGTTCAACCAACCAGACAGTATCAAATTATCGTAGTTTTTAAAATGAGAGCTAGTTCCTTCTTTCTTTTTATTTGTTTGCGTGCATGTTAGTTTTACATATGAACTCAGAATCAACTTTTCTACTCCCAAAATAATCCCACAGGTAATTTTATTGTGATCACACTTTAAATATATAAGAAAAGTGACATTTTTATAACACTGACTCTTTCTAGCCAAGGTTATATTATCTTTCTGTTTAAGTCCTTATGCCCCTTTGCAGCACTGAAGTTATCTACAAATATAATTTTATTACTCTTATAATCAGATATTTTATCTCTTTTCTTGCTTACACAAGTGGGATTTTTCAATTCTTCCATCATGTTTACTGGCTGGATATTGATGTGGGGGAGCTATTGATTTTTGTGCATTAATTCAGCACCCAGGTACTTTACTAAATTCTTTGTCTTTTAGCTTTGCTTTTCCTTCTTTTATAGCTCTTCCTTCTATCTCTAATCTAATTACACCAGCTTATCCCTCCAGGACAAAGTTATATAATTATGGTGCTTAATCGGGATTTCAATGGAAATGCATTTAGTATTCACCACTTTAATACTAAGCAAAATTTTGGCTCCTGGCTTGACAAAGATGTATCTTCCCATATTGAGGAGGTACCTAATTATTCTTCTAAGAGTTTTTATTAGAAATATGTTTAATTTTTCATAAACCTTTTTAGCATCCAATTTTCTCCTTAGACCCTTTAATATGGTGAATGCTTATTAACAGGAATTCTAAAATTAACCTATCCTTGCATTCCTGTTCTGAAGTTCACACCACCATGAGGTCTTTCACAGGCTCCTGGGTTCTATTTGCTAACTACACTGTTAGGACTCTGAAATCACTTTAGAGTCGTGTGTGCACACACTCTTCTTTTGTCACATTTTGTTATACTCGCTTCATAGGAAGACTTTAAGTGTTGCTTCCCTGCTCTAAGACAATTTCAACAGCATTAGAATCACCTGTACCTTCAATATTTTAGAAACATTTACCTGTGAAACCATCTGGTCCGGGGACTATTTTAAGAAATAACACTTTGATAACGATCTCCATTTCTTCTATGGTAACTGGTCTGTTTAAACTTTATTCTATTCTGGCATCTGGCTTTTTTTCTTTAAATTTTTATTTTTAAAGAACACATATTTTCATGTTATATAAACTACTTCTAAACATAGAAAATATCCTACCAGCACCACTATAAGAAGTAAATATAGTCTCCACCTCAAACCATACCAGGACTATGCCCAGACGGCCTGGTTCCTAATGTTGCATCCCTCCTCCTCACCTCTCCTTAAGACCTTGTCAGTTTCTCATCACCAGATTCACATAAAAAGAGGACAGACAGGTTTGCAACAAACCAGAAACAGGCTTCCAAGAACAATGGGGGCTGGTGCAACACTCCCCCCTACCCAGCACCATCAGGGAAGGACTGCTGAAACTCCCCTCACTTTCTCTTCTGTAGCCAAATGTCCCAACTCCCTCCACCTCCCCTCAGTTCAGGCCCTTCCAATTTCTTCTGAGCTTCTTTTCCGAGCCCTCGCCAGCCCCTCTGCCATCTCTGAAGCCAGCAGCCCAACCACTCTACTCACTCTAAATCCTCCACTTCCTATGCCCAGGACAAAGGAACCTATGGATGTTCATTCACCAGGCACCCACCAGAGGCTGGAGTACTTGGCATTCAAGGGCCCTGCCCTCTAAAAACATGTCATCTGGCCGGGCACAGGGAGCCTGTGAACGAAGAGAGTGGATTGCCTGAGCCCGTGGGTTCGAGACCAGCCCGGGCAACTTGGCAAGACCTCATCTCTACAATAAATAAAAAATTAGCCAGGTGTGGTAGTGCACACCTGTAGTTCCAGCTACTTGGAAGGCTGAGGTGGAAGGATTGCCGAAGCCTAGTAAGTCGATGCTGCGGTGGCCATGAGCGTGCGACTGTGCTCCAGTCTCGGTGATGGAGTGAGACTCCAATTCAAAAAAAGTGTCATCTGAGTAATGGGTTAAGACCTGCCCAAAAGTAACAACAAGTCCCCAATAAGCAGTCCGGAAAGACCAGGCACTGAACAGTGCAACAGAGAGTGACCCAGGGGTGCAGAGAGGAGGAACCACCAGGTGACCAGGAAAGGCACATCGAGCAAGGGACAGAAAGCAAGGCTGAAAGCTGGCATCTGTCCTTCCAGGGAAGGAGGCAGATAAGCCTGGAACACATGGGTCCTGGAGCCCCAGCAAGAGGGTTGGCTATGATACAGCAGACAACAGGAGCCCCTGTGGGCTCCAGGGAGTAACAGGAAGCAAGTGGTGTTTTGGTCACACCCCCGACATTCTATGATGCCAAACTTGCATTCAAAGAAATGACTAGCTGTGCCAAGAACTTGGTGAGCTGGAATGGGGTGGGGAGGAGGGAGCTGTGAACCACAACCCTACACTGATGCCACAAGTGACAATGGACACACACACACACTCACAATGTCAAGCTCTAATGACAGACACCAGACTGGAATCATACTATGGCACTAGGTTTTAAATAGTTTCTTGCACTACACAGTAAAAACCACAGGGCCACAAATCTCTAACCTCAGGGGACATCTGCGCTAGCCCAGAGTTTCTCAAACTCAGAGTGCACCCAGCCACTTGAGGGTCTTGTTAAAATTGCAGATGCTGGTTCCACAACTGCAGGTGGGACCTGAGGTTCTGCATTTTTAAGCAGCCCTTGGGTGAGCCCGCTGGTCCAGGGACCACACTTTGAGTAGCAAAGGACTAGATGATACCGAGGCCCTCGTGGGCTCACAGGCAGCAGATTAAGGGCATTAACCACAGGCAAAGAGAGAAATGGGGGCCCCCTGTGGTCGACGCAGAGCACCCAAACCAACCAACTCATTTTCTATTCGAAAAATTCATGGTGGGGGTTCAGTAATAGGCGGTGCTGCCTTCAAGTCATTAGTAAGTGGAAACCACCCCCCTGCATTTCACAACTGCTGTTTAATTACCTTCATGTAACCTCTCACAGCAGCCCTAAGCCAGCTCTTTCAAGTACAGAGGCCACTAGTCAAGCCATAAAGCCTCATATTATTAGTCTTGATAACAGAGCGTAAAACAAACCGAACAACAACTGCATTTGCTTGTCCTCCCAGTTGAGGCCATCAGTCAAGCTAACATTTACTTTACATCCCGGGTCAAAGGAAGACACACTTCGCCAGTGAGAGCCCCATATCCAGGATGGGCCATGCCAGAGGAATGTATCAACTTTTTAAATGAACTATCTGAGAAGATTCTGGAAGATGATAATGTCGTGCCACAATCCTAGAGACTTCTTTCCTTTCCCCATCTCTTTGGATAATTTGGAAGCTGGAAGCACTTTCTACTTCCCCCCACTCCTTCTGTTGAGTTCCCTCCCCTCACTCAGGTCGCCTGCTTAGGCACAGAGTGATCCACTTCAAGTTAACCCCCTCCAAGTCACAGTACATTCCCATCATGGCTGATTCGGAAGTCAGTCAGCCTGCATGTCTGTGTCCCGAAGATGAGGCCAGCGGCAGGTCCACAGAGTGACAGTCACTAAGTGTGTCTGAAGGCAGACTCAGACTCCACCTCCATGTGAACCGTAAACATCAGATCACCCACCCCCACACACAGACGCCAACACATTGGATGTCTAAAGTGTGCAGAACCTTACAGCCTACTACACATTGTGAGAACTCAGAAGACACAATCCCTGAACTTGAGCAGTTGCTGTACAAGGAGATTATTCACCCCAAGCTTATGCAGCAACCAGATTTTAAGTTCACTGGTGGCTGGCATATTCCAAACTGGAGAATTGTGCAGCTGAGGATGTACCCTGCTGGCAGTAAGTGCTATGGTACTGACTAAGCAATATGCGAGGAACAAGAATTAATGTCCTCCAATAGCCATGGGTAGGTAACTCACCCAAGATTACACACTGGGTGTTTGTGGTAAGACCAGAATGCAGACTCCCCCAACTGCCAAGCAGAGGCTGTTTCCACTAAATCCCCCTCATCTCCACTTTGGAACTCCTGAATAAAATCAGAAGGTTTGCCACCTCTTTGATCTTTACTTCTCCAACAACCTTGACCAGCCTGAAGCACCCTCTTTCTCCTGGGGGAAGGAGCATAATTTAAACCCACCCAAGAGCTGATCTTGGTTCCGCTCTCCATGAGATGGGTGGAGGGCAAAGTCATCTCTCTTCTTTAGGAATTAGTTTGCTCTTCCCTAATATGAAGGGGTTAGTGAAGATGATGTCTAAGATACTTTCAATAGCTTTCAATAGAATCAATGAGCACTTCACTCTGCAATTAAGAGAGAAAGGAGCGCCCCCTCAAGCCATGGCCCCTGCCTCATCTTGCTCTGAGCAGGGAGGATGGGCTGGTCCAGGCAATTGATAAGAAACTGTCCACCAATCGCCTGCAGTAGTTCACCCAAATCTTCCCCAGCTCACATGAGGAGAAACAGCAAGCTGCCAGCTGTCTCCCGCAAAATCGCCAGGAAGAATTCTTCATTTTTTGTTGTTGTTGCATTGAGGTATTATTTTCTTTTTAATGACTTTTTAAATTCTAGACATTATAAAATTAAGCCATGTTCATTACAGAAAATCAGAGAACATTTTTGATAACTTTTTAAAAGCATAAAGGAAATGTACATTTGTTACAGAAAAATCAAAAAACTTGGTTAAAAGAAGTTTCTACCTATAGACAAATCCAAATCTATTTATTAATTAAATCCAGTTGAGACTCAAAGAAACACAAGCGTTGGAATTAACTTTAGTGCGATGGTACAGGATGTCTTGGGCTCTGCCACATAATGTCAGGGGGAAGATTACCATGATCTGGGCCAATCTCTCATTGGGGTGAAAGAGGGAGGGCAGGAGCCCTGACTCCACTGTCCCTGACAGGTGGCCACCCAGCCTCTGCTTGGATACTTCTCACTTTTCTAGCACTTTTCTGGGCAGCCCGGGCCACACTGAGGACAGCTCCATCAATAGTTCCTACAGCAGCAGAGGGTAGTTGCAGGCACAGGCTTCTGAGAGAGCTGGATTTAGGTTCAATTCCATGCTTCATGACCCTGGGAAGATCATTCAGCCTCTTTGAACTTGAATCTCTTCATCTTTGTGATGAGAACAACAATACCTGGCTCACAGGATCATTGTGAGATTTCAATGAGAAAATGTATGTACAGCACTTAGCAAAGTGTCTAGCACAGTAGTATAAGTCACCAATAAACAATACTATTAGTAGTAAATGGTAGCTCGCAACAATGGCTTTCAAACTTTTCCCTCTCTTATCTCCAGTAAGAAATTATACTTTATATCATGACCCAACACAAAAAAATTCTATACACATATAAACAAATAAAACTAAACAAATACTTTCAAGAAACAATACTGACCCAACATATCCGATCCACTCAATTTTTTTTTTTTACTCTTGTCTTTCCTTCCTACTCTCTTTCATTTTATTACAGTTGCTGGTCTCGATCACCAAGTTGATTGTATAATCCACTACTGGATGGCAAGTTGCAGTTTGAAAAACACTGACTTAGACTAAGACCAAATATATAGCTTCTGCCTTTCAATTCTCACAGAACCACTCTGTTCCACCTTCCACATGTTAGACTTCTGCACTGGAAGCATTCTCCACTCTCACAAGCAGCCATTGCACGTGACAGGGCTACCCAATCCCCCTTCTTCCCTCGACTCCCTCCTTCCTCCACACTTTGTCCCCAGTCCACCACTGCCACCCATGCTCATCCTGCAGCTGTAATCCCTTCTCTAGTGGCTTCTCCACAGTCTCAGCCCAAGCAGCCTGACATGAGCTTTCTTTCTTTTTTTTTGAACCTTCATGCTGTATATTCTACCCATCCCAGAGCACTTTGTCTGGGTTCCCTTCAGTCCACCTCTAACTCCTCTCTAGAAGTCGGTTCTTTCACACAAAAGTGCTCCCTCTACCTCTTTCTCTGTCCTTCCACAAATTAGATCAAGATGTCTCAGGGCTCATCAAACAAGAAGAGCGAAAGTGGGGAAGAGTTTCAATATGCACATTTGAGCCAAAACCTACAACCAGAAAGTGCCCCCCCTTACTCATTTCTGAACTCGCTCTGCCTGCTCACCCTGAAACCAAACCGAGAAGGCCTCATCGCCCAGCCACATCTACGTCCCTCCATGGTGAAGGCGGCCCTGCGACACGGAATCGCACACCTGGCTGCAAACACAGCCCTTCAGAGCTGAGATCTCCCAGCACCACCTTGCACGAGCAGGAAACGATAGATGTCAGATACGGCCACAGTTTCCCATATCCTATCTGCTTTTGTGGTGATCAGAAAATGCATTCGTGGTAATAAGAAGAAGAAAAAAAAAACGCACACATGTGCACCTAGTGTTATTACTCTGATTGCTAACATTTATCTGGGGTAAAGAACAAAAAAGTTTCCAAAGCAATGACAAAAATGTTTGTGTCCCTCAAAACTCAAACTGGCTGAGCATGGCAGCTCACACCTGTAATCCCCGCATTTTGGGAGGCGAGGTGGGGGAATCGCCTGAGCCTAGAAGTTCAAGACAAACCTAGTCAATACAGTGAGACCTTGTTTCTACAAAAAATAAAAATAAAAAATAAGTCAAGCGTGATAATGCATGCCTGTAGTTCTAGCTACTCAGGAGACTGAGGCAGAAGGATTGCCTGTGCCCAGGAGGTTGAGGCTGTGATCATGCCACTCCAGCCTGGCCAACAGAGTAAGATCCCAACTAAAAACAAACAAATAAAAAAAGCATGAACCGGCTCCTCCTTGATCCCATTTGTATCACTGCACTTGGGGAGCTTGTCACGAAAACATTCAAGAGACCTACAAACCCTACAAACATGTCCTGCAACACTTATGGCTTTATTATATAATCTGCATCCCTAAATGATGTAGTTTTAAGATTCTGTTGACTTTTAAATGTAATAAAAGGTATCATGCTGCATGGAATATTCAGGATCTTTCTTTTTTTATATTAACTTTTTTTTTTTGAGTCAGAGTTTCACTCTGTCACCCAGGCTGGAGGGCAGTGCGGCATGACTTCCTGGGCTCCAGTGATCCTCCCGCTGTGGCCTCCCAAAGTGCTGGAATTCCAGGTGTGAGCCACCACACCTGGCCTTTTTTTAAAATTCAACATAATATTACTAAGATTCACTCACACAGTTCCATTGAGGTGATATTTATTCATTTTGCTGCTGTATCACAATCTATCATGTGACCATAATATATTTACCCACTTTCCAGCTGATGAGCACTTGGATTTTCCAGTTTTTTGCTATTATGAACAGTGTCACTAGGAACATTCTTAGCATATGCCATGTACACATACTGCCCGTGTGAATGAGTTTCTACCCAGGAGTAGAAATGCTAGGTCATGCAGTATGTGAGTACAACTTTACAACATGCAGGCTAAGCATCCCTAATCTGAAAATCCAAAATGCTCCAAAATCCTACACTCTTTGAGCACAGACGTGACACCACAAGTAGGAAATTCCACACTTGACCTCATGTGACACACTGCAGTCAAACTTTGTTTCATGCACAAAATTATTTAAAATGTTGTATCAAATTACCCACAGGTACCTATAAGGTACGTATGAAACAAAAATGAATTCTATGTTTGGACTTGGATCCCATCACCAAGCTATCTCATTATATTACCTCTAATATTCCAAAATCTGAAAAAGTCCTAAATCCAAAACACCTCTGGTACCAAGAATTTTGGACGAGGGATACGAACCTGTAATACCAAATCGTTTCCCAAAGCAGTGGCATCAATCCACACTCCTACCAGCAGCCCAAAGGCGGCCATAATGACCTGTATCTTCTCCAATGCTTGCTATTACCCGCTTTTTTTTTTTTTTTTTTTTTTTGAGTAGGGGTCTCACTCTGTTGCCCAGGCTGGAATGCAGTGGCATGATCACAGCTTGCCACAACCTCAACCTTCTAGGCTCAGGCAAGCCTTCTCCCTCAGTCTCGAGTAGCTGGGACTACAGGCATGTACCACACTACCTGGCTCATTTTTTATTGTATTTAATTAATTAATTAATTAATTAATTATTTGTAGCAGCAAGATCCTGCTGTGTTGTCCAGGCTGGTCTTGAACTCCTGGGCTCAAGCAAGCCTCCCGTCTTAGCCTCCCACAGTGCTGGGATGACAGGCATAAGCCATGGCACCCAGCCCTGCACAGCTTCTTAATGTTTGTCCATCAGATGGGGATAAAATGGAATCTTGTTATAATGTGTACTCCCTGATTACTAATGCAATTGTCTCATCGTTAAGAGAGAGAGATCCTTTCCTAACTTAACTCCTTATACTTTTCTTTCACAGCTCATATAATAGTCTATAATTAAACAGTTGTGGGATTATTTGATAAAAGCCCATCGCTATGCCTGCTCTCCTCACCACTATATATTGCACAAGTGGTACAAAGTACAGCCTCTGTGTAGCAGCTGAATTAATGAATGTACGAACAGCTGAGTAAATGAGACTATTCAGTCAGTCTTCAGGCTCTGACCTGATTTTGTTAAAAGCCTGGGTTCTTGAGCCAGGGTCTGACCTCCCCAGCTGAATTATTCTAGGGGCCCAGGCCTCGTCAAGAACAGTAATAGTAAAATAACAACTGCTATTTTGAGTTGCAAGCTAAACATGGGCCACACTTGCCACACTGGCTAATAACACCACCATTTAGACAGCATGCACTCACATACGGGACTATTAATATAATCCTCATATCTCTATGGAATGAACGTAATACCCCCATTTTACAGCAAAGAAAACAGGCTCAGAGAAGCTTTGAAAGAGCCCACTCAGCCGGGCTCGGTGGCTCAGCCTGTAATCCCGCGCCTTTGGGAGGTTGAGGTGAGTGGATTGCCTGAGCCCGCGGGTTCGAGACCCGCCTGGGCAGCGAGACCTCATCTCTACAATAAATCAAAAAAATCAGCCGGGCGTGGTAGCGCATGCCTGTAATTCCGGCTACTCGGAAGGCTGAGGCAGAAGGATCCCCGGAGCCGAGCAGGTCGAGGCTGCGGTGGCCGGGAGCAGCCACTGCACTCCAGTCTGGGCGACAGAGTGAGACTCCAACTCAAAAGAAACAAACAAACAAACAAACAAAAGTGCCCACCCACAGGGCACATAAAGGGCAAACTCAGAGTTGAACTAAGGCCAGTCTGGCCCCACAGTCCACGCCCTTTCCACACACCCAGCTGCGACCCTACCCCCCTGGGCTTTTTCTCTTCTCTGCATGGGGCTAAGCTTTTCCTCCCCTCCTGCCCCTACAAACCTTCCCAGGCTCCAAGTTTTGCTCCACATTCCACAAAGGCTTTCACTGCACCTGGGAGCAGTGCTGTGAAGTGAAAGGTCACCCCTCTGCCTGTCTCCTAAGTCTGCACTGACAACACGCTCACCTGGAAGTTTCCTGGCTGCAGGATGCTGAGTGTCCAGGAGGACGGCAAGGAGACGTCACCCATGCCAGGCTCTGCTAAAGTTCTCTCAAGTCAACGGTTTCCACCATGAGGTTCTACAGAAACCAGTCCCTTTCCAACTTTGGAAGGCATTTTACTACAACTGAAAGCAAACATCTAACACTTACTATATGCTAGGCACATGACTTGCCTTCACTCAGCAAGAAATACTACGTAGCTTATAAAATTATACAATCCAGACCAATGCCTGGAAATATACATGTGAAATTTATTGAAGTGAAAAAAAGCAACTAAAAAATGGTACCTACATGCCAAATGTAAGTACACACAGTACCCCCCAGACACTGGTGGATGATATAAATAGAACTGGGTGTTCACTAGAACCTTTCTTCAGCAAAGTTACTTAGATTTCCAATATGCCCCAAAAGTTACTTTTCAACTATTTATAACAGGTGTGGTTTCAAAGCAAGTCTACAAACAGCAACAAAGAATTATTCTCAGCAAGAATGAAAACTCCACAAGGGTCACAGCTATGTCTATTTTGTTCACAGCTGAATCTCTAATGAAAGGGTTGAATGCGGTCAGACCAGTGATCAGCAACTATGGCCTGCTAAATCCCACTGCGCACCTGGTTTTGTAAATAAAGTTTGAATGGGCCGGGTGCAGTGGCTCACGCCTATAAGCCCAGCACTTTGGGAGGCCAAGGCAAGAGAACTGCTTGAACCCAGGAGTTCCAAACCAGCCTGGGCAACATAAGTGAGACATCGCTACAAAAAATCAAAACAATGAGCTGAGCGTGGTGGCGCACACTTGTAGTCCCAGCTATACTAATCGAGAGGCTGAGGCAGAAGGATTGCCTGAGCCCAGGAGATCAAGGCAGTGGTGAGCTGTGATCGTGCCACTGCATTTCATCCTGGGCGACGGAGTGAGACTCCAACTCAATAAGTAAGTTTGACTGGAATGCAGACATGCTAATTCATTTAAGTGTGGTCCATGGCTGCTTTTATCCTACAAAAAATGGGTAGTTAGGACAGAGACATGTCACACAGAATTAGAATATTACTCTCTGGTCCTTTATAAAAAATGTGCCAATCCTTGACCTAACGCTTAGCCTGGTATTCTGCATAGAGTGAACAACACTTATTGAATTAATAAATTCATCCCATGAATTTATTTTATAAATTTTAAACAATACATAAATGTATTATTAAGTTTTTTACTTTCAAATCAACCTAAACCAAGGTAACACATACAAACAAAGGCTTTAATCACCCAGGATACATCATAACAGATACCTAGCAAACAAGAAATACTGTCTCTTTTATACTAAAAGAAAAAAAAAAGCAAAAGAAATTGAACTCCTGACACCATCGGTAGGAGGTATGTATGCCTTGAGCAGTTTCCTCCAGTGGGGATGACACCAAGGCTTGCACACCCTGGAGCTACTGTAAGTATCCTGCAGCCACTGGCTTGCGGTGGGAGACAACTGTCAGGGGCTCACTGTGCCATCTGAGGCTGGAAGTGGAAGTCAAGACACTGTAATAATCAAAGCAGGATTTTGGCGTCCTGAGCCTTCTATTCTGGACAATGAAGCTATAGACCCAGACCAACTAGGGCGAGAGCATTTCATTTATTTCCTATGTAACTTCTGGTTGGGACAATGCATCCGTAAACAATTGTCAGCTCGATTATGTTCCCTTAATTTATCAGTACATGGCTGGGCTCAGTGGCTCAGCCTGTAATTCCCAGCGCTTTGGGAGGCCAAGGTGAGTGGATTGCCTGAGTCCGCGTGTTTGAGACCCGCCTGGGCAACTTGACAAGACCTCATCTCTACAATAAATAAAAAATTAGCCGGGCGTGGTAGCGTGTGCCTGTAGTTCCAGCTACTTGGAAGACTGAGGCGGAAGGATCGCCGGAGCCTAGCAGGTAGAGGCTGCAGTGGCCGAGAACGGCCACTGCACTCCAGTCTGAGTGACAGAGTGAGACTCCAACTCAAAAAAAAAAGAAAAAAAATTATCAGTACATCTGCATTATACTGTAACTGCATATTTTTAGTTCTGCAGAGTTGATTATTGAGAGGCTGATCATTCCGTTGGTGGCTTTTTGAAGCTCTTTATGGCCCCAATACCAGAAAACAGGAGGGAGGAAATGAAAGGAGGTGAAACTCAAATCAGTGGGTGTTGCGACTTTATTAGCAGATGAGACACCAAGATTGGGGTGGAGGGGGTGGCAGAGGGTGAAACCCCAGCCTTTAGCGCCAAGGCTCTCCTCAAAACCCTTCACCAGACTCCCACATCCCACATCACTGCACATGAATAGTCTATCGATAATTTTGTTATATGGGCCTATCCCTGTAATGATCCAAAAATATCACCAAGCTCCCTGCCTTTGTTCATGCAGAAAAAAATGAAACTCAAAAGGAAATGAAGAGGTTGGGCCTGGTGGCTCATGTCTGTAAGTCCAGCACTTTGGGAGGCCGAGGCAGGAGGATTACTTGAGCCCAGGAGTTCAAGACTAGCCTGGGAAACATAGTGAGACCCCTTCCACCTCTACAAAAAAAATTTAAAAATTAGCCAAGCATGGTGGTGTGCACCTGTAGTCCCAGCTACTTGGGAGGCTGAGATGGAAAGATTGCCCGAGCCCAGGAAGTTGAGACTGCAGTGAGCCATGATTGTGCCACTGCATTCCAGCCTGGGTGACAGAGTGAGACCCTGCCTTAAAAAAAGAATAGATATATATATGGATATATATATAGATATATATAGATATATATACACACACACACACACATATATATATACACACATATATATAGTATATGTACACACACATATATATTTCAAATCAACCTTTATATATATTTATATATAAAAATTTTTTTTTGAGTTGGAGTCTCACTCTGTCACCCAGGCTGGAGTGCAGTGGCCGCTCCCGGCCACCGCAGCCTCGACCTGCTGGGCTCTGGCGATCCTTCCGCCTCAGCCTTCCGAGTAGCCGGAATTACAGGCACGCGCTACCACGCCCAGCTAATTTTTTATTTATTGTAGAGATGAGATCTCGCCAAGTTGCCCAAGCGGGTCTCGAACCCGCGGGCTCAGGCAATCCACTCACCTCAGCCTCCCAAAGTGCTGAGATTACAGGCTGAGCCACCGAGCCCGGCTTATATATAAATATTTAAGGCGTGTGTGTGTATTTTTTTCTTTTTTTAAAAGAAATGAATTGTTGAAGCCCGAGACCTAGAACAAACCAAGTCCTGCTGAAGTCAGAGGACAGGTCTGCCCTAGCTGGAAAAGCCTGAGGATGGATTCACCTAGGGAAATGTTTAGAAAAGAATGCTGGGAGGAGTCTAAGCCACTTCCTCCTGGAGCCCTGCCTCCCTCTTCCCCTCCCTTCCACACACATTAATTACCCCCATCAGGCCTTCCCACTTCCCAGGAACCCACAGATCGAGAAGCCCAGCTCTGAGCCCTGGGTCACGCCCAACCGTCCCTGGCAGCATCCCTCCCGCAGTGGGCCAGTGGTGGTTGGAGATTTGACTCCAGGCCCAGGCTCACAGGCCCTTCCACCCCATCTGTGCCCAGCAGGCCCTAGTGAACGCTGCTGAACAAATGAATTAAAATCCACTCATATTTTAAGTGAAAACTAAGTCACACCCAAGGAAGACCACACTCCCCATTCTCTGGTGACATCATTCCTTCAGCTGAACCGTGTGAAATGCACCTCACTTCTCTCTCCTCTCCTTTCCAGTCTGCTTCCTTTTTCCTTCCACCCTGAGCACTGGTGACTAGAGAAACCCTCTACTGCAGGAAGGTAGCATTCTCCTCTCTGGCAGATAACAAACTCTCCGTGGACATGCCCCGCGAGGTCTGGGAGCCCCTGCTCACCTCAGCCCAGTGGGCTCTAGGCCGAACTAAGTGAACAGGAGAAAACCAAGGAGGGGAGGAACGCATGGAAGCACCCGCCGCCGCCTCCTCTCACTCTCCCCAGGGCCTTCGCTCTGTCAGATTCTGAAGCATAATGAGTTTTGTTTCATAACAGTCTTAAATGAACTGCAAGGGGGAAGGGGATGACAATGATAAAAATCTTAATTAAAAAAAAACTCCTACAGGCAAAGAGATTTTTCCAGGTTCTAAGACACCATAACAGAGCCCCCAAGGACACAGCATTCGACATACATTTATGGAGGGCCTACTAAGTGCTGGGCACGCCACTGGGTGCTTAGCATGCCACAGTGAACAAACTTGCATTCTAGGAGAGGGGAGACAGGCAACAAAGATAACGGACAGCAAGCTATATAGAATGTTGCGAGGTCAACGTGTTTTGGAGGCTGGGTGTGGTGGCTCCCGCCTGTAATCCTTGCACTTCGGGAAGCTGAGGCAGGAGGATCACTTGAGCCCAGGAGTTTGAGACCAGCCCAGATAGCAGAGTGAGACCTTGTCTCTACCAAAAAAAAAGGGAGAGAAAGCAGAGCAGGTAAAGGGGATGGGGAATTCAAGCAGAAGGCAAGGTGCAGCGTTACCTAGTGAGGTGAGGAAAGCCCAGTTGAGAAAGAGAGGCTTCTAAGTAAAGACTTGAAAGAGGCGAGGGAGTGAACAATGCTGTGGGGTATTTAGGTTCCGAAGAGCAATGCAAGCAGAGAAGACAGACTGTGCAAAGGCCCTGAGGCAAGTGTATGCCAGGTATGTTCAGGGAACAGCCAGAAGGCTGGCATGACTGGCAAGGAGTGAGTGAGGTAAAGAGTGGTAGAAAACAGTCCACAGAGCCGGGCTCGGTGGCTCAGCCTGTAATCCCGTGCCTTTGGGAGGCTGAGGTGAGTATACTGCCTGAACCCGCGGGTTCGAGACCTGCCTGGGCGGCGAGACCTCATCTCTACAATAAATCAAAAAATCAGCCGGGCGTGGTAGCACATGCCTGCAATTTTGGCTACTCGGAAGGCTGAGGCGGAAGGATCTCCGGAGCCCAGCAGGTCGAGGCTGCGGTGGCCGGAAGCGGCCATTGCACTCCAGTCTGGGCGACAGAGTGAGACTCCAACTCAAAAAAAAGAAAACAGTCCACAGAAGGTTCTCTGGCCACTGTAGGCCCCTAAGTGGGGGCTGCTGAGAGGTTATAAACAAAGCAGGGAGGGACAGGTTTCCCATCAATTCTCTGCCACCCCCTTATTCTTCCTGGCAATCTCCTTTGATTCCATTTAATAAATATGGCTCAAAGCCCTCTCTGACTAATCATGACAAATATAAACTCAAAAACCCTAAGAAAACCAGGAAATCCCACACCTACTGTTCCCCCAAATCAATATTAGACCATCTTCCTACACTCCAAAAAAAGCAAGGGGTTGAACCTTTTTTCTATCAAGAGCCGCTGACCCAGAGAAGAAATGGGAAATGTTAATTAACAACTAAAGACAAAGAAAAGAGTCACTTCATTCAGCAAATCTATCTTCTTGAGGCAGCAAAAGTCAAAAGGCTCTTTTGTAGACTAAGATCAGAACACAGACAGTTTATTCAGTAAATATAAAGCATATTTTGAAATATTGGATACTTAACATCTACATAACTAGCAATTAATAGAAAGCAGGAAAGAGATAAAGCAGGAGCAGGTAGGAAGAAGACAGATGAGGATGGGTACCAGGAAAACAGCATGACAAACACAGAGAGGAACGAGAAGTCCAGAAGCCTTCAAAGACAGAGGCAAGAGGACAAAGCAAGTGAAGTTCAGTGGGCCTGAGGTTTCTCACTCTTCACTCACTTCCCTGCAGTTTATTAGGTTTAAAGCACCCATGCGCTTAATCTTTTCATTCCCTGCTGCCCTGTGGCTGCCCTGATACTCCAATTAGCAGTCCCTCTATTTACACCTCTTTATCCTTACGTTAAGTAGAACTCGAGGGAGGGAAGGAAGAGAAAGATTAAATTACTCTTCCTCTCTAAACTGCAAAGGCAGTGGCCCAGTCAACACTGGCCAGTCAAGCCAGAGGTGGGAGCAGAAATTCCCTTGTAGTTAAATATACACCAGGGACGCTCCCCCCCCCCAACAGATAGGCCACAAGCCACTAAGCCACCTTACCTGTTGAGGCTGTAAAGTGAGTGGCCCCACCTGAGCCCCAGTCCTAACTGCACATTCTGCCAATGGCACCTTCTTTCCCAAGTTGACCCCTCATTCATACCCATTCCCCTCACATTGCGGGGGTGGGGGGATGCCATATTAATAGAAGTCTGGGGAACCCTGAAATAAGCTAAAATAGTTAGAGAGGAAGAAATCATAAGTTAGAACAATGAGCTCAAGGTAGTATAGTGTAGTAGTTAAAAGCACGGGATTGGCTGGGCATGGTGGCTCATGCCTATAATTCAGCACTTTGGGAGGACAAAGTGGGAGGATTGCTTGAGCCTCGAAGTGTAAGACCAGCCTGGGCAACTAAGCGAGAACTTAATTCTATAAAAAATTTAAAAATTAACTGGGCATAGCAGCACACGCCTGTAGTCCCAGTTACACAGGAGGCTGAGGTGGAAGGATTGCCTGAGCCCAGGAGGTGGAGGCTGTAGTGCGCCATGATCTCACCACTGCACTCCAGCCTGGGTGATGGTGAGACTCTCATTCAATCAATAAATAAATGCACAGATTCTAGAGTCACGATGATGCCGCTGGCAAAGTGACTTACCCCTCATGCCTCAGACCCTCCTCTTTAAAAAGGAGGACCAGCAATAAGACCTGTGTCCTAGGTCACTTAGGAGAATTAAAGTCAGTATTATACACCATGTAAAAAAAAATGTCTGGCATGTGGTGAGCATTATATGAATATTCCTAAAGAAATAAAAGCACTTTTTAAAAAGGAAAGCTTTGACCGGGCTTGGTGGCTCAACCTGTAATCCCAGCACTTTGGGAGGTCAAGGCGAGTGAATTGCCTGAGCCTGTGAGGTCGAGATCGGCCCGAGCAACTTGGCAAGACCTCGTCTCTAAAAAAAAATAATAAAAAAATAAATAAATAAAATAAAGTTCCTTTTTGAATATCTGAGAAAAAAGGTCTACAGTTTTTATTTCTGTACACGCCATATGCATGAAAACAGTCACTACTGATTAATATTTTTAACTTTCATCATTTCTACTCTATACCTTTGAAATACAAATAAAATGATTTGGCAAAGATATACTAAGATATTTATTGCAGCATTACTGATAAAAGCAAGTTATGCAAAATGACCCCAGTATCTGACAATGGAGGAATGGCTGAGTAGATCATAAAAAGCATAACTGGGAGTTCTATGCAAATATTTTAAAATCACTTAAATGAAGAATTTTTAAAGACATGGAAAATACTTATAATGTCATATACTAAAGAATACAAAATTAGGCCAGGCATGATGGCTCATGCCCATAATCCCAGCACTTTGGGAGGCTGAGGTGGGAGGATCGCTTGAGCCCAGGAGTTTGAGATCAGCTTGGACAACATAGCAAGACCTTGTCTCACCAAAAACTAAGCAAATTAGTTGGGCTGGTGATGTGTGCCTATAGTCCCAACTACTCAGGAGACTGAGACGTAAAGATTTCCTCAGCCAGGAGGTTGAGGCTGCCGTGAGCCATGATTATATGCCACTGCACTCCAGTCTGGGCAACAGAGTGAAACTCCAACTAAAACAAACCAACAAAATTAGACTTCATTTTCAGCTATTATGGCAGAGTCAATAAATAACTCTCCTGTACAAAAGATAGATAAAACACAAAATAGTTATAACTGTTTGGGGGTGTAGGAGTATAACAAGGCAGTCAGGACTTGAAGGACCAGCTTCTAGAGAAAAGAGAAGTGCAGTGAGGTCAGCCATGTATTAGTACCTATTGTTTCCCCTCAGGACTTTTGCCAATTTGGTGCAAGGAACATAGAGGTAAAACAGAAGGCAGCAAATTGAAGCTTGCAGCAGCTTTCTCTCTGGACCCAAAAGACAAAAGCTAGAGTTTAGGGCTATGACAACATCCAAGATTTCAGAGGCCAAGGTCCCACAGAAAAGTGAATGATATAGAAATGAGCCCAATATTCTGCTAGCAATATCTCCTCAAGGCATTTGCTGACACCTAAGTCATGCAGCTGTAGAGCTAGAACCTAGGAATCCATGCAGAAGAAAACTATTAGAACATGAAAGCTTTAAGCAGAGATTTTGGTAGTTTCACAGTGGCAAGCAGATAAAACTTGGAAATCAGGGCTTGCCAAGGAGGAAGGGACCTAATAACACCTACTCCACAAGTAAGGGCAGATCATAAACAGATTGGCCTAAACTGAATCAAGGTTACACAACAGCCTGATCCTCTATGTTTTCCATATAAAGTACCCAGAATGCAAACAAAAATTCCCAAGCACAACAGGAAACAGGACCAAACCAAAAGAAAAAATACAATCAATAAAAATGAACCCCATGAGTGATCCAAATATTGAAGTTATCAGGCAGAACTTTAAAATAACCATATATGTTATTTATATGCTCAAGAAAATAGAGGATATTTTAGAGAAGTTCAGAAAAGAACTGGAAGCTTAAAAAAAAAGCTTAAACAAAAATCCTATAACATGCAATAATTAAAAATTGAATAGATTGGTTAGACAACAAAAGGAAATGGTAAAAGAAATGACTGGTACTGGAAGATAGATCAGTAGAAAAATATTCATATTAAAGCACAGAAAATACAGAAATGAGCTCCAGAGACACGTAGGATACCATGAAAGGGTCTAACATCTGTGTATAAGTCTGAGAAGGAAAGGAGAGGAATAACGGGGCAAAAGCAATATTTGAAGAGAACCCTCCAAGAATTTTCTAAAACGGATCAAAACCACCAAGCCATGATTTCTAGAAGTTTTCCAAACTCCATGGGGGATACATACAAAGAAAGCCTCATCCCTGCACATTTGTAGTAAAACTGCTAAAAAAACAAAGCCAAAGAGAAAAAAGATGTTATTTTCAAAAGAACCAGGGTAAAACTGACAGATGACTTCTTAACAGAAATGAAGGAAGCCAAAAGACAATTGAATGGCACTTCCAAAGGACTGAAAGAAAATAGGATAAGCTCAAACTCTAAAATATTTTCCAAATATAAAGGTGAATAAAAAACACTTTTAGGCCGGGCTCAGGGCTCAGCCTGTAATTCCAGCACTTTGAGAGGCCGAGGCGAATGGATTGTCTGAGCCCGTGGGTTTGAGACTATCCTGGGCAACTTGGCGAGACCTCATCTCTACAATAAATCAAAACTTAGCTGGGCATGGTAGTACATGCCTGGAGTTCCGGCTACTTGGAAGACTGAGGCGGAAGGATCACTGGAGCCCAGCAGGTTGAGGCTGCGGTGGCCAACAGGCATGCCACTGTCCTCCAGTGTGGGTGACAGAGTGAGAATCCAACTCAAAAACAAAAACAAAAACACTTTTAGACAAAAACTGAGAGACACCAGCAGGCACTCTTCACACATACACACACACACACACACACACACACACACTTCACACACACACACACACACACACACACAACTAATAGGAGTTCTTCAGGCAGAAGGAAATAAAAAGCGGAGAGAGAAGCATGGTTATAAGGAAGAAATGAAGAACACCAAAAAGAATAAATATATGGACTAATCTTAATCATTACTGACTATTTAAAATAGTGTCTTATGGGGTTTGATATAGAGAGATAATTAAAATATACAGGATTTCAGCCAAGCATGATGGCTCACACCTATAATCCCAGCATTTTGGGAGGCTAAGGTGAGAAGATTGCCTGAGCCCACAGGTTCGAGACCAGCCTCGGCAACTTGGCAAGACCTCATCTCTACAATAAATAATAAAAAAAAAATTAGCCAGGCAAGATGGCGCATCCCTGTAGTTCCAGCTACTTGGAAGGTTGAGGCAGTAGGATTGCCTGGTTGAGGCTGCGGTGGTCATGAGCATGCCACTGCACTCCAGCCTGGGCGACAGAGTGAGATTCCAACTAAAAAAATAATAATAAGCCGGGCTCGGTGTCTCAGCCTGTAATCCTGCACCTTTGGGAGGCTGAGGTGACTGGATTGCCTGAGCCTGCGGGTTCGAGACCCGCCTGGGCAACTTGGCGAGACCTCATCTCTACAATAAATCAAAAATTAGCCGGGTGTGCTAGCGCGCGCCTGTAGTTCCAGCTACTTGGAAGGCTGAGGCAGAAGGATCGCCAGAGCCCAGCAAGTCAAGGCTGCGGTGGCCGGGAGCGGCCACTGCACTCCAGTCTGGGCGACAGAGTGAGACTCCAACTCAAAAATAAATAAATAAATAATAATAATAATAAAATAAAAATAATAAAATAAAATATACATGACTTCAAAAGGCATAAAGGAGGTAAAAGGACTACACATGTTCTAAGTAGCCTGCATCGTCTAGGAAGTGGTTAAAATATTAATTTAGGTTAGGCTCTGAGAAAAAGATACAAAATCTCACACACACAAAGCCCTTAATTACGCAGATATATATACTGAAAAAAATACCAGAAGGAAATATTTTTTAAATAGAGTTTACCATCTAGATGATGGAAGAATGATGACTGATATACATTTTCTTTATATTCCTCAGCATTTTCAGAGGGGAACTTCTTTTCTTAATATTTTGTTTCATATAAAACTAGTACAGCATTTTCTTATACTTGCAAAAAATGATAGTAGCCTTCATTTTCTTACAAAGGTTAAAAAAAGAAAAACTTCTGTAACATTGGACTGGGACTCCATAATTCCACAGCTAATTATTAGCAACATTTGCTTCTATGAGTCAGGAATAATGTTTGTCTGCCGATACAGACCAGATACCTGACACATCCTGTGCCCTTGCCAAGACATGACTGCTTGCTCACTCCATGTTTGATGAGAGAAAAGCAGCACTCCTAAGGTCTTCTGTCAATAGGCATGAGGAAATTCTAACTTGGCAGAAAGTATCACTTTTAATAATAAGTCAAGCTAGCTCGGTGGCTCAGCCTGTAATACCGCGCTTTGGGAGGCTGAGGTGAGTGGATTGCCTGAGCCCTTGGGTTTGAGACCCGCCTGGGCAACTTGGTGAGGCCTCATCTTTATTTGACAATAAAGTCAAAAATTAGCCAGGTAGCGTGTGCCTGTAGTTCCAGCTACTTGGAAGGCTGAGGCAGAAGGATCGCCGGAGCCCAGCAGGTCGAGGCTGCGGTGGCCGGGAGCGGCCACTGCACTCCAATCTGGGTGACAGAGTGAGACTCCAGCTCAAAAAAAAAAAAAAAAAAAGATCATTTGCATGGTCTTTCCACAACAGTACTCCAAAGATCTTGCTAAATTAACAAACGACAGTCATCATGCAAGAGGTATTTGTACTCCACCTTGCAGCAAGGAAAAAGCAGAGCCCCCAAGAAGTCATGTGAATTGTTTAGAGGACAATCCACACCACACAAGAATGATCATTTCTTGAAAAACAATAATATTAAGGCTGATGAAGTGAGGTTAGTATTTTCATATGCTAGTAGTGTAAATGAAAATTAACTTTTTAAAAAACCCTGACAAATTAGAAAACATTAGCTGGGCTCGGTGGCTCAGCCTGTAATCCCGTGCCTTTGGGAGGCTGAAGTGAGTGGATTGCCTGAGCCTGTGGGTTCGAGACCCACCAGGGCAGCGAGACCTCGTCTCTACAATAAATCAAAAAATCAGCCGGGCGTGGTAGCGCATGCCTGTAATTCCGGCTACTTGGAAGGCTGAGGCGGAAGGATCGCTGGAGCCCAGCTGGTCGAGGCTGCGGTGGCCGGGAGCGGCCACCACACTCCAGTCTTGGCAACTGAGTGAGACTCCAACTCAAAAAAAAAAAAAGAAAATATTACCAAGAACCTTAAAATTGTCCACTCTTTTCAGCATAGTAATTCTCCTTTCTAGGAATTTATCCAAGAAAATAATCTGAGATGTGATCAAAGATTTATGTACAAAGATATTTATCAAGTGACTACTTATAATAATTTAAAATGACAAACAAGCTAAATCTCCAATAATAGAAACCAGTTAAGTAAATTATGGGTTCCATTGCCCAGTACACAGTAGGTACTCCATAAATATTTGTTGAACATAGAATCCATATGAAAAAATACTAAGCGAATATTTTTTAGTTTTCAGAGAATATTTAATAAGATATTAAATCACATTCAAAATAACCCCAGTATTATTTTTCTTTCTTTTTTTTCCTCTTTCTTTTAAAATTTTACATTAGAGACAGAGTCTTGCTATGTTGCTCAGGCTGGTCTCAAACTCCTGGCCTCAAGCAATTCTCCCATCCTGTCCTCCCAAATTCCTGGGATCACAGGCATGAATGACCAGGCCCAGCCACCAATACAGTTTTTAAAGCATGATATCGTAAGTAATATTTATTGAGCAATTACTATCGGCTAGACAATAATAAATATATTTAAATGCTAAAAGGAAGGAATTAAAGACAATTTTTATTTTCTTACTTATCCCTGTCAGTACTTTCCAAATTCTCTGTAATAACCATGCAGGCTCCCTCTAAAAAGTATATTTATATACACACATATATATACACACAAACACACACACACACACATATATTACTTTCACTTAACTATTCATACAATTTCAGTGAAAAAGTATTAACTCTAATAAAGCTTTGAATCATGTCTTCTCAAGGTCTTAAAAGCAGGAGACTATCTTGTAAATCTGAAATATGACATTCTGACCAAGCAAGGCAGGTGGGCCAAGAGCCTGATCTAAAGACTATGCATTCATGACCTCCATTCCACAGATATATTATCACCATCTTGCTTACAAAGTGTAGATTTTTGTTTGTTGTTTGAGGTGAGGTCTCATTCTGTCGCCTAGGCTGGAGTGCAGTGGTACAATCACAGCTCATTGCAGCTTCAATCTCTTAGGCTCCGGTGATCCTTCTACTTCAACCTCCCGAGTATTTGGAACTATGGGAGTGCACCACCATGCCCACCTAATTTTTTAATTTTTATTTTGTAGAGACAAGGTCCCATTGTGTTGTCTAGGCTGGTCTAAAACTCCTGGGCTCAAGCAATCTCAGCCTCCCAAAGTGCTGGGATTACAGGGGTGAGCCACCACGCCTGGTCAAAAGTAAGGATTTTTATACATATTTTGCCAGTTAATCTTCCTAATAACCCATCCAAGTAGATGTGACCAACTCAGGAAACAGTGGTTTAGGAAGGTGGAGTGACTTTCCCAAGGTCACACAAGGCACTCTAGCTCCGGTCAAAGGTTCTCCCACCTGCAACCCAGCCAAGAAAGGCTCCCCCAGATTGTGCGGAACAGTTGGGACGGACCTCAGAACATGTGCAGCTCCAAACGCTTCTGGAAGTTAACAATGGGGAATGTGTTTGTGACTCCTGCCCCACACCCACACATCATGGCCAAAGCCCAGGTACAGCACTGAGATCCACCCTCGCAGAGTTGCAACCCCCCAGGAAACAATTATTCAGAAGAGTCAAGAGTATGACTTTTTAGTTCACAATGCACTTTTGCATTTTCTTCACTTCTCGTGACGCGCAAAATAAGCCTTTGCAGTCAGTAAAGCCAACGTACTGAGAAGGAAAATGAGGCTCCAAGACTCATCAGACTGCTGTCCAAGAATAGCCCTGGAGGGCTGGTGTGGTGCCCTCTTCCAACACATAACCATTTTTCTGAATGGAACTTGGGCCATGCTGTCTGGTAAGGTTAAGGGAGAAGCATGCTGGCGGGGCTCAGTGGCTCAGCTTGTAATCCCACGCTTTGGGAGGCTGAGGTGAGTGGATAGCCTGAGCCCGCAGGTTCGAGACCCGCCTGGGCAACTCGGTGAGACCTCATCTCTACAATAAATCAAAAATTAGCCGGGCGTGGTAGCGCGCCTGTGGTTCTAGCTACTTGGAAGGCTGAGCAGAAGGATCGCCAGAGCCCAGCAGGTCGAGGCTGCGGTGGCCGGGAGCGGCCACTGCACTCCAGTCTGGGCGACAGAGTGAGACTCCAACTCAAAAAAAAAAAAATTCTCTCCAAGCTTTTAAATGTAACCCCCCTTAAGTGGCCTCACAGAATGACCAGGAATGGTTTGAAAAGACAGAAGGCTGAGGCTCCAGTCTTTGTGCTCCGAGCTTCTGTTCAGGTTAAATCAGAAGGGTTTAGATATGGATGACACAGCCTGGCTCACTTTTTATTTTTTATTTTTTGGTAGAGACAAGGCCTTGCTATGTTGGTCAGGCTAGTATCAGACTCCTGAGCTCAAGCAATCCTTCCACCCCAGTCACCCAAAGTGCTGGGATTACGGGTGTGAGCCACTGCTCTCAGTCAGAATTAGGTTTTTAATTGGAGAGTTCATGGTGGTGTGGGGAGGCTCATTAAATTTTAATTAATTTAAAATTAAATAGCCATACATGGCTAGGGGCTACCATATTGGACAGCACAGGTCTATAGCTTTAAACCAAAGATGATGGAAGTGAATTAGATAGTGCTTTCTTTAGATTTTATGTCCCCCCAAGTTCCTATGCCAAAATCCTAACCCCCAAGATGTTGACATTGGGGGGGGCTTTGGAGGGTGATTAGGCCAATGAGGACAGAGCGTGTCTGAATAGGATTCATGCCCTTAAAAAAGAGACCCCAGAGACCACCCTTGTCCTTTCCACTATGTAAGGACGCAGCAAGAAGATGAACCAGGAAGAGGGCCCTAGCCAGACCTCAGATCTGCCCCTGCCTTGTTCTTGGACTCTCCAGACTTCAGAACTGTAAGAAATAAATGTTAGTTGCCCCAGCCACTTGGTTTATGGCATTTTTGTTACATAGTACCCCAAAAGGACTAAGACAGACGAGTAAATCTTAAAGTTGAACATAGCCGGGCTCGGTGGCTCAGCCTGTAATCCCATGTCTTTAGGAGGCTGAGGTGAGTGGATTGCCTGAGCCCGCAGGTTCGAGACCTGCCTGGGCAGCGAGACCTCATCTCTACAATAAATCAAAAAATCAGCCAGGCGTGGTAGCGCATGCCTGTAATTCTGGCGACTCGGAAGGCTGAGGAGGAAGGATCGCCGGAGCCCAGCAGGTCGAGGCTGGTGGCCGGGAGCGGCCACTGCACTCCAGTCTGGGCGACCGAGTGAGACTCCAACTCAAAAAAAATAAAAATAAAAAATAAAAAAAATAAAGTTGAACATGATGCATCAGTAAGGCCTAATTACATGTGGTTTCCCATATTCACCATGTTGTTACCTTCTCCCTTGTCTACATGGCAAGCCTCTGCTGAGCCCCTCACAACTCTGTTCATGTCCCACCTCTTTGAAGATGTCCCTGGCTGCTCTAGACAGTCTATCCTGCAAACCACTTCTGAAATTTTGCCTTTTTCTAGGCAAGCATCCCTGTGTATCATATTTCTATGGTCACATGATAGTCTTCCGGTAGACCTTGAATTCCTCTTATTTGTCTTGGTATTTCCAGCCACTGGTACAATCCTGGTATATAGTTGGCACTCGATGAATGCTTGATGAACAAGTTGTCAGCAAAGTTACCATCATCTAGCAGGGGTTGGGGGACGAGGCACTCACCTCTTCTAACAAGATATGAAACCCTCACTCTTCCTTAGAATAACAGGAGCTCAGGAAAGATTCTCTGAAACCTCCTGAGCCCTCTACCCACAACTGCCAACAGCTGGCCTCGCGGGCAGCTCTGAATATTTTGCCCAGGTTCTTAGAATCTAGAGATCTGTACAGAACAAGTGATCAGTCAAATATGAAAGGCAACGTAGCCTAATAATCAGGTGTCAATCTTTGGACTCAGTCCTGGGTTTAGATACCAGCTCCACCACTTAAGCAAGTGACTGAAATGCCTGAGCCTCGGTTTCCTTAAGTGTAAAGTGGATATCACACCTGCCTCTTAAAACTGTAAGAGGATGAAACGACTAAAATATCTCCACAAGGCCAGGCACACAGTAAGCTTTCTATAAATAGTAGTTACTACTACTACTACCAAGGTGATCTGGAACCCTAATTCTGATACCCCATGGCATATGCAAATGTCGGAGCCCCTGAATAGGCTCTCCTTGGTGCTCTCTGGGACCCAAAGGATAGAATCCAATCTCTGACTCACAATGTGTTGCCAAAATTCCCCTCCAGTTCCCAAGAGAAAATTTAATTCCCTTTAACTTTAAAAATTAAACAGTCCTTACAGCATTTTGGGGTGTCAGGGAGGAGGAAGGACACCATGAAATCCAACAAGGAGCTTTTAAAAGGTTATACACTGATTGGAGAGAGAATGGAGAAGCCCCTGGAGGGGGTAAGAAGGGGGATGGAGACAATCCTCCTGAGTTTCTGCCATTATTGAATACCCCAACTCTCAGAGCAGCCCGGTCGCCCCCTCCTCCACGTAGGCTAAGCTCTGTTAATGAGAAAGCAGAGCTCTGCCTACATTACCACAATAATGATTTCCCCGTTGCATTTTTACATGCCTGCCGCTTTATCATAGCAGAAGTAGACATATATTTTCAATAAATCCCTTCTCTCCTTCCCCCCCTCCCCAACTCGAGCTCTCCCAGTAAATGCCGTTCCCTCTGCGCCCTCCCCCAACGCAATCCCCAACCCTGGAGCACAATGAGTTCCACTAATCAAAACAGAAAGAAAAAGAAAAATGGAAAAATCACAGCTGCTGAAAAACAGCATTCGCTACAAGTCAAAGCCCTCCACATTTTTTCTGCACGCAGCATTTACTTCTTCAAGGACACATCACCCCTCCCATATCAGAAATCTTACGTAGAGTTGCTCAAAGGGGAAGGAGGAGGGGGCGGGTGGAGAAATCTAATATTCAGTCTCTTTCCTATTTTGACTAAGCCAGCACAGACAGAAATATAGATAAGGCCTTGAATAACTGATTTAACAAAATGTCACTTATTAAAAGGGATGGGGGATGGGGTAGCATTTGCATTCGAGAGCTCAGTTAAACCACCCTAGCTAAAGGCTGCAAGGCCACAGACAGCAAGGCAAATGGGAAGAAAATATTTCTCGGGACTGGACCCCTTGGACGGCTGCAAGGTCTGGACCCAGTAGCAGAGAGGCCTGGATTTCTCCTTCCAACAAGAACCGACAGGGAGAAGACCAGAGGCAAAACAAAAACTAAAAGAACACAACCCAGTTGATTCTTAAGTAAATAAGCATTTATCTAGCACTAACTAGTGCCAGGCTGTGTGCTAGATGCTGAGGGTACAAAAATGAGTGATGACCCAGTTCTGCCTGCCCCAAGCTCCCAGTCCAGAGGGGTGTAAGGCACGCCCCCCCATGGCAAGTGTGACTACAGCAGCCCTAGAAGCCAAAGGCAGCAGGAGCCTTAAAACAGCCCCCTCTTGCCCACCCCACGGACCTGGCCCAGGACCAGGCACACAGAGCCATCAAGAAAGACTAAAGGAATGAGTGTTTGAGAGGTTTGAATTCCATGCTGGCTTCTAAAGAAGCTCAGACTCTTCAAAAGGAAAGAGGCCCCTAAATGTCCTTACCTACTGTGACTCCCCCTAAAAATCCCTCAGCTCGCATGTATTCACCCAATTAAAAAAGAAAAGCGAACAAGCCCCAATACCTCAAAATCAGCCTCATTACTGGTGTCCTTCAGTTGAATTTTAAGGGAGTTTGGTATCTCCTATTGTGATGACAATAGAGGGAACTCCAACGACACTCCTATTAAAACTCCTTGGGAACCAGGCTCGGTGGCTCAGCCTGTAATCCCACGCCTTTGGGAGGCTGAGGTGAGTGGATTGCCTGAGCCCGCGGGTTCGAGACCTGCCTGGGCAACTTGGCGAGACCCCCATCTCTACAATAAAATCCAAAAAATCAGCCGGGCGTGGTAGCGCACGCCTGTAGTTCTAGCTACTCGGAAGGCTGAGGTGGAAGGATCGCCAGAGCCCAGCAGGTCGAGGCTGCGGTGGCTGGGAGCGTGCCACTGCACTCCAGTCTGGGCGACAGAGTGAGACTCCAACTCAAAAAAAAAAACACAAAAAACTCCTTGGGCACCCACTCCATCTTTTTTTCTGCTCCTTTAGAAAAAAAATCAAAGGAGTTAGATTGGAGGCAGTTTCTCAAAGTCCAAGAACGGTCTTAGGACCAGCCTCTGTTATGACAAAGACCTGCTAGGGGCCCTCAGAAGGGTTCTTTCTGTTTAGGACCCTGTTATGTCTAGTCAGAGCCCAGAAGCTAGAGGCCACACCATCTAAAAATGACCACTGGACTGCCCAGGCACCTCCACTGAAGGGCCCTACAGAAGGAACAGGGCTGACAGTAGGATACTGATGGAGAATAGATGCCTGATTTGTTAAAGTCAAGTCTTGGCCTTAATTACGAGGCAGCCTTAAAGCAGTGTGCTCCAGAAGCATGGAGCCAGACAATTTAAATTTTTTAAAATGTAATGCCCAAAACATGCTTCAACCATCTGAGTATTTCCAACTAAGGTCATCAGAGTGGCAAACCCAAAATATCTAGATGATCTTCCTGGCTTCTATGATCTTTTGCATTTCATACCACATTCTTTTATACAATTCTGTATAGCACTATCTATTTGAGAGCGCACAAAATTTGGAGACCATTCAAATACTGGCATTAAACCAGGGTTTTGGATGCTAACTGACATGTGATTCTGATACGATCATTTATTTTTAGTTTTAACTTTTACTTCTCAACCCTCAGTTTCCTCAGCTGTAAAATGAAAATATCTACTTTTGTATGATTGTGGCATGACATAAATAATACATGCCTAAGAGGCTTTGGAATATAAAATGCTAGGTAAACACAAATTATTTCCTCTCTCTGTTTTTCTGTTGGGTATTTTCCCTTCTCTATGAGACCAAATTGACATTGGTTTCACTGTTTCTGAAAACCGACAACGCTAGCCTGGGCAATTTGGCAAGACCTCATCTCTACAATAAATCAAAAAATTAGCCGGGTGTGGTGGCACGCGCCTATAGTTTCAGCTACTTGGAAGGCTGAGGCAGAAGGATCCCAAGCCCAGCAGGACGAGGGTGCAGTGGTCATGCGCAACAGTGTGAGACTGCTAATCAAAAAAAAAAAAAGAAAGAAAAAAAAAGAAAACCTGAAACGTGTATTTATTATACAAACATAGGAAGAAGTCCCATTAGCCATGGGTGTGGAAAAAAATCTCACTAACTGCTGAAACAGTTACTCCCTTGGGTACAAGGGAGTTTATTATACTAGTCTATCTGTTTTTGTGTAAGTCTAAAAATCAGTTTAAGGTTGGGCATGGTGGCTCACACCTGTAATCCCAACACTTTGGGAGGCAAGAGGACTGCCTGAGACCAGGGGCTCGAGATCAACCTGGGCAATTAGGTGAGATCTCATCTCTACAATAAATCAAAAAAATTAGGCAGGCATGGTGGTAGTTCCAGCTACTAGGAAGGCTGAGGCAGAAGGATTGCCTGAGCCCAGGTGGTTGAGGCTGAGGTAGCTGTGAGTTTGGGCAACTTGGTGAGACCTCATCTCTACAATAAATCGCAAAAACTAGCCGGGGGTGGTGGCGTGCGTCTGTAGTCCCAGCTACTTGGAAGTCTGAGGCGGAAGGATTGCCTAAGCCTAGCAGGTCAAGGCTACAGTGGCTGAGAGTGTGCTGCTGCACTCCAGCCTGGGCGACAAGAGTGAGACACTGACTGAAAAATAAATAAATAAATAAATAAATAATAAAATCAGTCTAAAATAAATAAATGAAGCCTCACCCTCTTAGGCAGAGGCCAGGGGCCTGATCAGTGTATTTTTTTTTTAAAGCTCAAATTGACTGCCCAGTATACACAATAAGACTAGGGCTAATGACTGCTTTGGGTAGATTCAGCTTTTATAGCACAACCCTTATTTGGAAAACAAAGACCAAATGCAAATGAAGACTGCCAAGAATATTGGACCACAGTGGGGTTTCTTGAGTAGGTGCAGGGTTCCCCGGTGCCCAGTTCATAGGGTTCTTCAGGGAACAAACCATGTTAATTTGTCCCTTTGGGTGGACACATCTTAAATTCTGAATATGGAATCAGACTTTGAACCTATATTAACTGGTATTTCACAACCAGCGTTTTTAGTTTTTTTCTTTTTTCATCAGGGTCTCATTTGGTCATCCAGGCTGGAGTGCAGTAGTGCACTCACGGCCCACCACAGCCTCAATCTCCTGGGCTCAGGTGGGGCTTCTGCCTCAGCCTCCTGGATAGCTGGAACTAAAAGCACATGCCACCACCCCTGGCTAATTTCTTAATTTTTGTTTTTGTAGAGACGAGGTCTTGCTATGTTGCCCAGGTTGCTCTTGAACTGCTGGGCTCAAGCAATCCTCCCACCTTGGCCTCCCAGAGTGCTGGGATTACAGGGGTGAGCCACCACACCCAGCTGACACAGCCAGCATTTCTGATGCCAGCCTTCTAACAGTAAGAACAGTTTCATCAAAGGATCCTAGGGAGCTTGAAAACCCCAAACAGAAGGGGGCTACAAGGAGAGAAGAACAGTGAGAGTGGACACAGAGAACAGAGTTTTTAGCAGAAGCTTTGGGAAATTCAGGGCAATGTTTCCTTGGTCGTCAGATTTTAATAACTGAAAAGGAGATCTGGCTAAAGAACGAGTCACCTTGCTGCAGCCTGTGTGTGATGCCTCTTACGGTTCATGTAGCACTTTCCATACATGATCTAATTCCCCCTCACAACAACTCTGAGAGATGACAGATGGCATCACCCCTCTTTTAACAGATGTGGAGACAGGCTCGAAGGCTGACTTGTCCAGAGTCTTAGAGTAAAATGGATCTCAACCTTGATCTTCTGACCCTCTCCTCATCCGCCCCACCTTCCGTGTAGACCCCATGGTTGGGGGCCATCAAGCCTGGAGGTCTGTGGAATATTCTTATGGGGCCTGAAAAAGAGGCAGCTCTTTGCTTTTTATTTTTTTGTTTTTGGAGCTTCTTGTTCAAAACATATGACACTGTACCCACTAACTTTTTAACAGGGCTGAAAATCACTGAAGTCTTTTTTCAATCATAGTTTTTAAATAAATCTAACGTGAGGCCCAAATTACTTTAGTCGAAGACTCTTTTCCCCAAGCAAAAGAATCGGCTCCTTCCTCTGTGCCGCTCAGTAATGCAGTCAAATGTTCAGAAAAATGCAGTACAATTTCTGATGCAGTCTTAACCCTTAAAGTCTCTGGCTGATGTCAAGTCTGAGCCCAAACCCCCTCCCGGGGATGGCGCAGCCCGGCATCTGCATTATTCTCAGCTTTTTCCTCCTTTCGCAGTGGAGGAAGAGTCCCTCCCCCAGCAAAGGCCAGATCTTCCTTTCAAGACCTTCTCAAGGGCTCTGCTCAACTGACCCAACCCATTTCTCTAGATCCATCACTCCCTCTCCACTGATCTTTCTCATCAGCACACAAATATACCATCGTGTTAAACAAACAAACAAACAAACAAAATCCCCTCTCACTTCATGCACATGGCCTTCCAGCTCCCACTCCAATTCTCTGCTCCTCCCTCGCCCCTTCATGGTCAAATTTTGCCGAAAAGTTGACTATACATCCTATCTAAAGTTCCTCGCTCACAACCTTTTCCCAACCCTCTCCAGTTGTGGTCCCACCCCATCCTCATTCCACTGAAACTGTTCTTCACAAAGTCACCGATGGATTCCATTTTGCCAAACCCAAAGGCGACTTTTCTGTCCTTATTAACCTCATGAAACATCACACACACACATACACACACACACACACACACACACACACACACACACACCCTTCACGCTGCCTGTCCTCTCTCTTCAAGCTCCTTAGGACATCTCATCAGGTCTCCTAGATTTAAATACGCTCTCCATGCTGATGGCTCCCACATTTTTTTAACTTGTGCTAGACGAGACACTCTATCAGACTATCTTTCTCATATAACAGGCATCTCAAACTGAAATATTTTGATTCCGCTCCGATGCCTCCCAATGTTCCCCCATCTCAGCAAATAGGGCCACCATGTACCCAGTTGCTCAAGCCAGAAAACTTGGAGTTATTCTAGATCCTTCTCCCCACCCCACCCCCATCCCACCAAACCCCACAGCAGGCCCACCCATTCTGCCTCTAAATGTACATCTCACACCCACCAGTTCCTCTCCACACCCCCTTGCTTCATCCACCCCACCTGCCTCTTCACTGTGCTCCCCAGGTCCACGCCTTTCTCTGTTGTCTCTTCACAAATGCAGTCCCCGTAGAACATGAGTGAAGGGCTTCCCACGCCAGATGTTCAATGCCTTCTCACTACCCTTTAAATGAAATCCAAACTTTTTCAAGGTCTAGGGAGTCCTGCACAGTCATCCCATGCTGCCCTCTCTCCCTGGCCCTTGTCTTCCTGCGCCTCTTCGAGTCCCCCAAAGCCAAAGTCCTCTGCACAGGCTCTCCTCTGCCTGGCGTGCTCTGTCTTCCGCCACCCCCCATCCTCAGAGAAACCTTTCCAGTCTTCTCTAAAGAAGTCCATCCAAGTCACTGCTCCCATGGTTTCATCAGAGCATTTATAACAACTGGAAATATATATTTCTTTACCCGTCCGTCTGCCTCTGGACTGTAAGCTGAGGTTGGAGTTAAGGGCATGGGTAGAGGGAGATAACTACATCTCTTTTAACTATCAACATATTCCTGGAGCTTTAACACAGCGCCCGGCAAATAGTAAGTGCTCAGTAAGTAGCACTTCCTTCATGCATGCAAGAAACCAGGGTCAACTACAATAAAAAGAACTGTTACGTTGTTCTGCCAGCCCACAGTTATCACTGCCATTGAGGCACACAGGTTCTTTGTCCCCTTCAACCTCCATCAAAAGAATTTTTATTTTTATGCTGCTAAACCAACACCCCAATCGGTCAGCAGATACCCGCCCAAGGCCCAGCTTACTGTCTTCCATGAGGAACAACCAAGAGTCATTTGTTTCTTGAGTTAAATCCAAACTACTACAGGCAGTTACTCTGAGAACTTAAAATTCTTAGAAAATATCACAGAGGCTTTTTTGTTGCGCGTTCTCTTTAACCCAAAAGAAAAGATTTATTAAGAGAGCCCTGGGGTCAAGCTCATGTTACTAAGACTATACTATTCCTTAAGAATGCCGCAACACCCTTGTCTAAAAGCATCCAGTAACTGGAGTCCAGCTGTTCCTGTCTTCCTCTCCCCACAAAATAAATCAACTGTTTTAGTTTTTCCTTTATTTCATTGGTTCCCCTCCAACATGCAAACTCAGAAATATTAATCCATGAGATCCCAGATGATTCGAATCCTCCTCAGCCACACAGTTTTATGAGGTCAGAAATAAAAGGAGCTGAATTCAACTGCTTTTAGCAGGACCATGAGCACGCACTTATACTACTGGGGGGCTGAGTCACTTGCCTAGATCTTTACTTTTTATGTCAATGTCCAAAGTCGATAAAAACATCAAAAGTTTTTCCCAAAAGTACTCCTGGTGGCACACACAGTATCCTAGAATTGACTAATATAATGTCATTATTATGAACCTTATCACAAATATTCAGCCAAATTCCAATTACCCACATGTGAATTCTCCACAGAAAGTGAGCAAAGCCACACTGGGCTTTCTGGTCTTCCACTCTTCCTCAAAGCTACCTCCTCCTGCTGCCTGGGAATAACAGCTCAATTAACCTTAGACTTGACCAAGCATTAGACAAGTAAACCAGCTGGCTGGAGAGAAAACGTCTAAGATGAACTGAAATTATTTTTGGTGCCTGGGATAACATGCTTCACTCTCTATTAGCACATTTAATTGGGAATTGTTTTGTCCAAGACAGTGGCAGGCTTTTATTCATAAGTATTTCCTTGCATTTGATGGTCAAGATCACCAGATCACTTAAGAGTCCTTTCTGGAATACCAATCCACTTTCTCCATGAGAAGACAAAAACAGAAGTTAATCAACTCACCCAAGTCCATGAAGCAATTTGGCCGTTGGCCCAGGAAGAGACCGTCAAGACCTCTGGAGACCTTGCTCACAAGACACAGAATTTCAGAGCCGGAAGGGAACTCACGGATCAAATTATGTGTTTTTAAGACAAAAAACTCAAAGCCAAGAAATGCCTAGAAATTGGTACCTTCCCCACTTTTCTTTCCAGTGATATTTCCCCCTGCCTTGAGCATCAAACCACCTTCAAAATTCTTTGTCACTTTACAAATACTGAAACTCGAGCCAACTACTGAATGCAAGACAGTTTTAATACTTCCTGACTAAACAACTTTATGGAGAATCTTTACATTTTCCAAAAAAGTGAGTGCTTCTGGTTAGTATGACCAACTTACCCATTAAAAGAGGAGAAAAGGGAAAAATTATAAATAAGCTTTGTTTTTTGTGGTCACACATCTTATTATATAAGCAGCAAAGAACACTACAGTCTCCTAACTCAACAAAAACCACAGGCCCAAATGGGTTAAAGGAGGCAAAACTGAGTACTTTCCACATAGTTCATAGAACAACTGTTTTCACAGCAAGCTCACATAAATGCTGTGTGATATTAACACATGCCTGCTATGTGAAAGCTTGCTTACCAAGCTGTAAAAAGACCCATGTTTACTATGGAACCTGCAAAATTAATCTTCTCAGTGCTTATAAAGCAGAAGGGAAACACTCTTTTGGGGCTGTCAAGCTGGCTTCTAAACAATTCTTTGGCGAAAATGGACATGCCTAGAAGGGCGGGGCCCAAAGAGATGTGTCACTCTGGGTATCAATTCCTATAAATCAAATCCTGACAATCACCACAATATTTTAAAACGAATGAATTATGATTCATGGGCCTTCAAATCTTTATTACCATAAGAACATTCTCGGTAGAAGAGGAAAAAAAATCCCACTGTGACTTGATTAATGGCCAAAGCAAGACAATAAAATAAATCTCATAAATATAAGGAAAAAAACCTGAATGACTGCTCTTGGCTCTGAGGTTAGGCATGTAAATAATTCCACCCTGGAATGAACATACATAAAGATTTTGTTTACCCTCCCAGCAAATACAACAACCAGACTTAGATTTTCATCGGGTAAAAACAAGAGCTAATTTGTTTAACTAATGCCTAGTTAGGAACCCTTGACAAGTGGCGATAATATTTAATTCCCAACTAATTCAACTCTCAAACTGCCAAATATCAAACCCTCAATCTGGAAATCTGATGTCAGGAAGGAAAGAAAAAAAGCACTGTCCATCAGTAATGTGTAGAGAGTTTTTTTTTTTTTTAAGTCCATTTTCCCCCAGCCCCCACAACAGAGCCTGCCTAGAGAACTGTGGAAAGCTTAACCAACCTTAGTTAACCCCACGGCCTACTGGTCACTCCCTAACTCTTACTAAACATTTGTGGGTTGGACCCCCTGGTGCTAAAATTGGTTTAAAGTTAAACTCCCAGCACAATTAAGGTACCTGACAGCCAAGACCTACAACTCTTCTGCAGAAATCGGTGGGCTCAGGACCAAGAAAACAGAGGCAAGGCAAGGCAAAGACCAGTTAACTAGTCAGGCGCTGAGTTCCCCCGCTTGCTATCCTGCCAGTGGGCATCAAAACCACATTTTCTATCGCCAAACTTCTGTCTTGAAAGGGTAAATGATGCAGACGACAGGTACTAACTGTGAAAACTCTTTTCTTAAAGCTCTTCTCCATGGCCTGCTGAAAAGTGCACCCAGACTGGCTTTCGGAAGGCATTTTTTTAAATGAACTCTTCAGCCACTCCTGGACGGGTCATTCGTGAGCATGACTTCCAAGCACTTTACAAGACAGCCCAGGCCACACTGGGAGCAACCCACTTCAACACGGTCACTTGCCAAAGCTGCGTCTAGTCTGGGGAAGAGTTTCCACAAAGCGGGCTCTAACAGGCCGGTTGGAAGGCACACAGAGGAACCAGAAGGCGTTTTCTTTTCACCTAAGGATGGCAGGCGCACATGTTCCAGCCCAATGCTGGCCAGAGGCTGCCTGCCAGGTGCTCTCCTCGGCCTCCGCCGGTGAATAGGCGGTTTGGTTTTGCTTTTAATATCCATTTCGCCAGACCACCAGCAGTAACTTCCAGTCTCCCAAACTGAAGTTGAGGAGTGAAGGGGCAGGTTTACCTCCTAAGACATTTCTCCCATCTGGGTGGCCACACTAACTTCTGGGGAGTACCCAGCCCCCACAGAGCCCGCCGGCGCATAGATATACACATATGCATCATGTCAAAAACCCCAAAAGGCACATCCCCAGAGTCCTGCGGTTTCTTGGCTGAAGAATGAGGGCATTATAACATCGCAACCTTTAACTGCAGACCCACCGTCACCACTACCCTTTAAGCCAGGGTTGCCAATTATAGCGCCCACCTCACCCCTCCCCCTTTGCCGGGATGCTGTGCAGCCCAGAGAGGGGAGAGGGAAGAAGGGAAGCAGGGAGAAGGCCCGCTTACATACTGAAAGTAAAAGGGGGGAGACTTTTCCTTCTCTGTCCCCCCACTCTTCCCTCGCACCACACCCCACCCTCATCTTCTCACGGAGCATCCCCCAACTAATTTTTTAAAAATGAAACTTAATAAGCTTCTTGCCTACCTTGGCTGTTTCTGCAACAAGTGCATGGGCAATCCGACAAGACCAGTCTCCGCTTGGGGGGTGGGATGGGGGGCGAGCAGAGCTGATGGAGTAATTTCAATATTAATTTATGTCAGCCGCCTTCTCACAGCGCTACTCACTTACAGTACTGCCCTCAGCCTGTAAACAAATATCGCTCCGCCAGGAAACATACTCCCCAGATGCAAGCCCCTCTCCCCAGCAGGGAACCTGGCCCCTCGCCCCCACCGCAAACAGTGTGCTCCCCGACCCTGGGTGGGAAGCTCCGGGTTTCCAAAGCACCAACCCACCACCTCCGCCACCACCCCAGCAAGAAACTTACTCGGTCCGTCTACGCCTCCACCCTCCCTTCAGGAAATCTACTCTCCATATGCATTCAGCCTCCCCGCAGGAAATCTGCTCCCCCCTCCCCCCTTCTATATACATGCACCCCTCCCTCTCCTCCTCCCCACGCGCCCTCCCCGGCCAGAAACTTACTAGTGAGCAAGCGTGCAGGCTCTCCTGATCCTGGAAACTTACTCCCAGATATAGCGCCCGCCAGCCCCCTTTCCCAGCCCTGCTCCCCTTCCTGCCCTCCGCGGCAAGCAACTCCAAACTCTCCGCATCCAGCCACTCTCCCTCCCCGGTGGAAATTTGCAGCGCCGGGCTGCGCGCGTGCATCCACCCTCCCCTTCAGGAAACTTACTCCCCATCTGCATGCACCGCCTCTCAGCCATCGCTTAGAGGGAAGGGGGTGTGCTGGGGAGACAGAAATACATATGTATCTCTCGCCCCTCCCCCGGCCGCAGCCCACTCGGGGCCGAGCCGCGGTAACCTGGCCTTACCTTTTGCATTGCTCCCACCCTCGCCCCCTCCCTTAGCCCTCCTTATCCGCTCCCCGGTACCCCCCCCTTTTTTTACCCATTACCCACCCCTAGCAACCGTTCCCAAGCTCCTCTCGGCCTTTTTTTTTTAAATCCAGGATGCAAATTCCTCCCCTGTCAGCAAATCGACTGTCAAATTATTTTCTTGCAAAAGGAGAAAGGCGGGGTGGGGGGAGCAGGAGAAAAAGGGGGGAGGGCGGGGAAAGGAGGAGAGGGACAGAGGAGGGGAGAGATATCCCTCCGCAGAGCTGGGTCTGGCAGCGGGCGGGAAGCAGGAAGTAAGGTGTCCAGCTCCGCGGCCGGCGGGTCCTCCGCCGAGGCCCCCGCCCGCGTCCCCTGTCCCCCGGGGCGCCGCGCTCCGGCGGGCGCGGGCAGCCCGGCGCATTGTTCGCAGCCTTCTCGGCAGTGCACCGCCGACTTTATTTGTGCGCTCTGCGTGTGCGTGAGGCTGCACCTTTTGTAGGCTGGCGAGTGTCTGGACGAGGATGGGACGGGGGACACGGGCCCAGTTGCGACCCCGTGCGGGACCTGTCAGCCCCGGGGTGCAGAGGACTGTCCGGCGTGGCCGGAAAATCGAGGCCCGGGAGAAGGCAGCGTGGCCGGGAAGCTGCCGCCCTAGACCCGGACCAGTGCAGGATTGCTTCCTGCGTAGCCGCCCCGGTTATTGTAACGCGCTTTGCAATCTAACGACTGGGGTTGGGTTTTTCGTTTATTTGTTTAAGGGTCTGCGAAGATGCCACGGTCTAGGCGGGCTGCGAGGAGACGGGCTGCGCCTACCCCCACCGCACCCTGGCCGCGGCGAGGCTGGGAGAGGGCTGGGGCTCGGGGAAGGGGCTGGAGGTTCGCGGAGCGCGCGGCTCCATCCCTCCGCCCCGATGGGGGCGGGGAAGGGGTGCCGCAGACGGCGCTGGAAATGCAGCTCTCTGGGGAGGGGTCTCCATCTCGGCGGCGCTGCAGGCCGGGGAGGGAGGTTGCCTAGGAGAGAGGCCGGGCGGCGAGGGGAGGGGAGGGGAGGGGGCGCGGGGGCTGCCGCGGCGCGCGCTCGCCCCTCCTCGCGCGCCATGACTGTGGAACGTGGTGCCGGGGAGGAGGGACGGCCGCCGGGGGCCGCCCGGGGCTGCTCGGCATTGGTGCGGAAACCCGAGCCCGGAGTCGCTGCCTCGCGCTGTCTCCTCCTCCTCTGCGGGGGAAACCGCTGCACCCAAACCGAGAGCAGCTGCGAGCAGGGGGCAGGGCGCGGACTGAAAGGCGAGCCAAGGGTTCAAACCTTGGCGGCGCGGACGGGGCTGGGGGGCGAGAGCAGGACAGCCCCCAGGTCCAGCGGAGGCGTGGCACCGCTCAGTCCCGGTGCAGGGGAGCCTAGCCCGAGACCCCAGCATGTCCAGACTTCTTTCCTGGTCCGAGGAAACGTGAACCAGAGGTAGTTCAGCGAAACATCTCTCCGAGCCGGGTTCGAGGCATCTATCTCATGGAGGGCCCGCAAGACAGAGTACTTCTTGCACGAAGGAAAGTTACAGCATCCATTTTTCAGTGTGGGTAGATCGCTACGCTCCTTTCCCCCAAATCTCACTCAGGGTAAATAGGCTTTTCCAGCTACAGACCTTCGACACTGTCCCGCACCCCACCCCCACCCGGGCGCTGGGTGTGGACACGGCTGGGGGGAGGCTATATGGGAGCTTAAAGCATGAGGTCATGGGCGGAGGAGGCTGCTGCCAAAAGCGGCCGAGGTTTTTGTGTTTTTTGAGGGGTAACGGTTCTCCATCTTCAGCAGTGGGAAGTCCTGCCGTCTAGCCCTACCGATTCCGGGGACCTGGGCCAGAGATCACCCGAAAGAGGAGGGGGATCTGGGCAGTGTAGCTCACTGAGCTTTTGGCCGGTGTCCAGCCCTATATGGAGCTCTTCCACATACGCAGAGAAAGCCGAGGGACAGCGCACAGTGTCGCGGGGACTGGGAAAGGCTTCAGATGCTGGCCTTTCCCCTCCTCAGCCCTCGGTCATCTTCCAACTGGACTTCTTTCTGCGGGACCCTCCTGCCCCCCTCTGACCAAGCGACTGGAGGGGTCTTTCTAAAACTCCTAATTACACTCCTGAAATGCCTTTAAACCCCTCCTCATTGCTCTTAGAATAAAGCCAAGTTCTGATGTCGCCTCTACAGACCTCTCCCTCCACCCTGCTCTTCCTAGTATATTGTAAGGCCCCAACGAGCTTTCTTTGTTCAAGGGAGCGGAGGGGGGAAAGCTAGCCCTTCCCCTTCCACTTCTTACTAACTCCTGTTAGACCTTAAGGATTCACTCAGCTGTCACTACCTCCAGGAAGCCTTCCTGAGGGTACACCCTTATCTCTAACTCCCTCTGGAGGGAAAGTTCCATCCTAGACCTCCCGGCAGCAGGACCGTGGTTGGAGCTGGCCACAGTAGCGGCCTTTTTCCAAGGAGGAACAGCCAAGTTAAGCTTGACCGCCATCACTGCCCAGGGACCTGACCTAAGCGGGAGTTGGCCAAGACATCCTCAAAGCACTCTAAAGAGACCTGGGAAAATTGCGCGCCGCCCAGAAACAGCACTTCCTCCTCCCACCTCCAGCACACACCCTCCCTTTTAATCTAAAGCTCCACCCCAGGGCAGATAAGGAACCAGAAGCGGAGAAAGTAAGTTAATCGCCCCAGGTCAATAGGGAAATTCACACCCTAGTCTTTCCAGCGCTTCAACCAGAAGCTACTGAGAAGGAAGGATTTGGAATTTGGGCCGAAGATACTGCTGCTACAAAGCCAAGGATGCTTTTGTCATTTTCAGAGGACTCTTACATGCTTGTCGCTGCTCTGTTCATTGCCAACAGAGAGTATTGCCAAATGGTCAGCGGTGCAGGCTCTGACCTTGGGCAAGTTACTTAACCCCCTTGGTTCAGTTTCTTTGCCTGTAGAATGGGAAGAACAGTACCCACAGTGTAGTGTATTGTGAGGTTTAAATGAGTTAATATTTGTAAAGACCTTAGAACAGTGACTTCCAGGAAAGCTATTATTTGTGAATAGGGTTATGTGCCCCGCCCCTTCCCAAGGACTCTAGAAAGTCAGATCCCCAGAGTCTCAATTGATTTAAACATCAAAAATCCCGGCTTGGTGGCTCAGCCTGTAACCCCTCACTTTGGGAGGCTAAGGTGAGTGGATTGCCTGAGTCCGCGGGTTCGAGACCCGCCCAGGCAACTTGGCGAGACCTCATCTCTACAGTAAATCAAAAATTAGCCAGGCGTGGTAGCGTGCGCCTGTAGTTCCAGCTACTTGGAAGGCTGAGGCGGAAGGATAGCCGGAGCCCAGCAGGCTGCGGTGGCCGGGAGTGGCCACTGCACTCCAGTCTGGGCGACAGAGTGAGACTCCAACTAAAAAAAAAAAAAAAAAAAAATAATCTGTGCCCTTAAGGACTGGGAAAGCGCCAATAAATGCACAGACGGTGCATACAAAGACCTCATTTAGCCCATAGAATCAACCCCCAACCCCCAACAATGCACACTCTTGAAGGCAACCCACAGGGTGAATCAACCAAACCCAAGAGCACTGGTTCTGGACTCTTAGAATAAGGGTCAGAGTAGATGGCTGAAATCAACATATTAGCTTGTATCTTTGAAATCAGAGTCAGGCTGACATAGGCCCAATCTTGGTACAAAACTGTCCTGCATAACTGAAGCCCTCCTAAGACTGCAAAAAAAAAAAAAAAGTAATGGGATCATTATTACTACTGCCTTGAGATCATAGTCTCCCCATTCTCAGCACTTACCCTCATGGCAAAAGACTTTTTAAATGTTGTTGTGTTTTTTTTTGAATAGGTGTAATGCATTAACATGGTTCCAAATTCAAATAAACAGCAAGAAATGAGCCGCGCTTGGTGGCTCAGCCTGTAATCCCATGCCTTTGGGAGGCTGAGGTGAGTGGATTGCCTGAGCCCGTGGGTTCGAGACCCGCCTGGGCAGGCGAGACCTCATCTCTACAATCAATCAAAAAATCAGCCAGGCGTGGTAGCGCACACCTGTAATTCCGGCTACTCGGAAGGCTGAGGCGGAAGGATTGCCAGAGCCCAGCAGGTCAAGGCTGCAGTGGCCGGGAGCGGCCACTGCATTCCAGTCTGGGCGACAGAGTGAGACTCCAACTCAAAAAAAAAAAAAAAAAAAAAAACCAGCAAGAAATGTCCCTCCTTCCTACCCTACCCTGTCTGCCACCCATCAGTGTTCCCTCTGTGGAGGCAACCAGGGTTAGCAGTTTGAAGATGCGTTTAACTGCTTTTCAGCTGAGAACTCTGGAGAACTCTGTGGATGCCTATGTAAATCTTTATGTCCAAAGCTCCTTTCTCCAATCCAGGCAGAGCCACCACCCTATCCCTATCCCCACTCCCACCCTTCCCACCCCATTCAGCCTCAATCCTAAGCAGGTTCTGTTAACAATGACAGCCACCGTTTCCTGAGCTCCTAAAAAAACAAATGATTAAACACTTTGTGGTTCTTTTTCCTCTACACTAATAATCGCTAACATTTATTGAGCACTTTCTATGTACTGGGCACTGTGCAACGTACTAGATATGCATTGTCTTATTTAATCTGCCCCAAGTCATCGTCTTATCCTTCTGTACAGATGGGGACAGACATGGAGGCTCAGAGAGGTTATGTAACTTGCACCGATTTGCATCTAGGCCAACCTGAACCCAAACCCTTTCTCTTAAATATCGGCCCTCTTGCCTATCTGCAGCACAGAAATTCTGGGAGCCTGCATCAGAGCGAGTGGAAGGGAGACCTTAATTTAGGCAGACCTTAATTCAAATTCTGCATCTGGCCCCTGGCAGCAATGAGACCTTGAGGGGGATACTTAATCTCTCTGAGGCCCAGTTCATCTGTGAGTCTCCATACCTTCTTCATTGGTTTAATACAAAGGTTAAATGCATGTAAATAATGGCTTTTAAATGCCTAGTAAACGACTAAATAAATGTTTAGATCTTGTGTCGATCTGGTTTGAATAAACTAATTGTTAAAAAGGTATGTTTGAGACAATCAGAGAAATGCATGTGGACCTGATATCATATATTAAGAGGTTAACAATTTATCAGCCTGGGCAACATAGCAAGACCTTGTCTCTACAAAAAAAAAAAAGCAAAAAAATTGCTGGGTGTGGTGGCACGTGTCTGTAGTTCCAGCACTTTGGGATGCTGAGGCTGGAGAATTACTTGAGCTCAGGAGTTCAAGACTAGCCTGACAACATAGTGAGACCTCATCTCTACAAAAATAAATGATTAGCCAGGCATGGTGGCATGCACCTGTAGTCCCAGCTACTGGGGAGGCTGAAGCAGAAGGATCTCCTGAGCCCAGGAAGTCGAGGCTGCAGTGAGCTGTGATTGTGCCACTGTACTCCAGCCTGGGTGACAGCATGAGGTCTCAACTCAAAAAAAGTTTGGTTTTTTTTTTTTTTTGTTAGACATGATAATAGCATTGCACTTATGTTTTTCAAAAGTTTATTGGAAGTCGGGCTCGGTGGCTCAGCCTGTAATCCTGCGCCTTTGGGAGGCTGAGGTGAGTGGATTGCTTGACCCCGCGGGTTCGAGACCTGCCAGAGCAGGTCTCTACAATAAATCCATCTCTACAATAAATCCAAAAATCAGCCGGGCATGGTAGCGCATGCCTGTAATTCCAGCTACTTGGAAGGCTGAGGCGGAAGGATCACCGGAGCCCAGCAGGTCGAGGCTGCGGTGGTCGGGAGCGGCCACTGCACTCCAGTCTGGGCGACAGAGTGAGACTCCAACTCAAAAAAAAAAAAAAGTCTATTGGAGATGTATAATGAGGTATTTATACATATATTTAGGATTTATTTTCAAATACTTCAGCCCCCTTTTCCAAAAACTACTAGCTAAATAAAAGTAGCAAAATATGGAAAATTGTTGAAGTTATCCATGATTCCACATGGAATCTTCCATATAGTCTCCCTACTTTGTTGAATGTTTGAAATGTTTCAATAATTTTGAAATGCATTTAAAATAAAATAAATATAACCTATTTTAAAACATTAAAATTAAAAAGTATTAGGCTTATTGAATTACTACTAACTGCTATCAATAGGTATAAAAATATTTAAATCACTGAAATATAGTACTAGCACACAGTAGGCATCCAGAAATGAGAATTTTGTCACTGTGAGCCATTCAGCGTAGTAGGCAAGCGATAGGGTGTGCAGACAGACTTGAGCCCTGTGGAGAACAAGACAGGCAGAGGTCATTTTGTTAAGGACTCACTTAACCCCAGAGAGGGCAACACACAGGAAAGTAAACAGAAGGAAAAGTGAGTGGCAGAGGAAAAGGCAGATTAAAATTCGAGGCTAATTTTCCCCAAAAATATATGTTACTGTAGAGACACTTCAAAAATGCATGGACTTGGAATCAGATGCACCAGGTGAAATTTTCAGCTCTGTGTTTCCAGTTCTGCTACCCACTCCCGAACTGTGACTGAGTTCTCATTTGTAGTTTAGATACAAAACCTCTCTGCTCCTTCCACCTGTCCAGACTGCTCAGAACGCTACTGACTTTCCCAGGAGAAAGCTTAATTCTGAGGCCACACTGGTGACTTGCCTATCTCAGGATCAAATCAGAGCTGGATGGAAACAGAAATGCATCTAACTCATAGCCAAATGAAATGTTTTAGGCCCAGTGAGCATGCATGTATCATTCTTGGAGTAATTTTTCCTGCTCTGGATTTAAGCAGCTGGAATTATTTTTACATATGACCCGATTTTGAAATGAAAGTTTGTCCTCTTTAAGAGAAAATTTACATTTCAAGGAAAAGATAAGACAATACATTTGGTAACTCTTCAAAGAAATGAACTCTCCCCTTAACCCCTTAATAAAAGTGGAACTTTGAGAGAGCTTCTTAAATGCTGGAAAAACTGGAGGCATGGACACATAGGGAGGGAAAAGCACAGGAAGAAAAACACGAACTCTGCTTCCCACTCTGCCCATCACAGCAGAAAGAAGACTCAGAGAGGCAACAGGAACAAATCAAGAGGACAGACCAAGTCAAGTATGTGCTTTAGGAATTAGTGATGGATATAATCTTTTTTTTTTTTTAGTTGGAGTCTCATACTATCGCCCAGACTGGAGGGCAGTGGCACACTCACGGCCACCCCAGCGTCAACCTGCTGGGCTCTGGTGATCCTTCCACCTCAGTCTTCCAAGTAGCCAGAACTGCAGGTGCACACTACCACGCCCGGCTAATTTTTTTTTTTCATAGTAGAGTTGAGATTTCGCCAAGTTACCCAGGCTGATTTCGAACCCACGGGCTCAGTCAATTCACTCGTCTCGGCCTACCAAAGTGCCAGGATTACAGGCTGAGCCACTGAGCCCGGCCAGTGATGGAAATAACTAATACAGTTGTTGAATAAGGCTCAGCTGCAGTAGGGGCAAATGAGTCGGTGGCAAGTGAAAACAATAAAATAATGGGGTTGTAGGGTGTTTCTCAAACCCTTGTTTCTTTGCCATGCTTGAATCTGTAACAAGCAAAGCAATTAAAGTGAAAACAATTGGGGCACACAGGGCTTATGGAACTTCACTTAAAAACCAACATGGCCAGGGCACAGTGGCTCACACCTGTAATCTCAGCATTTTGGGAGTTCAAGGCAGGAGGATTGCTTGAGCCCAGGAGTTCAAGACCAGCATGGGCAACATAGTGAGACCTAATCTCTTAAAAAAATAAAAATAAAAAAATTAGTCGGGCATGATGGCATGCACCTGTACCCAGCTACTCAGCAGGCTTAGTCTGGGAGGATTGCTTGAACCCCAGAGATCGAGGCTGTGGTGAACTGTGACCGTGCCACTGCACTCCCACCTGGGCAACAGAGTGAGACCCTGACTCAAAAAAAATTAAACAAACAAAATGAAAAAGCCGGGCACGGTGGCTCATGCCTGTAATTCCAACACTTTGGAAGGCTGAGGTGAGCCCAGGGGTTTGAGACCAGCCCGGGCAACTTGGCGAGATCTCGTCTCTATAATAAATCAAAAAGTGATCTGGGTGTGGTGGTGTAGGCCTGTAGTTCCAGCTACTTGGAAGGCTGAGGCAGAAGGATCCCCTGAGCCCAGCAAGTCGAGGCTGCAGTGGCTGTGAGCATGCCACTGCACTCCAGCCTGGGCAACAGAGTGAGACTCCAACTCAAAAAAAAAAAATTAAAAAATTAAAAAATAATAAATAAATAAAAATAAGTAAATCAATACATACGTAAATAAAAATAATTTTAAAATGAAAACTCAATAAAGCAGCTTATTTACTGATAGTCACCTCAACCCTCAAGTCTGTTAAGGATGGTGTTGAGAGAGCTGGCCTTACTCAAGACAGGAGGCCTACTGGTATTTGTTTAGTAATACTAAGAGATCACTATCTCTGGCAAGTTTCTAGCCAGAGAGAAAATAGGTTCCAGGATATGAGAATGCTCTCAGTTTAAGTCACATAAAAAAAAAAAACAAAAACCTTGGATGTTTAATAGATTCTATATCTAATACAAAAAGCAAAAAAGCAATTAGCTGGTATGAATAACTGCCAAAAATTCCTGCCCCTGCCCAGGAGGCGTGCTTGGGAGACACACGTTTCAGCTACGGGACTAGTGCAGGGTGGGTGGTGTGCAAGGGCTGTGGTGGCCCACAATAGTTCCTAGCTTCAAGTAGGTCCCAAGTGAGTGGCTTTGTTAGTTGTGAGGGTGAAGAAAAGAGAGAATTAGTTAATTTCCTGCTGCAGATGCAAATCTATTAAAAAGTTTTAAATTGCACAGTAGTATAGATAACAGCTCCTTTTCCAGAACACTTAATGGAGCCACAATTCTTTTTAAGTGGGAGAGAGAACACATGAGACCTTGCATTAGAAAGAATCCTAGCAGAAAACAGGTCACACATTCAACAGCTAACTGAGGGGCATTTAAGGTAAGTACTATCTACAATAGGGTGCAGGCAGGGCCAGCTCCCTGGGTGTGCCACCGATGCAGTCACACTGGACCCTAGATTTAGAAGGGTCACACACTCAGCTTAATGCTTTGCGGTTGCCATCTTGAAACTCAGTACTTTTTAAACAAAGGGCCCTACATTTTCATTTTACACTGGGCCCCACTTTTATGTAGCCAGTGGTCTATGCACGATTAACAGACACTAACAAGAGGTGGTATCACACCAAAGGACTAAAAACGGTGTGGATCCTTTCCCATCCTAGGTCAGAAAGGGCAACAGTGAGAAATATCTGGAATGGGGAGACAGCTGACACAGAGGCTGTGGCTGTGACTGTAGCTGTAAGAGAAGATCACTTAACAGTAGCCGAGGCCTTCAGCAGAGGAACATAGACACAGCCAATCCACAGCCTACAGAGAGAGAGAGAGAGAGAAGCAGGTGAATAAATACCCCAGCTTCTTTCTCTCGTTTGTGCCTCCCATAGCTGAATCTAACAGGAAGTCAGAGTATGGGAGCCCATTGATGAAATCAACGGAGGCCAGCTTGCCAGGGTACATAGAGTACAGTAGAGAAAGGCAGACAGTGCTGAGGTGAGAGGATTGCTTGCAGACAGGAGTTTAAGATCAGCCTGGACAACATAGTGAGACCCCATCTCTATTAAAGAAAAGTTTTTAAATATCATTTTTTTAAAAGAGAGAGAAAAAAGTAGAGAGAGCAGATCTGGAAAGGGTAAATGGAGAGTATCCAGCCCAACACTAGATATTTCAGCATCATGGTTAAGAGTAAATAAAATACAAGTATCCCAAACAACAAATTTCACTTAAGAACTTTAACTGTAATGATTTTTAAAGAACAGTCATTTGGCATGTATGCTGCACAAAGTTTTACACATTTTTAAAGGAAAAACAAGATTATGTATGAATTTTCAGAAAAAAAGAGAGGCTTGGGTCAGATTCTCACATCTCCTCTCATCCTTAGGCCACTATCACAACAAAAAATGCCTTTGACAGGCATAACAGCTCCAGAATTGCAAGGGCCACTGAATAGAGTATATTTCAACAGAGAAGATTTGGGTTTAATTACATAGTAGTTAATAACTTTTACGTAAGAGGAGCACTGAAAAGCCAGTACAAAGGGAGTTCATGATGCTGAGTTGTAACCATTTTGACTACTCAGTTCCTCTGAATATTTTTCAACTACCCAGTTCACTTTGAAAAAAGCTAAATAGCACTGATTAACTTGGATTCCAGTCAGAGTTCCTAACTATTCAGAAATGAGCAAGCTAATTATCCTTTATGATATCCTTGAAAAACAAAGATTTTGATACAAATGTAAACAGATTGCAGGGACACAATCTTGAATTTCAAATTAAGGTAAAAGTCAAAGAAAACACAATTAACCGTTTTATTTATTTATTTTTTATTTTTGAGTTGGAGTCTCACTCTGTCGCCCAGACTGGAGTGCAGTGGCCGCTTCCAGCCACTGCAGCCTCGACCTGCTGGGCCCCGGCGATCCTTCTGCCTCAGCCTTCCAAGTAGCTGGAACTACAGGCGCGCGCTACCACGCCCGGCTAATTTTTTGATTTATTGTAGAGATGAGGTCTCACCAAGTTGCCCAGGCGGGTCTCAAACCCGCGGGCTCAGGCAATCCACTCACCTCAGCCTCCCAAAGGCGCGGGATTACAGGCTGAGCCACCGAGCCCAGCTGAATTGTACATTTTAAAATGGTTAGAGCCGGGCTCGGTGGCTCAGCCTGTAATCCCGCGCCTTTGGGAGGCTGAGGTGAGTGGATTGCCTGAGCCCGCGGGTTCGAGACCCGCCTGGGCAGCGAGACCCTATCTCTACAATAAATCAAAAATTAGCCGGGTGTGGTAGCGTGTGCCTGTAGTTCCAGCTACTTGGAAGACTGAGGTGGAAGGATCGCCAGAGCCCAGCAGGTCGAGGCTGCTGTGGCTGGGAGCGTGCTACTGCACTCCAGTCTGGGCGACAGAGTGAGACTCCACTAAAAAAAAACCCCAAAAACAACAACAAAAAAAACCCCAAATAAAATGTACAATTCAGTGGGGTTCAGTACATTCACAATCTTGTGTAGCCATTACCTCTATCTAGCTCCAAAATACTTTTTTTTTTTTGAGTTGGAGTCTCACTCTTGCCACCCAGGCTGGAGTGCAGTGGCACACTCCTGGCCACCGCAGCCTTGAACTGCTGGACTTAGGCGATTCTTCTGTCTCGGCCTTCCAAGTAGCTGGAACTACAGGCGCATGCCACCACTCTCGGCTAGTTTTTTTGTGTGTGTGTGTGATTTATTGTAGAGACAAGGTCTCACCAAGTTGCCCAGGCTGGTCTCGAACCCCTGGGACTCAGGCAATCCTCTTGCCTCAGCCTCCCAAAGTGCTGGGATTACAAACTGAACCACTGCGCCCAGCCCCCAAATACTTTTATCACTCCAAAGGGAAACCCCACCCCCTTTAAGCACATTCTCCTTAGCCCCTAGTAAACACTATTCTACCTCTGTCTCTGGATATACCTACCCGGGTATTTTAGATCATATGAGTTGTACAATGCGTGACTTTTTAATGTCTAGCTTCTTTCACTTAATGTTTTCAAGGTTCAGCCATGTTATAGCATGTATCAGTATTTCACTCCTTTTTATGGATAAATAATCTTACATCGTAGGGCCCAGGTGTGGCAGCTCACGCCTATAATCCCAGCACTTTCGGAGGATGAGGCCAGAGGATAGCTTGAGTTCAGGAGTTTGAGACCAGCTTGGGCAACATAGCAAGACCTCATCTCCACAAAAAAATAAAATAAAATAAATTAGCCTGGCGTGGTGCCTGTAGTCTCAGCTACTCAGGTGGTGGAGGCAGAAGGATTGCCCGAGCCCAGGAGGCGGAGGCTGCTGTAAGCCATGATTATACCACTGCACTCCAGCCTGACAGAGTGAGATCCTGACTGGAAAAAAAAAATGCATTGTATGGATACATGATATTCATTAGTTGATGGACATTTGGATTGTTGGCACCTTTTGGAAATTCTGAATAATGCTGCGATGAGCATTCATATACAAGTTTTTGTTTGAATGCCTGTTTTTAATTCTTTTGGGGATATAGCTGGGAGTGGAATTGCTGGGTCATGTGATAATGCTGTGTTTACCTCTTTGAGAAACTGCTGAACTGTTTACATGCAATCTTTTAAAGAAAATTCACTGTTTGAAACCCTTTCGAAGCACCCATTGCAATCAATTAATATCATACCTGGAGTAATTAAGCCCATTCTTACCTACAAAATAAATGAATCCAAAAAAACTTTTATGTGAAAGATACCCTTATTAGCAATTAAATTATTAAAATTCATTTAATATTAGTTTATGAAAGTAATGAGTTCTCATTAAAGGAAAAATGTTAAAATACTCATATGCAAAAAGGAGAAAATACAGATCACTTGTAATTCACTGTGAACACTTATACACATACTTTTTGTTTTTTTGTTTTTTGTTTTGAGTTGGAGTCTCACCCTGTCGCCCAGACTGGAGTGCAGTGGCCGCTGCGGCCACCCCAGCCTCGACCTGCTGGGCTCCGGCGATCCTTCCACCTCAGCCTTCCAAGTAGCCGGAATTACAGGCGCGCACTACCTCGCCCGGCTCATTTTTTATTTATTGTAGAGATGAGGTCTCGCCTGCCCAGGCGGGTCTCGAACCCACGGGCTCAGGCAATCCACTCCCTCAGCCTCCCAAAGGCGCGGGATTCCAGGCTGAGCCACCGAGCCCGGCTACACATACTTTTTAAAAAACAAAAATGAGCCGGGCTCAGTGGCTCAGCCTGTAATCCCGCATCTTTGGGAGGCTGAGGTGAGTGGATTGCCTGAGCCCGTGGGTTCGAAACCCACCTGGGCAGCGAGACCTCATCTCTACAGTAAATCAAAAAAATCTGCCGGGCGTGGTAGCGCATGCTTGTAATTCCGGCTACTTGGAAGGCTGAGGTGGAAGGATCGCCAGAGCCCAGCAGGCGAGGCTGCGGTGTGGCCGGGAGCTGCCACTGCACTCCAGTCTGGGCCACCGAGTGAGACTCCAATTCAAAAAAAAACCCCAAAAAACAAACAAAAATGGACTTTAAACAAAAATGTTTATCAGTGGATCCAGCCTGAAATAGAAAGTGAAATTAAGTCAATGAAGTAAAATTAACCAGCAAACTTTTGAATAATAACAATTTCACTTCAGAAAGCACCCCTATCTAGTTTTTTCAATTCTGCCAATTACTCTAATAATTCGAAGCATGCTTTTTAGTTATGTATGATGATATTTATCTAGCAAGCCCATTCTGGCATTGTGTTACTGAGTCTACAGATAGAAGGATGTTTTGGGTTTTTTTTCCTATTGTTATTTTGCTTATTTATCTATTTAATTGACTTTTAAAATATTTGTTTTCTTCTTTGGAATTGAGTGGGGAACACAAGATTTTGGCAAACTATTTTTCAGATGAATTCAGGGTCCCTAGCTACGGACTGTCTTTTCTTTCTTATTTTCAATTAACATGCAATAAAACTAACTCTTGTATGTGTTGATGTGTGTACGGTTCTATGTGTAAACATCATTACAATCAGGAAACAGTTCTACCACCTACCCCAAAATTCTTTTTTGTTTGTTTGCTTATTTTGAGTTGGAGTCTCACTCTGTCACCCAGACTGGACTGCAGTGGCATGCTCCCGGCCACCGCAACCTCGACCTGCTGGGCTCCAGCGATCCTTCTGCCTCAGCCTTCCAAGTAGCTGGAACTACAGGTGCGCGCTACCACGCCCAGTTCATTTTTGATGTATTGTACAGAGGAAGTCTTGCCAAGTTGTCCGTGCTGGTCACGAACCCGCAGGCTCAGGTAATCCACTCGGCCTCCCTAAGTGCTGGGATTACAGGCTGAGCCCTCATCCCTAACCCCTGGCCACTCCTGACCTCTTCTCCACTGGTCTCACCTTTTTCCTGTCACATAAATAGAATCATATAGTATGTAACCTTTTAAGACTAACTTCTTAACTCCACGTAACCCCTTTGAGACCCATTCATGTTGCTCCATATATTAATAATAGTTTGTTCCTTTTTATTGCTGAATAGTATTCATATGAATGTATACAGTTTGTCCATTCACCCACTGAAGGACACGTGGATTGTTTCCAGCATTTGCCAATGATTACAAATAAAGTTGATATAAAAATGTGGGAATAAATATAAGATGCATTTCTCTAAGGCAAATAAGTGTAGGATCACTGGGTCATATAAATGTATGTTTAACTTTTTAAGAAACTACCTAACCGTTTTCCTGAATGGCTGCGGCACTTTATAGTCCCACCAGGAATGAATGAAAGTACCAGTTGCTCCACAAATTCATTCACCATTGGTAGGTATTGTCAAGCTTTATTGTTACTGGTTTTTTTGCATTTCCATTCTAAGAATTATGTGGTGGTAACTCATCTCATAGAACAATTTGCATTAATCTGAGTTTTCCTAATGGCTAAAGATGTTGAACATCTTTTCATATGCTTCTTTTCTTTTTATTTCTTAATTAATTAATTAATTAATTTTTTTGAGTCGGAGTCTCACTCTGTCGCCCAGACTGGAGTGCAGTGGCCACTCCTGGCCACCGCAGCCTCGACCTGTTGGGGCTCCGGCAATCCTTCCGCCTCAGCCTTCCAGTAGCTGGAACTACAGGCGCGCGCTACCACGCCTGGCTAATTTTTTGATTTATTGTAGAGATGAGGTGTCGCCAAGTTACCCTCGGGCTCAGGCAATCCACTCACCTCAGCTTCCCAAAGGCGCGGGATTACAGGCTGAGCCACCGAGCCCGGCCACATGCTTACTTTCTTTTCTTTTCTTTTCTTTTTTTTTTGAGTTGGAGTCTCACTCGGTCGCCCAGACTGGAGTGCAGTGGCCACTCCCAGCCACTGCAGCCTCGACCTGCTGGGCTCCGGTGATCCTTGCGCCTCAGCCTTCCAAGTAGCTGGAATTACAGGCATATGCTACCACGCCTGGCTGATTTTTTGATTTATTGTAGAGATGAGGTCTCGCTGCCCAGGCGGGTCTCGAACCCGCGGGCTCAGGCAATCCACTCACCTCAGCCTCCCAAAGGAGTGGGATTACAGGCTGAGCCACCGAGCCCAGCTAAAATATTTTTTTTTTTTTGAGTTGGAGTCTCACTCTGTCGCCCATACTGGAGTGCAGCAGCCGCTCCCGGCCACCGCAGCCTCGACCTGCTGGGCTCCGGCGATCCTTCCGCCTCAGCCATCCAGGTAGCCGGAATTACAGGCGCACGCTACCATGCCCGGCTGATATTTTGATTTATTGTAGAGATGAGGTCTCGCTGCCCAGGCGGGTCTCGAACCCACGGGCTCAGGCAATCCACTCACCTCAGCCTCCCAAAGGTGCGGGATTACAGGCTGAGCCACCGAGCCCGGCTTAAAATATTTTTTAATAAAAGCATTGGAAACAAACAAAATTCATTGGTTTTCTATCATGATAGGTATCTTTGTTTTAAGGATTATAAAAATTAAACTACAACAAGATTTTTGAACTGGGTTGCTTTCTTACTACTAAATTTTAAGAGTTTTTCTAGATATAAGTCCTTTGGATATATGATTTGCAAATACTTCCCTTAGTCTATAGGTTTTATTCTCTTAACAGTGTCTTTTGCAAAACCAAGTATTTAAAATTTAATAAAGCCCAATTTATCAAAACTTGTGTTTTGGTGTCGGGTCCAAGAACTCTTTCTCCAATCCCAAATCATGAACATTTCTACTATGCTTTTTTCTAAAAGTTTTATAGTTTTGCCTTATATTTTTACATCTATTGTGCATTTTTAAGTTAATTTTAGTTTAAGACATGAGGTTGAAATCAAGATTTATTGTTTTTAATTTTTTATGGAATACTTTTGCATATGGATGTTCAACTGTTCCAATACCACATGTCAAAAAAAAAAAAAGACTATCATTTTTTCCATTTAGTTGCCTTTGTACCTTTTTCAACAATTCACATTTATGAATCAATTTCTGGACATTTTATTATAATTAACTGATCTGTGCATCTATACCTCTGCCAACAGCACACTGTCTTGATTACTGTTGCTTTATATTAAGACTTAAAGTTGGGGAGATTGATTCCTTCTGCTTTAATTTTCTTTTAAAAGATAGTTTCGAGCTGGGCTCGGTGGCTCAGCCTGTAATCCCGCGCCTTTGGGAGGCTGAGGTGAGTGGATTGCCTGAGCCCGCGGGTTCGAGACCCGCCTGGGCAGCGAGACCTCATCTCTACAATAAATAAAAAAATCAGCCGGGTGTGGTAGCGCATGCCTGTAATTCCAGCAACTCGGAAGGCTGAGGCGGAAGGATCACCGGAGCCCAGCAGGTCGAGGCTGCGGTGGCCAGGAGCGGCCACTGTACTCCAGTCTGGGCGACAGAGTGAGACTGCAACTCAAAAAAAAAAAAAAAAAGGATAGTTTTGGCTCTTCTGGTTCCTTTGCTTTTCCAAATAAATGTTAGAGTCAACTTGTCTATGTCTACAAAAATCCTACTGGAATTTTTACTGGAATTGCATTGTCTGTAGATTAATATAAGCAGAATTGACATTTCTAACTAAATTAAATTTTCCAACCCATGAACACAGTATGTCTCTCCATTTTAAAAGTATAAAAATACTTTAAAAAAAATTTTTTTTTAAAAATAGAGATGAAGTCTCCCTCTGTTGTCCAGACTGGTCTTGAACTCCTGGGTTCAATTGATCCTCCCGCTTCAGCCTCCCAAAGTGCTGAGACTACAGGCATGAGCTACCACATCCACCTCTCTCCATTTATTTATGTCTGCTTTAAGTTCTCTTAGTGTTTGTAGTTGTCAACATCTATAGCTCTTGTACAAATTTTGTTAAATTTATACCTTTATTATTTGTGACTCTAATAAAGTCATTTATTAGTGTAGGAGAGTTTTCTTGATGATTCCTTGGGATTTTTCTACATAGAAAATCATATCTCCTGCAAATAGGAACAGTATTTTTCTATCTAATCTGTATGCCTTTTACTTCTTCACTCTGCCCTATTGTACTGGCTAAGGCTTCCTGTACTGTATTGCATAGGAGTGGTGAAAGTGGACATATTGGCTTTGTTTCCTATCCTAAGGAAAAACATTCAATCTTTTACCACTAAGTATTATGTTAGCTGTAGATATTTTGTAAATGGGCTGTATCAAATTAAGGAAATTCCCTTTTGCTTCTAGATTGCTGAGGTTTTATCATGAATGGATGCTAGGATTTTTGAAAAGCCTTTTCTGCATTGTTTGATATGTATTTGTCGCTTTTTCTCTCTAATTTTATAATATGGCAAATTATACTAACAGATTTTTTAATACAGAGCCAACCTTGCATTCCTAGAATAGACACTACTTGGTCATGATGATTCTTCTCATATATTGTTGGATTCATTTTCCTAATATTTGCATGAGACTTTTGTGTACTGTTCCTGAAGGGTATTGGTCTATAGTTTTCTTGTACTGTCTTGTTTGGTTTTGATATCAAGGTAATTTTAGCTTTATAAAAAGAGTTGGGAAATATTCCTTTCTCTTTTATTTTCTTAAAGGGATTGTGTAGAATTGGTGCTATTTGTTCTTTAAAAGTTTGGTAAAAATTCACCAGTGAAACTATTTGGGCCTAGAGATCTTTTTCTTTCATTGATTTTCTCTATTGTTTTTTTGTTTCCTTTCCTTTCCTTTTCTTCCTTCCTTCCTTCCTTTCTCTTTCTTTCTTTCTCTCTCTCTGTCTCTCTCTGTCTCTCTCTTTCTTTCTTTCTGTTGTAGTCTCACTCTTGTCACCCAGGCTAGAGTGCAGTGGCAGTCTCATGGCCACTGCAGTCTCGACCTGCTGGGCTGAGGTGATCTTTGTGCCTCAGCCTTCCAGTAGCTGCAACTATATACGCATGCCACGGCACCTGGCTAGTTTTTGTGATTTATTGTAGAGACGAGGTCTCACCAAGTTGCCTAGGCTGGTCTCGAACCCCTGGATTTAGGCAATCCTCTCACCTCAGCCTCCCAAAGTGCTGGGATTACGGGCTGAACCACCACGCCCGGCCAATTTTCTGTTTTCAATGCTATTGATTTCTGCTTTTTATTATTCCTTCTGTTTGCATTGGATTTATTTTGTTCTATTTCTTAGTTTCTTAAGGTGAAGCTTAATTTGTTTAATTTGAGATCTTTTTTTCCTAATGTAGGAGTTTTTTTTTGTTTGTTTTTGTTTTTTGAGTTGGAGTCTCACTCTGTCGCCCAGACTGGAGTGCAGTGGCCGCTCCCGGCCACCGCAACCTCGACCTGCTGGGCTCCGGCGAGCCTTCCGCCTCAGCCTTCCGAGTAGCGGGAATTACAGGCATGCGCTACCACGCCCGGCTGATTTTTTGATTTGTTGTAGAGATGAGGTCTCGCTGCCCAGGCGGGTCTCGAACCCGCGGGCTTGGGCAATCCACTCACCTCAGCCTCCCAAAGGCGCGGGATTACAGGCTGAGCCACTGAGCCCGGCTGAATGTAGGAGTTTTAATGGTGTAAGTTTTCCTTTAAGCACTTGTCTCAGTCCATTCCTGCTGCTATAACAAAATACCTCAGGGAATGGGGCAGCCAGGTTGAGCCACAGTTGGGGTGGCTATAAAGCACTACACTGGAATGTTTGCATCAGAAAGTTGAAGTGGCCCTTGACAACAAGCCCAAGGTCCCAAGGGCACCCTCGTCTTGTTTGAAGGCACTCTGCTCTCAAGACCCTTGCACTCTGGGCCTGTGATGGGAGATGCAGCCCCTAGAAACTTCAAAGAAACTTCAGGGTCATTCTTCTATTAACTTGATAAATAGCATCTGACTTCCTTCATCCATACTAATCTTATCAAATAGGTCATTTGGCTACATTCTTAGTGTTCTTTCCCAAGCATGCTTTTTTATTCTTTACAACCTGGCCAGGCTGAGAATTTCCCAACACTTTAAGTTCTGCTTCTCTCTGAATTATATGTTTTGTCTTTAATTTGTTCCTCTCTTATTGCATTTTACTATAAGCAGTTAAAAGAAGCCATGCCAGATTCTCAACACTTTGCTTAGAGATTTCTTCTACCAAATATCCTAGTTCATCACTCATATGTTTTGCCTTCCACAAAGCACTAGAACACAATTCAGCCAAATTCTTTGCCATTTTGTAACATTTCCTCAAGTTTTTATTTTATTTAGTATTTTATTTATTTTTCTATTTTCCGATTTGTTTTAAGAGTGTTCATCTGTACCTCTTTGAACATAGTTACAAAAGCTGTTTAAAAGTCTGTCTCATAATTACAACATCTGTATTTTCTTGAGTTTGGTGTTTTTTTATTGTCTTTTGGCTTGTTAGTTGAGGTCTTCCTTGTTCTTTGTGCACTGTGTAATTTTGGGTTGTACCCTGTGCATTTCTTTTTTTTTTTTTTTTGAGTTGGAGTCTCACTTTGTCGCTCAGACTGGAGTGCAGTGGCTGCTCCCGGCCACCGCAACCTCGACCTGCTGGGCTCCAGTGATCCTTCCTCCTCAGCCTTCCAAGTAGCTGGAAATACAGGCGCGCACTACCACACCCGGCTAATTTTTTTGATTTATTGTAGAGATGAGGTCTCACCAAGTTGCCCAGGCGGGTCTCAAACCTGCGGGCTCAGGCAATTCACTCACCTCAACCTCCCAAGGCGCGGGATTACAGACTGAGCCCCTGAGCCCGGCTCCCTGTGCATTTCTAAGGGTAAAAACAGGAGACCTCAAAAATTAGGATTTGTTAGTAGTTTTTTCAGGTTTAATTGAGTTCTGTAATATCATTACAAACCATTGATTATGAAAGAGAATTGTCTGTAATTGGGCATACTTTTTGAAAAACTTCACACTCCATATGTACGCAAAGGCTGATGTTGAATTCCATTGCTTTTAACCAAATAAATAAAAGAGCATTCTTTTATTTTTCTAAGCAATAATATATTACGCTGGTATGCTCGTTGGAGCCATACTACTTGTTAAGTTATTAAAATATTTTTGATAGTTGTGACTCTAGCACCTTGAGTCTCTCTCCAGCCCTCCATAACCTCAGCTTTTTCTTCAGGATACTTCAAACCTCCCTTAATCCAGCAAATAAAGAGTTAATATCTGACTAGGTAGGGAGCCTATTGGACCCTGCTCCGGTGCTGTGGTTGCAGACCATTTAGATTGGTCAAGGCCAGTACCTACTGGTCATTAAATATTTGAAATGTCATCTCTGCCAATACCTTATATTTGTACAGCCTTTTACAGTTTACAAAAGATGTTTACCTATATTGTCTTATTTAAGCATCACACCAACTCTGCGACATCAGTAGGGAATATTATTAACATCAGAAAGCACTTTATAAAACTAACACATGATCAGTATGGAAAACACATTATTGTTGGGGAACTCTGGGTTCAGAAAGGTTGTCGGTTACCCAAGGCACTTGGTTATAGGTACTGGAGTCTGAACTCCTAATAGCTCTAAGAATGCTTCACAACTTAAATGCTCTGAGTCTGGGGGAGAAAATTTTTCCTCTGTGCTAGATAGATCTGAGGAGGGGTGGTGGGACAGGGAGAGAGGAAGAACAGGGATATATTATACAAGAACAAAGATGTTCTACTCAGAGACAGTTTGAAATGTGGCCCAAATGGAATCTTTTTTAAAAATTCCATATTCATGATGCTTTCAAGACCCCTTTTCTGGAGGTATTGGAACTGAAATTCCACAAGGCTTAGTCACAGAGAGCACCTGAGGGAAGTGAGCCTCTACTACATGCTGGCTCAGTTCCAGGTTGCCATTGAAGGAGGCAGGAAGTGAACTTTCAGGAGCAGTGAGAATAATTTGCCCACATCACGCTCCTTTAGTTCACTTAACAGTAGGATGGGGCCGGGCGTGGTGGCTCAAGCCTGTAATCTCAGCACGTTGGGAGGCCAAGGTGAGGGAATTGCCTGAGCCCATGGGTTCGAGAACAGCCTGCGCAACTTGGCGAGACCTCATCCCTATAATAAATTTAAAAAATGAGCCGGCATGCTAGTGTGTGCCTGTAGTTTCTGCTACTGGAAGGCTGAGACAGAAGCCTAAGTCCAGCAGGTTGAGGCTGCGGTGGCCGTGAGCGTGCCACTGTACTTCAGCCTGGGTGATGGAATGAGACTCCAACTCAAAGAAAAACAAAAAACAGTAGGATGGGATCCAGCTTTTGTGGAGCCTAAATCTTATACAACTTGGGGCTTCTTTTTAAAAATTTATTTATTAAAGGAAATATAATTGGAGATAGAAAATTAGGTATAGGACTTCAGAAGGAACTCTCTGTGAGAGTCCAGAAGCTTAAACTTCATTAGCATCACACTATATCTACCTGTGCTTAACAGTAATAGCACATCTGATTAGAGGGGGGAAAATGTATTCCATTAAATAGCATAGGAAGGCTGGGCGCAGTGGCTCACACCTGTAATCCCAACATTTGGGAGGTCAAAGTGGACTTGACGCCAGGAGTTCAAGACCAGCCTGGGCAGCATAGCAAGTCCCTATCTGTTCATAAAATCAAAAAATTAGCTGGACATAGTGGCAGGCGCTTGTAATCCCAGCTACTCAGGAGGGCTGAGTCGGGAGGACCTCTTCAGCCCAGGAGTTCAAGGTTGCAATGAGCTATGATCACATGATCACTGCAACCTGGGTGACAGAATCAGACTCCGTCTCTTAAAAAAAGAAAAGAAAAAAGGTATAGGAGTATTTTTCACTGAATATTCACATCTGCTTAACTATGATTTCAAAAATCTGCTAGGAGGAAGATAAATGATCTGATTAATAGCATGGGGATATTTTTTAAATGGTATCTGTGCTTCCAGGCTGTTACCTTTTCTATTTAGGGCTTTAAAAAATAGCTTTATTGAGGTAGGTATGATTGACATACAATAAGTTGCTCATACCTGAAGTATACAATCTGATGAGTTTTGAAATAATTATACACCAAAATCAAGATAACCATCACCAACACCATCACCCCAAAGGTTTCCTCCATCACCCTCAAAAGTCTTCTCATACCCCTCTGTAATCTCTCCATCTTACCGTTCTCTCGAGGCTGCGGTGGCCGGGAGCAGCCACTGCACTCCAGTCTGGGCGACCGAGTGAGACTCCAACTCAAAAAAAAAAAGAAAAATATTTAGTAATAAGACACAGTATCAGGGAATAGTGTTTATTGAGAACAAAATGTACAGCTGGCAGGTATTTTGGAAGGAAAAAATGCTTGGGCTGAGTGGCCCTAGAAGGGCCTTAGATGATAAACCAGCCTGGCGCTCACCCAGAACCCAGGCAGAGGGTGAAGGAGGATTCGAGGGTCTCTGTGAATCCCTGTGGTGCATCCCCTATGCACAGCAGGTATTCAATGAACACTGTTGACTAGGCAAAGTGAAGAATTGAACAATTGTTGTATTCATACAGAAACTTCACTTGAGCCCAAGTACACACTCAGCATAATAGTGGCTCACATCTCTCTTAGACTGTGGCCAAAAGACACAAAAATAGAAACCAAATTTAATTTCACTGTGGGTTTATGACATGTCAAGTATAGAAAGTCTGTCATCTTTTTCTTTTATGAGATGTCCACATTAATGATGACATCCCACAAGTGTATCTGTGACTTTGCAAAGAAAGACCCTGCTGCACTGAACACACCATTTTTGCCCTTAAGATTGGGGAGTTCTCTGTGGGTTATTGGTCCCCTAGTTTCTCTATTCAAAAATGTACTTACTTGCGGGAGTATCTCTTCACTTCTTTTTTTTTTTTTTTGAGTTGGATTCTCACTGTCGCCCAGACTGGAGTGCAGTGGCCGCTCCCGGCCACCGCAGCCTTGCCTGCTGGGCTCCGGCGATCCTTCCGCCTCAGCCTTCCAAGTAGCTGGAATTACAGGCGCGCGCTACCACGCCCGGTTGATTTTTTATTTATTGTAGAGATGAGGTCTCGCTGCCCAGGTAGGTCTCGAACCCGCGGGCTCAGACAATCCACTCACCTCAGCCTCCCAAAGCTCCCAAGGGAGCGGCCCCTGCACTCCAGTCTGGGCGACCGAGTGAGACTCCAACTCAAAAAAAAAAAAAAAGAACAATCTGTCCTTATTACATAACTAACACTCGTTCATGGAAATGTTCATGATGGAACTGTTAGATAATACAGAGAAGAAAAAAGAAGAATCTATCCATAATTCTATTATCCAAGAGTAACATTTTACCAAATAGTAAGTGTATTTGCCCCAAGAGAGCTACAATCTTATTGGAATGAATTGAAATATACACAACCACAAGTAAGAAACAAGAAGTTGGAGTTACATCTCTTGATGTTTTTTCTGGCATAGAGTGGACAGCATAAGTGTGCACACTAACCAGAAAATACTTCTCCCATCACTTCTAGGAATCCTTATCATATGGGTAAAAGCTGTTCTTTGACAATCCATCGACTTAAGGAGAACTGTGCTCCCCTAACCAGCAACAGCATCGGCATCACCTGGGAACTTGTTCGAAATGCAAATTCTCATGCTCCATCCTAAACCTACCAGATCAGAAGCTCAGGGAGTAGACCCAGTATTCTGTGTTTTAACTAGGGCTTCAAACAACACTGAGATGCAGTAAAGTTTGGGAAGCACCATGTAACACTGGGATTATATCTTATGCATTGTTGAACTCTCTGTTTCAGCACCCGATGCCTAGAAGGTCAAAAAGAATTTGTCAAATAAAGAATAAAAACACCCCCTTAGAGATGCATCCAATTTTAGAACTATTTTATTATGGAATATTTCTCATAGAAATTTGTAAACGATATCATGAATATGTAGTATATCCAGCACTATCTGGATCAAATGAAATCTTAACATGTTGCCACATTTCTTTCATTTCTTTTTAGAGAATGAAAACATTGCAGATACAACTAAGGGCTTTCTGTGTGTCCTCTTCTCAATCTCATTCTCTTTTCTCCTTCTCCAGAAAAACCAAGATCATTAAGTTGGTATTAATCATTCTTATGCCTACTTTATGCTTTTATTTGTGTATCTGCAAACGATATATGATATTGTGTTGCAGGTTTTAAAATTATTTAAATAGTATCACAGTCTATATACCCTGCAATTAGCTTTTCTGTATTATTTTAAAGATTTATCATTGTGCAGACACAAAGCTGTGATTCATCATTGTAATTGCAGTATAATATTCCTGTGTATGAACACATGATGATATATGAATATGTTCTTCTATTAATGACATTTAAATGTCTCCAGTTGATTTAGTTTTTTACTTTTAAAAGCAATCCCGGCCAGGCTCGGTGGCTCAGCCTGTAATCCCAGAGCTTTGGGAGGCCGAGGTGAGTGAATTGCCTGAGCTTGCGGGTTCGAGACCCGCCCGGGCAACTTGGCGAGAACTCATCTCTACAATAAATCAAAAATTAACCAGGCGTGGTAGCATGCACCTGTAGTTCCAGCTACTTGGAAGGCTGAGGCGGAAGGATCGCCAAAGCCCAGCAAGTCGAGGCGGCAGTGGCCGAGATTGGCCACTGCACACCAGTTGGGTGACAGAGTGAGACTCCAACTCAAGAAAATAAAATAAAATAAAAAATAAAAGCAATCCTGCCTCAAACACACATATCTTCTAATGCAATCAAATAGTATTTCTCTAAAGTGTATACCTAGAAGTAGATTTCCAGGATTGTAGGATATAAGTATTTTCTTTTCTTTTTTTTTTTTTTTTTGAGTCAGGGTCTCACTCTTCCACCCAGGCTGGAGTGAGATGGCATGATCACAGCTCACCATCACCTCGACCGCCTGGGCTCAGGTGATCCTTCTACCTCAGTCCCCCAACTTGGACTATAGGCACACACCACCACGCCCAACTAATTTTTTTATTTTTTAATTTTTGTACAGACAAGATCTCACTATGTTACCCAGGCTGGTCTCAAACTCCTGGGCTCAAGCAATCCTCCCAAGGTGCTGGGATTATGGGCATGAGCCGCTGCACCTGGCCAGCATTTCCAATCTTTTTTAAATTTTTTTTTTTGAGTTGGAGTCTCACTCGATCGCCCAGGCTGGAGTGCAGTGGCCGCTCCCGGCCACCGCAGCCTCGACCTGCTGGGCTCCGGCGATTCTTCTGCCTCAGCCTTCCATGTAGCTGGAACTACAGGCATGCGCTACCAAGCCCGGCTGATTTTTTGATTTCTTGTAGAGATGAGGTCTCGCTGCCCAGGCGGGTCTCGAACCCGCGGGCTCAGGCAATCCACTCACCTCAGCCTCCCAAAGGCGCGGGATTACAGGCTGAGCCACCGAGCCCAGCTCCAATCTTAATAGATGAAATCAAATTCCTCCCCAAAATGGTTGCATCAATTTCTCCACCTTTTCCCCAAGGTTTAGTATTGTCAGACTTTTATGTTTTTGCCAATTTGGTGCATATGAAATGATATCTCATTGCTGTTATGAATTTTTCACTACCTTAATTTCTAGTGAGGTTGGGGATCTTTTTTATTCTTGTAGGCCATTTGGCTTTGAGAGACATAAAATTAACATATTTTTGCACCAAGATAAACATCCCTGATGTTTCCATTTCTGAAAGAGTTTTGATAGGGAGAAAGCCTGCAAGGGAGGAGAAAATGGAGAAAGCCACGTAGAGAAGGAAACAGATGAAAGAGGGAAAGCTAGAGGTACCATTGGCCATCCATAGGGTTCTTTCCAGGGCGGGCCCTGGCCAATTGTTTCATCATCTCCCTTCCCTTCCCCCATAGCTGGAGTCCCCAGTCCTAGAAGAGGCTGTGTAAAATGGAGGTTAAACCGAGATCTTGACTGAGAAAGGCTTTTTCTTGTTCTGAGTTTTTGTGCTTTTTGGTTCAAAACTAGTTAACCCACTGTCTGTTCATGAGAAATGTACATCCCTACAAGGGATGTGCTTAGGACATTTGGGAGAACTTTTTGATTATCACAATGATTCGGGGGTTGGCATTACTGGCATTAGTGGGCTGAGATTGGGGTGCTATGCTTCTTTCAATAGATGGGACAGTCCTACTCAACAAAGAATTTCCCTTGTCCATGCCATGCAAGTTACAAAAGTCCTGCTGCATATTTATATGGGTGAAGAGCCTGTTGATAATGATTGAGCCTAAACTCAAACTGTGTTTTCTGTGTAATCACAAAGCATTTTGCCATAGGTTTACGTTGATTTTTTTTCTAGGAATATAAACTGCTATTTTAAACTGAGAGGAGTTTCCAACTTTGTTTTGTTGAGAACTTTACCAACAGTGGATCTTAAAAACTAAAAAATCAGCTGGGCTTGGTGGCTCAGCCTGTAATCCCGCACCTTTGGGAGGCTGAGGTGAGTGGATTGCCTGAGCCCGCGGGTTCGAGACCCGCCTGGGCAGCGAGACCTCATCTCTACAATAAATCAAAAAATCAGCCGGGCATGGTAGCACATGCCTGTAATTACGGTTACTTGGAAGGCTGAGGCGGAAGGATCACCGGAGTCCAGCAGGTCGAGGCTGCGGTGGCTGGGAGCGGCCACTGCACTCCAATCTGGGCAACAGAGTGAGACTCCAACTCAAAAATAAATAAATAAATAAATAAAAATAAAAATAAAATAAAAAATCTGCTACTTAATAATACTGATCAAGATATTTAAGTTACCAACACAAGCCACACACCAATATCAATCTACAGTTGAAGTGATCCATTTCACAGTGAATCTACTTTTAGGTGCAAGTGCCTGACGACTTCATTATGGAATTTCTATTCTAGTTAGCTCTGAGTATTTTATATAACTTAATTATAAACTACTCTCCTGTTATTTCTCCTTTATATCTGTTCAATATGCTGTGATTATTTTTAATTTGTGTATAGAATGATCATATTAGAACCAGCAACCTTGATAAGGAAATTAAGACCAAAAGAGTGAAAAAAACATCCTATTTTCCTCAGGATCACAGGTTGGTATCCCAGAGAGGAAAGTTTGCACCCACTGCCGGCTGCATCGAATGTAGATTCTTTCCTTTGTCACCCTACTTTCCAAAATAGTAGCCTCCATCTGAATAACAATAGCTTACACACACGACATTTGCTATGTGCCAGACACCAGGTGCTATGGTTTGAATGTGTCCCCTCCAAAATATAGGTGTTGACAATGTGATGGTGTTAGGAGGTGAGGCCTAAAGGTGATCAGACCATGAAGGCTCTTCCCTTGTGAGTGGGATTAAGGCCCTTTAAAAGAGGCTTCTCTAGGCTGGGCGCAGTGTCTATAATACCAGCACTTTGGGAGGTCGAGGCAAATGGATTGCCTGAGTCTGCATGTTTCAGACCAGCCTGGGCAACATGACGAGACCTCATCTCTACAATAAATAAAAAAATTAGCTGGACATGGTAGTGCGCACATGTAGTTCTGGCTACTTGGAAGGCTGAGGCGGAAGAATCACCTGAGTCCTGTGTGGTGGTGGCCAGGAGAGTGCCACTGCACTGTGGTGGCCGGGAGAGTGCCACTGCACTCCAGCCTGGGCAACAGAGTGAGACTCCAACTCAAAATAAATACATAAATAAGTAAAAGAGGGGCTTCTCCCAGTGTTCAGCACTCATGCCCTTCTGCCTTTTGCCGTGTGAGGACAGAGCGTTTCTCCCCTCCAGAGGATGCAGCATTCAAGCAGAGACCAGACCCTCACCAGTCCACGAATCTGCTGGTGTCTTGATCTTAGACATCTTAGCTTCCAGAACTGTGAGAAAATATGTCTCCGTCACTATATATGACACAGTCTCAGGTATTTTGCTATAGCAGCACAACATGGACCAAGACAGTTAAGCACCTTACATTTACTAAAGCTTTGGCCCTCACAACAAGGTAAGAACTATTGTTACCTTCATTGTACAGATGAAGAAACCAGTGCACAGAGAGACTGAGAGACTTGCCCAAAGACACACAGGTAATGTGTGGCACAGTTGAAATGACCCCTGACTGTCTGGTTCTTCATCAGTTCACTACATCATGTCAAAGACAGGGTCAGGAAGCCAGGCAAACCCAACCTAGGCATTTAATTTGTAGAAATGAAGAGAAATGGACATACCTAAGCAATTGCTTAAGTATCAGAATATCCCCAGATAAGTTTTCTGGTTATATGGGTTCCCTGAAACTGTATGCAAATCATGTCTCTACATGTGTGTATATTTGAACATTACTCTGGGGAGCAAGTCTGTGATTCTTGTTGGATTCTCAAAGGAGTCCCCAACTACAGAAAAATTAGAACCGCTGGTACAGCAGGACTTGGTGATCAAGAGGATCTGAGCACAGAACTTCCCAACACAACACAGGGGCATGGGAACCGGCTGAGGCCCAGGATAGAAATTTCCTTTGTCCTAAAGGCTGCCAGACCCTCTGTGCTCTTACTGGCATCTCCATCTAGAAGCAGCCTCTTTGTTTTAGTTTGCACAAAAGCAAACCCTGAGAAAATCAATACACTGTACAAATAGGACCCTTTTCTATGTGTTTAATTTCATGTGAAAGAGTAGGAGACACTGGTGTAGGGAGTAAAGGGGGAGAAAAACCCATATCCTAAGAGCATAGGTGAAGTCTGAAGGGTCACTCAGTACACAAATGGTTCTCAAGCTTTTTCTATCCCAACACATCAAAGGAGGTAACGAGGGCACATGCCACCAGAAGCCGTATCAGAATCTGATGTGCCGGGGGCGCCTTCTAGGGAAGCCACTGTCCATGTCCTAGCCACAGCCCCTCGGCCCACTTGGGAGGCTGCCTCAGGCTTTGGTGGGAGTTTCTGTGCACACCAATGATTTTATATCTCAACTAACTGAGTGACTGCTTCGTCTGCCTCGGAGCCTTCTCTAGCCCAGTTCCATGTCAGTCCACACTCCCAGGAGTGTGGGATGGGAGTTGGTGAAGAAATACCTCAGCTTCCTTGCCCTTGGCTGGACAATTATGACATGCATTTTGTTTGCACAACCTTTCAGATGGTCCTCATGGGATTGGGCCCCAGTTGCCCACAGCAGTAACCTTCTCATTTGATGCACCTTTCATCAACATTTCCCCTTTCTTTGTCTCGATTCCCCAACCCCTCACTGTGCGTCCTGGGATCACCCCTAAACAAACTGTTTATATTAAATCCTTGTCTTAAGGCCTGCTTTTAAGGGATTCCAAGCTAAGGATTTGGAAATCACATGTCAGTTGAGAATTCTGACTGTACAGAGAAGACCTGTGAGAGACTCTGTGCCATATCTTGCCAGCTGCATTGTGACCATGGCAGAACGGGGCGGGGGCAGGGCAGGGAGGGGTGGAGAGCTCTAAGATCCTTGCAGGATAAATCTAAAGTATTTTCAAAACCAGGAGAAAAAAGCACTAGTCCAAATCCCCAAATTGGAAATTCCATCTATAATTTATTTTTTATTTTTATTTTATTTTATATTTTTGAGTTGGAGTCTCACTCTGTCACCCAGACTGGAGTGCAGTGGCTGCTCCCGGCCACCGCAGCCTCGACCTGCTGGGCTCCGGTGATCCTTCCACCTCAGCCTTCCGAGCAGCCGGAATTACAGGCACATGCTACCATGCCTGGCTGATTTTTTGATTTATTATAGAGGTGAGGTCTTGCCAAGTTGCTCAGGCAGGCCTTGAACCCGTGGGCTCAGACAATCCACTCACCTCAGCCTCCCAAAGCATGGGATTACAGGCTGAGCCACCGAGCCCAGCTTCCATCTATAATTTAAAAGGCTGCATACAGTGAGGCCTATACCATGATGGACTCAAGGAAAAAAACGCCAGAGAGCCAAATTATAAACAGACCTTAAAAGGACAATCTTGTGCAACCAGGGCCTCTGCAAAGGCTGTACATTCTGTTCCCTGGCTGAGGGGACAAGCGCGGTTGAATTCCAGCCTGTCCTCTGTCCACCAAACTGTGCACCCACGCAAACGATCTAAGTTTTTAAAAATTTGCATAAAGGAGGTTATTCACACACAGCCCTGTGTGCAACTACGCCATCTCTGCCTGTTCACTCTAAAAAATCAACTGGGTTTCATCTTCAGATCCAAAATATCATTGCCAGCAATATATTCTTTATAACAATATTCCACTGATCTTGAACAAAGCAATTTAAAAGCCCCGGGCTGTTTGTTGTAATGGAATTTTCCTCATGTGAAAAAGTAAGCATTGCCGTTGTATTATTAATGGAGTTTTATCCTTTTTTCCACCAAGTTGACAGTTTTAGTATCATGTTGGTACGATTTATTCTACTAAATGATTAGAATACTTCTGTGTCATATTTCTATCTTCCTTTTCTAAATTGGAAATGCCTGTATTCTTGCTGCGTTTGTCCGCCATTTAATGAGATTTGAACTTGTTTGCTTTGTGTTGAATGAGATTAACCCCCCTGCCAGTGTCCACCCTCGAGTCTTTGTGCTGGGGAGGCCCCAGTTATTTGGGCAAATGGATGGTTATTCTCAGCAATAAAAATGAGCAAATAATGTGAAAGCACCCATACCTCAAAAAGCAGAAGAGTGACCTCTGTTTGACCTTGAGGTCTGCGCACTGAAGAAGAAAAGTTTCCTAACAGACAAAACAAGCCGCGAGCCAGAGAGAAAGAGAAGATTGCTTACTTTCTGATTACTTTGTTTAAACCAACCTCCTCTCTGGTTTATAATCCTTTATGGGAGCATATTAAGAAGAGGCAGTTTAAGGTCTGTTTAGATTGGAGAAGAATTGTGAAATAAACAATTAATATTTAGGAAAGGGACCCAGAATACTCTATTTGTAGACTTTTCTCTCCTGCCATTGAATGAATAATAGCCTTGAACTGTGGTCTTAGGCTTCTCATGCATTTATTTTTATTGCTGTTGTCATATGTTCACTGGTTACACTCTTTGTGCTATTTTGGACAATCCAAAATTAGGGAACCCATTGGAGTAAAAATGTTGATCGTTTCTGCTGGTGTGAGTCATGTAGAGAATACAGGAGTGTCAATTCCAGGAATAGGGAAGTAAATTCAGTGTTCACATTTATCCTAGAAAAGAGGTCTTGGAGGTTTTGCTTTGGGTGATTTAAAAAAAAAAAATCAGGACGGGCTCAGTGACTCAGCCTATAATCCCAGCACTTTGGGAGGCTGAGGCCAGTGGATTGCCTGAGCCTGTGGATTCGATACCAGCCCAGATAACTTGGCGAGACCTCATCTCTACAATAAAATTAAAAAAATTAGCTGGGTGTGGTAGCGCATGCCTGTAGTTCCAGCTACTTGGAAGGCTGAGGTGGAAGGATTGCTGGTGCCCAGCAGGTCAACGCTGGGGTAGCCTTGAGTGTGCCACTGCACTCCAGCCTGGGTAACAGAGTGAGACTCCAACTCAAAAAAAAAAAAAAATCAGCCAGTGTTCCTTCCCATCTAGCCTAAGATGCCATTATATCCTAGCCCAATGTCTGGTCCAATTTGTTGCTGTCGGTCATACTCAAGGCTGACCTGCACTGTCCAGCCTCTGGGCTTCTGCAGAGGGCAAATCCTCCTGCTGGAATGCCCTTCCAGTTTTTCTGAATCTATTCATCCTTCTCATCCTCAAAGGGTAGTTCAAATCCCAGTTCTTCCAAGAAGCTTTCCCAGACTACCTTGACACCTTCTCTTTCTCCTCCAAATTTCTCTGCAGCTCTCTGCCTGTTCCTTCCCAATACGTTATTAATTGTCTTTTCAAGTTTACAGGTTTTTATTTCCTCAGGTGGAGTCTAGCTTTCAAGGCAGAAATTATAAATTGCCAACCAATAATTCATTATTTCCTGCTTTTTAATTATAAAGCCCCCATAATTCAGGGTGGCAATCAACCACACCAAAGTTACCTTTTCCAGCCTCCCTTGCCAAGTACAATGATGTTACTAAATTCTGATCAATGAGATAAGGAAAAACGTTTCAAGAACTTATGGGAAGATTACTGAAGGGGAGCAGATTCAGCAGGAAGGCTGGACCTTCTGTCCTTTCCTGTTTTCACCACCCTGTTGCCTTAGATGAGGAAGAGGTGTCTAGATCTGAACCATGAGGTGATCTTTATGTCACCGGCTAAGGACGATGGAGTAGAAAGATGGATGGAGCTCAGTAACAAGTGACTTTGCGGACTCACGATTACATCCCTGGACTGTCTCTCTAGACTTCTTTTCTGTGACTGAATAATATGTATAAGCCATTGTTGTTTCATACAATTGAATCCACTTCTTCTCTAATGCAGCTTCTTATTTATTTATTTTTTGTTATTTTGAGTCAGGGTCTCACTCCATCGCCCAGGCTGGAGGGCAGCGGTGTGGATTATGGCTCACCGCAGCCTTGACCTCCGGGGTTCAGGCAATCCTTCCATTTCAGCCTCCTGAGTAGCTGGGGCTATAGGCATGTCCAGCAGGCATAGCTAGTTTTTAAAATTTTTTTTGTAGAGACAAGGTCTTGCTATGTTGCCTAGGCTGGTTTTGAACTCCTGGACTCAAGTGATCGATCCTCCTACCCTAGCCTCCCAAAGTGTTGGGAAAGGGCAGATCTGCTTTTTAATCATTAGTTCTCTAACAGTGCTTGCCTGAAGCAGTACATGGTAAATTCTAAACAGCTATTTGTCAAAACTTGAAACTATGCCACAAGTCTTCATGTCATGGTTGGCTTTCAGAGTTTGAAATTTCTACTTCCACCCAGATGGAGAACTGAGGGGAACTGATGGCCACAGTTGCTGGCAGCACCAACAGGGGTGATTTTCAGAGGCTGCCACCGAATCAACTGCCAAAGGTCATGTGTCTGCTCTCCAATGCTGGGGAAAAAAAGAATGGTTTCTGACTCCCCTCTGTCTTCCAGATCTTGTGTAAAAGTCTCTAATCAGCAGAATCTTTCCTGGGACCTGCTGCTAAGGGATTTGAAGACATATAGCTCTCAAGCTTCCAGCGAATGTGTCAGTTAGGAAATCTTTTTTCCGAGTAGCAAAAGTAACCTTAACTCAATTTGGTTTGAATTATAAGGAAATTGACTGACTGTCAATGAATTGGCAAGTTTAAGATTAATCCAGAATCTCTTAGCTCTGTTTCCCTGCACTTCTCCGAGCTCTGAATTTATTTGTAGGCCAGCTTCATCCTTGAGGTTGACATCAAGATGGCTTGCATTCCAGGTTTCTCCACATTTCCAACTCCTGGAAAAGCTGATCTTCAGTCCCCAGAACAATTGCTAGCAGACAATTTAGCACATCTATTTCTCCAACAATTCCTTATTAAGTGTAAAAATTCTACTTTGTGTCCACAACTTCAAAACTCAAAAAAACTCTGAAAACGGAAAGTTTTTCTTCTTCAGTTTGGTACAAATACAAGTGGCAGCACAAACTGATCTGAACGGATACAAGATTATTCAGGTCAGCGCAGGTTGTATTTTCTTATTGCATTTTGTGTGAATATCTGCATGTTTCTCTACAGAATAACCATGTTTGAGTACAAGGTATTGTCCCACACCCCAAAGACGGTTTCCTGTAATTGTGATGTTATGATATAGATATTGATTTTCGTCCACAGTTCCTGCCTCACAACTCCCATAGCCCTTGCTACAGTCTTTTGTTTTAATGTTGGGTGCTTCAGACTCAGGAGCAGGTCTCAGGAAACAGAATCTCTTCCTCTGACTTTTTCCTGTCCTCTTTCTACCCGCCCCAGGCAGGACCCTAACTGGAGTGTAGGTCAGAAGATCCTCATTCCAGAGAGAGTCCTGTCCTGCCTCTTAAAGGAAGGAAAACTGCACAGAGAGGCCAAGAAAAGTCTGGAAAGGCCTCACTGGGTTTAGGTCATGTGCTTTTTGTCCAATCACATGTCTACATGGTTGTCAATCATGCCTGTGTAATGAAGCCACCATTAAAAAAAAAAAAGGACAGAATTTGGAAAACACGTGGAGGTTCCTGGAGGGTGGTGTCCAGGGAGGACGTGGAAGTTCCGTGCTCCTTCCCCTATGCCTCACCCTACACATCTCTTCATCTGTATCCGTTGTAATACCCTTTATAATAAACTGGTAAACGTGTTTCCCTGAGTTCTATGAACCGCTACAGCAAATTGATCAAACCCAAAGAGGGAGATTGTGAAACTGGTCAGTCAGAAGTTCCAGAGGCCCAGACTTGTGACTAGAGTCTAAAGAAGGGGGATAGTCTTGTGGGACTGAGCTCTCACCCCATGAGATCTGACACTGTCTCCGGGTAGATAGAATTGAATTAGAGGACACCCAGCTGGTGTCTGCTGCTTGATGTGTGGGGAAAAGCCCTACATCTGCTCATAGAAGTCTCATTCTGTGTTGATGACTGTGGTGGTGGTATGACAGCAGAGAGAAAAATGTGGTTTGAGTTTTTCCTATGCAATATTATTTCTCTAAGATCCCAAAATTCTGAGTTCCAAAGCATACCAGGCCCTAAAGATTGCAGAGAAGGGATTGTGGACTTTTAGAATAATTCATTCCTTATGGTCCTCTAACAAAATGGAGTTTTTATGCACTTATTAAAAATGATGCTTATGAAGGAATTCTAATAATACAGCAACATAATCATAGCATTATGTAGGAAAAAAACAGGATACACACCTGCATAAAATTTTTTCTTATTAAATTATTTACTTAAGCCGGGCTCAGTGGCTCAGTCTGTAATCCCGCGTCTTTGGGAGGCTGAGGTGAGTGGATTACCTGAGCCCACGGTTGAGACCCCCCTGGGCAGCGAGACCTCATCTCTACAATAAATCAAAAAATCAGCCAGGCGTGGTAGCGCGTGCCTGTAATTCCGGCTACTGGAAGGCTAGGCAAAAGGGATCGCCGGAGCCCAGCAGGTCGGGGCGCGGTGGCCGGGAGCAGCCGCTGCACTCCAGTCTGGGTGACAGAGTGAGACTCCAACTAAAAAAAAAAAATTATTTACTTAATATAAAATGCCTATTTAGTAAAATATTTTAATATTTAAAAATATATTTATTTTAATGTGCATTTTATGTATATCAAAATGTGTACTAAAAGTCTAAAAGTAAATATAGCATAATTTCCCCCAGCTTTATTAAAGTATAATTGACAAATAAAAATTGTAAATATTTACAATGTATGATGTGATATTTTGATATATGTATACATCTTGAAATTATTAAATCCAGTTAATTAACATATTCATCACCTCACATACTGATTGTTTATTGGTGAGAACATCTGCCATCTGCTCTCTGAGAATTTTTTCTTTTTGGAGTCAGGGTCTTACTCTGTCACCCAGGCTGGAGTGCAGTGGCATGATCATGGCTCACCACAACTTCAACCTCCTGGGCTCAGGCAATCTTTCCACCTCAACTTCCTGAGTAACTGGGCCTACAGTCACATGCCACCACATCCAGCTAATTTTTGATTTTCTGTAGGGTGAGGTCTCACTATGCTGCCTAGGCTGATCTTGAACTCTTGGGCTTAAGTGATGAGCACTCCCAAAGTGCTGAGATTACAAGCATGGACCACCACGCCTGTCCGTTTTGACAATTTTTAAGTATACGATACATTCCTTTTTTAAAATTTTTTTGAGTTGGAGTCTCACTCTGTCGCCCAGACTGGAGTGCAGTGGCCGCTCCTGGCCACCGCAGCTAATTTTTTATTTATTGTAGAGACGGGTCTCCCCAAGTTGCCCTGGCTGGTCTCGAACCCACGGGCTCAGGCAATCCACTTGCCTCAGCCTCCCAAAGTGCTGGGAAAAAGTGACAGCTTTTTCTAGCCTGGTTTTCCAGCTTTTCTGCGGCTTCTAATGGCTTTTCAAAACACCATATTAGCGAGCATTGGTCTCTGTGTTTTATAGCCAAGTGCCTTATAAGTACAGTTATAGATTCTTTCTTCAGAAAAACCCGTCTCCACAAATTTTTACCAATTTTTAGTACAAATTGAACCTCTTTTTTTTTTTCTTTTAAATCAGGGTCTCACTCTGTCTCCCAGGCTGGAGTGCAGTGGCATGATCACGGATCACTGCAGCCTCTACCTGCTGGGCTCAGGTGATCCTTCTGCCTCAGCCTTCCGAGTAGCTGAGACTATAGGTGCGCACCACCATGCCTGGCTTATTTTTTTTATTTTTTGTCAACACAATGTCTCGCTATGTTGCCTAGTCTTCTCTTGAACTTCTGGTTTTGAGCAATCCTCCTGCCTCAGCTTCCAGAGTGCTGGGATTACAGGCATGAGCCACCATGCCTGGCCTCATGAACCTCTTGAAGTCCATATATTGACCACCATGAGACCACGGACCCCAAATTAAGAATCCGTAATGATAATGTTTTTGAGAGTGAGAAGTTTTGGTACTTTTTCTTATTTTCTTATATTTTCCAAAATTTCCACAATGAGCATGTAGTACTTTCATAATCTGAGAAAGTAAAATAAATTATATATCTATATATACCTATTCTAGAGACTTAAGATATTGTTCCCACACTCTTGAAAGAGAAACATAGCCGGGCTCAGTGACTCAGCCTGTAATCCCACGCTTTGGGAGACTGAGGTGAGTGGATTGCCTGAGTCCACGGGTTCGAGACCCACCTGGGCAACTTGGCAAGACCTCATCTCTACAATAAGTCAAAAAATTAGCCGGGTGGGGGTACGCGCCCCTGTAGTTCCAGCTACTTGGAAGGCTGAGGCGGAAGGATTGCCGGAGCCCAGCAGGTCAAGGCTGTGGTAGCTGGGAGCGTGCCACTGGACTCCAGCCTGGGCGACAGAGTGAGACTCCAACTCAAAAAGAAAGAAAAAAAGAAAGAAAGAAAGAAAGAAAGAAAGAAAAAGAGAGAGAGAGAGAGAAAGAGAGAGAGAGAGAGAGAGAGAGAAAGAAAGAGAGAGAGAGAAAGAAAGAAAGAAAGAGAAGAGAAAAAAAGAAAGAAAAAAAAGGAGAAAAGAAAAAAAAGAAAGAAAGAAGAGAGAGAGGAAAAAAAAGAAAGAGAGAGGGGGAAGAGAGAGGAGAAAGAAAGAGAAAAAGAGAGAGAAAAGAAAAAAAAGAAAGAGAGAGAGAAAAAAAAGAAAGAGAGAAAGAAAGAAAGAAAAAGAAAAGGGGAAAGAGAAAGAAGAGAGAGAGAGAAAAAAAGAGAAGAGAGAGAAAAGAAAAAAAAAGAAAAAAAAAGAAAGAAAGAAAAGAAAGAAAGAAAGAAAGAAAAAAAAAAAATTACTAAGTTTTGTGGTCAGTGACTAGCATAAGAAAATATTCCTCAGACTGTTCCCAGGGATCAAACTTTGGTCAAATCACTTAGTTTTCCTTAGCAGAGCTTTGGCAATCTATAAGGTCACACATGTGTGCTGATTCTCCCACATGTGGGAGATGTGGCTGGGATTCATGATGTCACCATTTCTAAATGTTCTTCAAGGTCCTTCCATAGAAAAGAACTTTACAGGCAGAAAAAATGATTTTTGCCCTATTATTATTTCTTAGAACATTGATGGCTGACATCCTTGAATACAATCTTTAACTATCTATCTGTCTATCTATCTATCTATTGAGTTAGAGTCTCACTCCGTCGTTCAGGCTGGAGTGCAGTGGCACACACACTCACGTCCACCCCAGCATCGACCTTCCGGGCTCCAGCGATCCTTCTGCCTCAGCCTTCTGAGTAGCCGGAACTACAGACGCACGCTACCACACCCAGCTATTTTTATTTTTATTTTTATTTATTTATTTTTTTGAGTTGGAGTCTCACTCTGTCACCCAGACTGGAGTACAGTGGCCGCTCCCGGCCACTGCAGCCTCGGCCTGCTGGGCTCCAGCAATCCTTCCCCCTCAGCCTTCCAAGTAGCTGGAATTACAGGCAGGGGCTACCCCGCCCCCGCTGATTTTTTGATTTATTGTGAGATGAGATCTCGCTGCCCAGGCGGGTCTCGAACCCGCAGGCTCAGGCAATCCACTCACCTCAGTCTCTCAAAGGCGCGGGATTACAGGCTGAGCCACCGAGCCCGGCTGGTTTTTATTTTATTGTAGAGACGAGATCTCACCAATTTGCCCGAGCTGCTTGAACCTGTGGGCTCAGGCAATCCACTCGCTTTGGCCTCCCAAAGTGCGGGATTACAGGTTGAGCCACCAAGCCCGGCCACAATCTTATTTTAAAAGGAATAACATAACATCAATAAAGGTACCTGAACCCAAACCAGTCAAAGTGAGGACCCAAGGGAAGCCCAAACTTTACCTTGTACGATCACCACTTATGTACTTAATCCTGAATTGTACTCCACATCTTTAAAATAAAAATCAATCAATCAATCTTTTTTTTAAAGGAATAATCTGGCTGGGCACACCTGTAATGCCAACACTTACGGTGGCTCACACCTGTAATGCCAACACTTTGGGAGGCCCAGACAGGAGGATTACTTAAAGTCAGGAGTTTGAGATCAGCCTGGGCAATGTAGAGACCTCATCAACACAAAAAAATAAAATAAAATAATTAACGAGGTATGGTGGCACACACCTATGGTCCTAGTTACTTCAGAGACTGAGGTAGGAGGATCAGTTGATACCAAGAGTTCGAGGCTGCAGTGAGCTATAATCACGCCACTGTACTCCAGCCTGAGTGACAGAGTGAAACCCTGTCTCAAAAATAAATAAATAAGTAAAAATAAAAAGAGTAATCTTTCCTATGTCTTTCTCCTGCACATAATAATTTTATAGGAGTAAATGGAGAAACAGTTCTATTCCAAAGCTGTATAGAATATGTGGCAAATAATAAACTTTGTCACTTAAAGGAAAAACAAGTTTATATTTAAGTTTATATTTTTCTCTCTATTTACCATCTCCATGCTCTATGCCAAACTTATGTACTTTAGAAACAAAACAAAATGGGAAGCTTAAATGTACCTACGCTCTTAAATTTTAAAAGTATAAAAACCTAGAACTGGAAAAGAACTTTGAAACAGTGTTTGGTTCTGCAGTCTTATATTTGTTTATTTTTGAGACAGTGTTTTCTAGGCTGGTCATATGTATGTATGTATTTGTTTTTGAGACTATGCTTTCCAGACTGGTCTTGAACTTCTGGCCTCAAGTGATACTCCAGCCTGGGCCTCCCAAAGTGCTGGGATTACAGGCATGAGCCACTGTGTCTGGCCAGCACTCTTTTTAGAAGATAGCACCTCTAAGCAATTATACAAACAACGGAACTTGTCTTTTTTTTTTTTTTTAGTTGGAGTCTCACTCGGTCGCCCAGACTGGAGTGCAGTGGCCGCTCCCGGCCACCGCAGCCTCGACCTGCTGGGCTCCGGCGATCCTTCCGCCTCAGCCTTCCGAGTAGCCGGAATTACAGGCATGCGCTACCACGCCCGGCTGATTTTTTGATTTATTGTAGAGATGAGGTCTCGCTGCCCAGGTGGGTCTTGAACCCTCAGGCTCAGGCAATCCACTCAACTCAGCCTCCCAAAGGCGCGGGATTACAGGCTGAGCCACCGAGCCCGGCTGGAACTTGTCCTTATAAGCTTCAGTACATTCCATTCTCCAGGGTCTCCAGGAATCAGGAAATCCATTGCTTTCCCGGATCATCTTATACAACATGTTAAAGTTGTCTTTCATATTTACTCAGAAAACCTCCATCTGCAGCCCCACAACTGTCCTATTGTGATAATAGAAGAAGATCCCCACTCCATGAAAGCTTTTCTTAGGAGCCCAATCACACATAGAGAAAAGGCAGGGATGGAGAATTCTATAATTCTCAGCAAATTTTTAGCAAAAATGATTTTGCTGTAATTTTTACTGAATGTAACAGGCAAACACACCTACATACAGGACACACAGACAATGGAGTTTTAAAAACCTGATCAATAGCAAACTGTACAAGAGTGTATATATGTCTCAGACAGGGAGCTTTCCTTCCATTGGTCGGGTCATGGATTCTCTCTTGGAAACTCACTATTGGGGGAGCAACCTTTACATAAGAAACATTTCCTAGGAAAAGATTTCCACAAGGAACAAAAGATTGATGAGAAACTAGACTGACATTCAATTTATATAAAACCCATATATAAAATTAGGTATTGATTGATTGACTGATTGAGTCATGTTCTCACTCTGTCACCCAGACTGGAGAGCAGTGGCATGATCACGGCTCATCACAGCCTCAACCTCCTATCTCAGCCTCCTGAGAAGCTGGGACTACAGGTGTGCATCACAATTCCTGATTAATTTGTTTAATTTTATAGACATGAGGTCTCACTATGTTGCCCAGGCTGATCTCAAACTCCTGGCTTCAAGCAATACTCCTGCCTAGGCCTCCGAAAGTGCTGGGATTACAGGCATGAAACACTGCGCCTGGCCTAGGTCTGTTTTTTTTTTTTGAGTTGAGTTGAAGTCTCACTCCTTCACCCAGGCTGGAGTGCAGTGGCACGCACGCTTACAGCCACTCCAGCGTCCACCTTCTGGGCTCCAGCGATCCTTCTGCTTCAGCCTTCCGAGTAGCTGAAACTACAGACGTGTGCCACCACGCCCGGCTATTTTGATTTTTATTTTATCATATAGATGAGGTCTCACCAAGTTGCCCGGGCTGGTCTCGAACCCACAGGCTCAGGCAATTCACTCACCTTGGCCTTCCAAAGTGCTGGGATTATAGGCTGAGCCACTGAGCCCGGCCTTTTTTTTTTTTGAGTTGGAGTTTCACTCCGTCGCTCAGACTGGAGTGCAGTGGCCGCTCCCGGCCACTGCAGCCTCGACCTGCTGGAACTACAGGTGCGCGCTACCACACCTGGCCAATTTTTTGATTTATTGTAGAGATGAGGTCTCACTAAGTTGCCCAAGTGGGTCTCGAACCCGTGGGCTCAGGCAATCCACTCACCTCAGCCTTCCAAAGCGCTGGGATTACAGGCTGCACCACCGAGCCCGGCTTTTTTTTTTTTAATGAAGAATAGATGTTCCCACCATGAGTGATCCTAAAAATAGGTAAATTTTCAGTCAGGATATAAAAATGTCAGAAGACTCTTAAGTGGTAGAAAGAAAGAGGAAACTTTAGGTTCCTTTTGGTGACTGGAGATAGGTTTTTCCAAGATTTGGAAATGTGGAAAAACCTAGAATTCAAGGCATCTCGATGACAATCTGAAACTGAAGCCAACCCATAAATAAATTCAGGGCCAAGAGAAGTTCAGTGAAACACTGGATTGGGCCAGTCTTAAACCTTGCTACCTCTGAAAATTTAGTGATAATAGCCAATATATTTCCTTATAACTCAAACCAAATTGGATTAGGATTTTTTTGTTTTTGTATTTGAGACAGAGTCTCACTCTGACGTCCAGGTAGGAGTGCAATGGCAGCCTCAAACTGCTGGACGTAGATGATCCTTCTGCCTCAGCCTTCCAAGTAGCTGGGACTATAGGCAGGTGCCACCACACCCGGCTACTTGTTAAACAAAATTGTATTTGTAGAGATGACATCTTGCCATGTTGCCCAGGCTGGTCTTGAATTCCTGAGCTCAGGCAATCCTCTCACCTCTGTCTCCCAAAGTGTTGAGATTACAGGTGTGAGCCACCTTGCCAAGTCAGGATTATTTTTGCTATTTGGGAAAAAAAAAGGTGTCCTAACTGATATGCCTCCATGTACCTAAATATGCTTCCACTACCACTTCTTGGTTTAGTCAATATTAGACATTGTCTATTTAATCTGTCATATGATCGATGAAAATTCAGCTCATTTTTCAATACTTTCTCCACTGTCCCTTTTAGTTCCCCAATTGCTTGCCTTTATAATTATAAATAATATCCTAATACCTTTAATTTTTGTTCCATTAATTATTTTTAATACTCTTTATTACATGAGGATAGCTTCCCCAAGAAGTCTACTCAGCAATTTTACACCTCACTTTGTATCTTCTGTCTTTTGTATTATCAAGGTTGATAATTTTTACAGTAATAACTAAGTTTTATAAGCTTTATCTACAGGTTGGCTATAAACAACTAAAAATCAGATGTTACTGTGCAAAGATGTTATTGTGACTGTGTGTCTTAGTCAGCTCGGGTTGCTATAACAAAATACCATAGACTAGATGGCTTAAACAACAGAGAGAGTCTCACAGTTCTGAAGGCTGGAGAGTCCAAGATCAAGGTGCCAGCAAATTTGCTTCTCAGTGAGAGCCTCCTTCCTGGATGGCAGATGGCTACCTTCTTGCTGTATCCTCACATGGCAAAGAAAGCAAGCTTTGGGGTCTCTTTCTCTTTGTATAAGGGCACAAGTCCCATCATGGGTGCATGGGAGCTCCACTCTCTTGACCTCATCTAAACCTAATTACCTCCCAAAGGCTCTACCTCCTAATACCTCTCATTGCAGGTTGTAGTTTCAACATATGAGTTTGGCAAGGGCCGAGGTGGAATGGCACAGACATTTAGTCCATTTTACTATGTAAGTTAATTGCAGAAGCAGTGATCATGAGGGTTGCATTTCCTTTCTTACTGCTTTTTGTTTTTCCTGGAGTTTCTATCTGTATTTTTATTCTGTACTATTTATAAATCTTTAGAAATAATGGAAAAACTTTTACTACATTACAATTTATATGTGTTTTATAGTTATCTTTTCTACAATTTCTCTATGGATTGGCATGTATGTGTGTACATACTTTTATTTTGTGGTTTGTACATAAATGTTATACATTGTTCCTATGTTTCTCTGACTTGCTTTTTTCACTTAACAGTATGTCTTGGAGTACTTTCCATTTTCTTTAACTCTTTCCTAAGTACTTGATATTAATAGATGAAGTCTGATAATTAAGTTTGTGAACTTGCCTTATGTTGGCACCACTGTGCAAACAACTGAGTAAGGTTTTATAACCTTGGTGTATCTGTCTCCAGCTGTGTTCCTGTTGACATATTGTGGTGTCTTGCTGAGTGGCATTCATTATTGCTGTTGCATGTTTTTGTGTGCTGTTGTGCGAATGTCCGCACTTAAATTAGAGTAACAAACATACATTACGTTTCTTGCTAAACTTGGTAAGAGTGGAATTGAAGTCAGGGACATATTAATCCAAGTTTACATGGATAATGCCACGAAGAAAACGGCAGTGTACAAATGAATTCAATGTTTTTGTGAGGGCAGAGAAAGCGTCACTGATGAAGAGAAGTCAGGATGGCCAGTAACGAGTAGAACTAACAAGAACATTGCAAAAATTCATTGAATTGTGCATCAAAATCATTGGCTGACTGTGAGAAGCATAGCAAACCAAATAAACATCAATAGAGAAACAGGAAGATTTTTACTGAAAATCTTGACTTGAGAAAGCGTTGTGCAAAATTGATCCCCAAAGAGATCTTGCATCGTGACAATGCACCAGCTCACACAGCACTGTCTGTGAGGGAGTTTTTAGCCATCAATGAATAACTGCATTGGAACATCCCCCTACTTACCTGATCTGGTCCCCATGACTTTTTTCTTTACCCAACCATAAAGGAAATATCGAAAGGAAGACATTTTGATGACATTCAGGGCATCAAGTGTAATACGGCAACAGCTCTGATGGCCATTCCAGAAAAAGAGTTCCAAAACTGCTTTGACAGGTGGCCTAGGCGCTGGTGTCAGTGCATAGTTTCCCAAGGGGAGTACTTCAAAGGTGGCCATATTCAGCAATGAATTATGTAGCACTTTTTCTAGGATGAGTTCATGAACTTAGTTGTCAAACCTTGTCGTTCTATCACAATTTTGTTTGCTTTTTGTTTTTCTAATTGTATTTGATAAAAGAGGCCGGGCTCGGTGGCTCAGCCTGTAATCCCACGCCTTTGGGAGGCTGAGGTGAGTGGATTGCCTGAGCCCGCGGGTTCGAGACCTGCCTGGGCAGGCGAGACCTCATCTCTACAATAAATCAAAAAATCAGCCAGGCGTGGTAGCGCATGCCTGTAATTCCGGCTACTCGGAAGGCTGAGGCGGAAGGATCGCCAGAGCCCAGCAGATCGAGGCTGCGGTGGCCGGGAGCGGCCACTGCACTCCAGTCTGGGCGACAGAGTGAGACTCCAACTCAAAAAAAAAAAAAGAAAAAAGAAAAAAGAAAAAAGAGGCATCCAACTGATATACCTCAGTTGTACACATGGCTTAATATGATTTGATTATCCATACTCCTCAGATATAGCCATTATCCCCACTCTTTTCCCTTCTCCCATATATTTAATATATATCTTTTCAACACATCTGCCATATTTTTCTTACATAAAATACAGCCAATTTGTAAGCTTAAACATTTTACAAAAATGCTATCTGCCACTCAGGCTAGAGTGTAGTGGCTCAATCATAGCTCAGTGCAGCCTCAAATGCCTAGGCTCAAGCAATCCTCCCAATTCAGCCTCCTGAGTATTGAGAACTATGGGGTGCATGCCACCATGCCAGACTAATTATGTTTTGTTTTGTAGAGACAGGGTCTCGGTATATGGTCCAGGTTGGTTTCAAATTCCTGGCCTCAGGTGATCGTCCCACCTTGGCCTCCTAAAGTGCTGGAATTATAGGCATGAGCCACTATGCCTGGCCTACAGTTTGATTTTATCATGCAAATTATGTTTGAGACCCATCTATGTTATAAATATGCCTAGTTTATTCCTTTTAACTTCCACAGATGACTAGATCACATTTTATCTATCCATTCCACCATGGTGGTTATTTACATGTTTTTGACTGTTTGCCTTTACAACAAATGATGCAATTAACATGGTTGTACATGTCTCCTTGTGTACATGTTCAATCCATAAATTGTAGAACTATTTCACCATTGATGAGCAGTAAATATGTTCCTAAAGTCTTACTACTATAGATCTCTTTGTACATGTGCATGTATATTTTTCTGGTATATGCTGTGTAAGTAGCATTCTTCCATTAAAAAGTATGCGTTTAGCCGGGCTCGGTGGCTCAGCCTGTAATCCCGCGCCTTTGGGAGGCTGGGGTGAATGGATTGCCTGAGCCCGCAGGTTCGAGACCCACCTGGGCAGCGAGACCTCATCTCTACAATAAATCAAAAAATCAGCCAGGCGTGGTAGCGGATGCCTGTAGTTCCGGCTACTTGGAAGGCTAAGGTGGAAGGATCGCTGGAACCCAGCAGGTCGAGGCTGCGGTGGCCAGGAGCAGCCACTGCACTCCAGTCTGGGCAACAGAGTGAGACTCCAACTCAAAAAAAAAAAAAAGTATGCATTTATAAATTTTTGGTATCATTAAATTAGCTTCCAAAAATATCACATCAATTTAAATTTACAACAATTAAATATGGGATACCAATTTTCTACACATTTGCCTGCATTTGATGTAATCAGTGTAAAATTCTTGTCTACATTGAGACCCCTGTCTCAAAAGAAAAAAAAAGAAAGAAACAGTGTACCATTGTTAAGGTTTGCATGCTCCTGATTATCTGTAAAAGGTGAGTTTCTTTTAATATCTTTATGGGCCTTATGTTCTGCCTCTTTATAGCCCTTTGAAACGTTTCTATTGTGTTTTTTTCTCATTGATTGTCTTACATATTTATGATACTAATTTTTTGTTACTATATATATGATGCAAGCCTTTTCTTCTAGTGTCTCGCTTTTTCTTTCACTTTGATTTTGGTGTGTTTTATAAGAACAAGGTTTTTATTTTTAAGTAACCAAATGTATCAATCTTTCCTGTGAAGCTTTTGTGTGTTGGGGTGTGTGTCTTAGATAATCTTGTCTTCCCCATGAGTTATGAATATTTGCCTATGTTTTCCTGTATGACTGTGTGGTGTGGGTCTGCTTTAAAGACTCTTCCCTTCTCAGTGGTTATAAATATTTCATCTGTATTTTCATAGAGTGACTTTATAGCTTTGGATTTTTTTAAAGTTTATTCATCTAATCCATTGGAATTTAATTTTGACAATGGTATATTGTAGAGAAATTACTTTGTTTTTCCCAATAATATAGTATTTATTAATACATTTATAATGCTAAATTTTTTTTTTTTTTTTGAGTCGGAGTCTCACTCTGTCGCCCAGACTGGAGTGCAGTGGCCGCTCCTGGTCACTGCAGCCTCAACCTGCTGGGCTCCGGCGATCCTTCCGCCTCAGCCTTCCAAGTAGCCGGAATTACAGGCATGTGCTACCACGCCCGGCTGATTTTTTGGTTTATTGTAGAGATGAGGTCTCACTGCCCAGGCAGGTCTCGAACCCGCGGGTTCAGGCAATCCACTCACCTCAGCCTCCCAAAGGCACGAGATTACAGGCTGAGCCACTGAGCCCGGCTATATGCTAAATATTTTTAAACTAATTAATGCGAGCTATATTTATAAGTAAATAGTATTTATTCCAACACCTGAATCTGAGATTACACTAAGAGTATATGCTATCAGTTCTCATACACACACACACACACACACACACACACACACACACACACACACAGATTTGTGTAGTCTTCATTCTGCCTCATTAAACTATTAATAAATATATTTCTGTGCCAGTTTTCATTGCTTAACCATTATAAAATGCTTTGACATCCGATACGGCAAGTCCTAATATCTGCTTCAACCAGTATAGACCAGTTTCCCTGAACAGACTTCTCACTGCAAAACAAGTAAAAGTGCTAGGAAAATATATTTGTTTTCAATTTTTTTTTTTTTAGTTGGAGTTTCACTCTGTCACCCAGGCTGTAAGGCCATGGCACACTCAGCGTCAACCTGCTGGGCTCCAGCAATCCTTCTGCCTCAGCCTTCCAAGTAGCTGAACTACAGGCGCACACTACCACACCTGGCTAATTTTTTTGATTTATTGTAGAGACAAGGTCTGGTCAAATTGCCCGGGCTGGTCTCAAACCCGCGGGCTCCGGCAATCCACTTGCCTCGGTCTCCCAAAATGCTAGGATTACAGGCTGAGCCACCGAGCCTGGCCCTGTTTTCAATTTTAAAATGAAATTTTTTTAATGAGCTGGCAAGAAAGTCACAAAAAGCTACATAAGCTGAGTGAGTGAAGGAGGAATTCAATTGGAATGGCAGGTGCTTTACAGTCATCTTTTATGACCTTAAGTTTTCATTTTTATACTCTTACCAGGCCTAGAGCACAAAAGTCCTTCCAAGATTGTGAGTCCTTCCATAAACAGAGCTAAAATACCAAAAAATGAGTTAGAAAAATCTAGCCTGCAGAAAAGTACGGTAAGAAAACTTGCCGCTTCAACCTGGGTGGTGGGTGGGAGGGGAAATAGAAATAGTCCCCTAAAAATGTAGAACCAAAGGCTACCCTTCACATTGGTTGTGACCTAAATTCATACAACTCATATTTTCTGAAAAACCTGAATCTGGTCAATTATGTTTAAACGATCCCATAGCAAATATAACATCAATACCGAAACCTGACAAAGATAGCACAAAGAAAGAAAACTACAGACAAATTTCACTTACAAATATCAATGCAGAAACACCAAATAAGCAGAATCTGGAGGTACATTTAAAATAATAATCAAGTGGTATGTTTTTGCATGAATAAAAAATGACTTAATTTTAGGAATCTATCTATATTAATATATCTGAGGAGAAAAATGATATTATCTCAATTGATACTAATAAAAATTTGGGAAAAGTAAAAGCCCTTTCTTGATCTTAAAACACTCCATAAAATATAAAGATGATAACTTCCTTGATATCTATTTATGAGTCCAGAAATCAGAATCAGTCTTAACGGAGAACACTGGAAGCACCCATGCTAAAGTAAGAAACAAAAAAACAAAGACCACTGTCACCACTAATATTTAATATTGTCTTGAAGATACTAACAAATACAGGTAGACAAAAGAAAGTATAAGAATTATTAAGGCCAGGCTCGGTAGCTCAGCCTGTAATCCCAGCACTTTGGGAGGCCAAGGTGAGTGGATTGCCTGAGTCCGTGGGTTCGAGACCCGCCTGGGCAACTTGACGAGACCTCATCTCCACAACAAATCAAAAATTAGCCGGGCGTTGTAGCGTGCGCCTGTAGTTCCAGCTACTTGGAAGACTGAGGCGGAAGGATCGCCGGAGCCCAGCAGGTCAAGGCTGCGGTGGCCGGGAGCGGCCACTGCACTCCAGTCTGGGTGATAGAGTGAGACTCCAACTCAAAAAAAAAAAAAAAAAAAAGAATTATTAAAGGCCAGGCGTGGTGGCTCACGCCTGTAACTCCAGCACTTTGGGAGACCAAGACAAGAGGATTGCCGGAGCCCAGGGGTTCAAGACCAGCCAGAGCAACTTGGCAAGACCTCATCTCTACAAAAAAAATACAAAAATTGGCCAGGTGTAGTGGCACATGCCTGTGGTTCCAGCCACCTGGAAGGCTGAGGCAGAAGGATCTCCTTAGCCCAGGAGGTCAAGGCTGCGGTGGTCATGAGAATGCCGCTGTACTCCAGCCTGGATGACAGAGTGAGATTCCAACTCAAAAAAAAAAAAAAGAATTATTAAAAAGATGTGTGAAACTATCACTATTTTCAAATGATATGATATATATTTAAGAGAATTGATTTAAAAATTACTACAAATAAGCCCAGGAGTGGTGGCTCACACCTGTAATACCAGCAATTTAGGAGGCAGAAGTGGGAGACAGAAGTGCTTGAGACCAGGAATTCAAGATTTCTACAGAAAATAAAAAAAATTAGCTGGGCATGGTGGTGCGTGCCTGTAGTTCTCGCTACTTGGGAGACAGGTGGAAGAGTCATCTGTGCCCAGGAGGTCGAGCATGCTGTGAGCCATTGTGATGGTGCCTCTGCACTCCAGTCTGGGCAACAGAGTGAGACTCCAGTTGAAAAGTGACTGGGTGTGGTGACATGCAACTTTAATCCCAGCTGCTTGAAGGCTGAGGTGCAGGATCCCCTGAGTCCAGGAGTTCAAGAACAGCTTGGGTAACACAGCAAGAACCTGTCTCTAAATAAATAGATAAATAATAAAGTGGAAAAGAAGATTCCATCTCCAACAGCAAGAATGACAACAAAGAGATAAACTACTTAAGAATATATTGGCCTGGGGGGTGGCAGAGAGGGGAAGGGAGGTGGGATTAACAGTAGTCAATATCTGTCTGGGGACGGGGGGTGGGGGGCAACCTCATCAACAAGGGTACCCGCACAATGCATATTTGTATACCTAACCCTTAACTGTATCCCACAATTTTAAAATTAAAAATATGTTAAAAAAATAAAATTAGAATAAAAAGAATATATTGGCCAGGTATGGTGACTCGTGCCTGTTATCCCAGCATTTGGGAGGGTGAGGCAGGATTGCTTGAGTCTAGGAGTTCAAGACTAGCCTAGGCAATACAATGTGACCTCATCTTGAAAAAAATCAAAAAACTATCTGGGCATGGTGGTGCATGCCTGTAGTCCCAGCTTCTTGGGAGGCTGAGGCAGAAGGATCATCTGAGCCAACGAGGTCAAAACTGCTGTGAGCTGTGATGGTGCCACTGCACTCCATCCTGGAAGACAGAATGAGATGCTGACTCCGAAAAAAAAAAAAAGATAAATTTAACAAAAATTATACATTTTCATGAGGAAAATTTCAAAATACTAATGTGGGACACAAAATTAGAGCAGAACACATGGAAAGATAGACCTTGGCTCAGCCTGTAATCCCGCGCCTTTGGGAGGCTGAGGTGAGTGGATTACTTAAACCCGCAGGTTCAAGACCTGCCTGGGCAGCGAGACCTCATCTCTACAATAAATCAAAAAATCATCTGGACGTGGTAGCACACGCCTGTAATTCCGGCTACTCAGAAGGCTGAGGCAGAAGGATCGCCGGAGCCCAGCAGGTCGAGGTTGCGGTGGCCGGGAGCGGCCACTGCACTCCAGTCTGGGCGACAGAGTGAGACTCCAACTCAAAAAAAAAAAAAAAAGAAAAAAATCAACATTACAAAAACTCTCTTCTCTCTGAGTCAATTTATAAATTTAACCTCAGTTCCAGCTACTTAGAAGGCTGAGGCGGAAGGATCGCCGGAGCCCAGCAGGTGGAGGCTGCGGTGGCCGGCAGTGACCACTGCACTCCAGTCTGGGTGACAGAGTGAGACTCCAACTCAAAAAATAAAATAAAGTAAAATAAAAATAAAAAATAAATTTAACCTCATCTTAGTAAAACTACCAGTGGTTTTCTTTTTCTGAAAATAGATGAATTATTTCTAAATCCATGCAAAAAATAAATATGCAAGAGTAAACAAACAAACTCTGAAAATGAAGAGTAATATGGTATAGTTACCACAATCAGATTTTTTTTTTTTTTTTTTTGAGTTGGAATCTCACCCTGTCACCCAGATTGGAGTGCAGTGGCCACTCCCGGCCACTGCAGTCTCGACCTGCTGGGCTCCGGCATCCTTCCGCCTCAGCCTTCCAAGTAGCTGGAACTACAGGCGCGCGCTACCACGCCCGGCTAATTTTTTTGATTTATTGTAGAGATGAGGTCTCGCCAAGTTGCTCAGGCGAGTCTCGAACCCACGGGCTCAGGCAATCCACTCACCTCAGCCTCCCAAGGCGTGGGATTACAGGCTGAGCCACCGAGCCCGGCACACAATCAGACATTAAAACATACTGTAGTTTCCCTTAATTTAAAAAGTATGATTATGGGGTATGACTAGACAGGTTAACGGAGGAGATAATAATGTGCAGAAATAGATAGATGCTTAATTTATGAAAAAGTAGCAACTCAAAGTGGCAGAATTGAGTTTTTTTTTTAAATGGTGCTAGACAACTAGGTAGCCACCTGGAAAAACTAAAATTGAATCCACACCTCTCATCATGTACCAGAATAAAGCCAAAAAGATTTTAAAAATCCTAATATCTAAAAAAAAATGAAGCCATGAAACTATAAGAAAACATGAGTGATTTTTTTTTTCTTTTTAGTCAGAATCTCACTCTGTCGCCCAAGCTAGAGGGCAGTGGCACTCTCACGGCCTCCGCAACCTCAACCTGCTGGGATCAGGTGATGCTTCTGCCTCAGCCTTCCAAGTAGCTGGAACTACAAGGTGCACGCCGCCAGGTCTGGCTAATTTTTTTATTTATTGTAGAGTTGAGATCTCTCCAAGTTGCTCAGGCTGGTCTTGAACCCCTGGACTCAGGCAATCATTTCTCCTTGGTCTCCCAAAGTGCTGCGATTACAGGCATTGGCCACCATGCCCTGCGTGTGAATTGCTTTATGAGCAAACTATGACTCAAAATACAGAAGATGCATGAAAAAAATGATTGGCAACTTCTACTACATAAAAAGAACGTAAGTGCATGGGAAGATATGCCATAAGCAATGTTAAAGACAAAAATGACAAGTAGGGAAATAGATTTGCAACTTACACCATAAGACAAAGGACTAAATTATCCAAATATATAAAGAATTATAATAAATCAATATGAAAAGAATGGTTAAGATCCATAATTTTTTTTACGAAAAATGAGCAAAATTCATGAACAGAAAGTTCACAGAAAAATATGTACTAATGGCTTGTATGCATGTTAAAAAAGTAAACTTTGCTCATAATAAGAAAATGCAAATGGAAACTAAACTATCTATTAGATTAGAAAAACCCCAAAATTGAACAGCATATTCTGTTAGCAAAGCTGTGGAATATCAGGTATCTCATATATTATTGCCATTGGGAGGGAAAGACAATACAACAATAATAGAAGGCAATTGGTAATACTTTCCAAATATACATGCATTTACCTTTTGACCTGTCAATTTCATTTCTGGAGAGTTTGTATATTCCCCTGCACACTGACAAAATGATGTATGTACAGGGATTCATCACTGCATAATTGTCTACAACAGAAAAATATTGGAAGCAATCAAAGTGCCCATCAACAAGGAAATGGTTCAGTAAACTATTCTATATTCATACAATGGAACACAATACAGCTGTTTAAAAAAAAGGAAGCTTTTAAATTACTGATGTAGAAAGATCTTAAGGATCTGTTTTAAGTAATAAAAGGAAGATATGAAGTAGTAACATAATTTTCTACCTTTTATGTAGGCAAGAGGGTAAAATAATATATATTTTTTGCTTGTTTGTGCATAAAGAATATTGGAAATATTCAAAATAAACTAATAAAAGCGTTTGACTACAGAAGGAAGAAGGGAGTGAGGTAGCATATACACAGGAAGAGTTGTGACTGGATCAATTGGTCAGGAGAACGATAAAGATATGGATTTACTTTAGGTTTTGTTAATCAAGTCAGGTTAGGTTTGGTTATGTTGCAGTAACAAACACACCAAACTCTTAGTGGTCTGACTGCCTTTCTTTCCTCATGAAATGGCCATCATGGGCTGACTAGGAACTCATATTTCATAGTTCTGGGAAGGGCATGTGATCTTGTTCTGACTAATGAGATGAATATCCTGAAAAGCATCTGGGAGATATTTCCTTACTCTTGAAAAAAGACAAACGGGAATGACATCACTTCCATTTGACCATAACTACAAAAGGAAGAAGGGAGTGAGGTAGCATATAAACAGGAAGAGTTGTGACTGGATTTATTGGGCAGGGGAAGGATAAAGATAGTAGCAGGATGCCTGGTACTATGGGAGCCATCTTGTTTCCCTGAGAGGAGCAAGTTGGAGAGCTGCACATCTGACACACTGGGTATTGTACAGGTAAAGAGAGGAAGATCCGGGGTAAACTACTAAATTAAACAACTCTGGAGACTCCCTACCTCAGGATTTCTTATGTGAGGCAATAACATTTACCTGTTATATAAACTATCTCAAATTAGATTTTCTGTTGTTTGTAGATAAAAATATCCTCAATTATAGGTTTCTTAATAATTTTTCTTTTTTTTGAGTTGGAGTCTCACTCTTTCGCCCAGACTGGAGTGCAGTGGCCGCTCCTGGCCACCGCAGCCTCGACCTGCTGGGCTCAGGTGATCCTTCCACCTCAACCTTCCAAGTAGCTGGAACTACAGGTGCGCGCGACAATGTCCAGCTCATTTTTTTTTTTTTTTGTAGAGACTAGGCCTCACCATGTTGCCCAGGCTGGTCTTGAATCCGCGGGCTCAGGCAATCCTCTTGCCTTGGCCTCCCAAACTGCTGGGATTATAGGCTTGAGCCACCGTGCCCGGCCTTCTTAATCATTTTTCTTGTTTTATTGCATCGACTAGCTCTTCCAGTTTAGTGTTGTTTAGTAGCATGAAAGCAAGCAGCCTTGTCGTGTTCCTGATGCAGTAGGATTACCTCTAAGTTCACCACAAAGTCTTGTGGTAGACAAAGATTTCTGGTAGCTCCCTTTACTAAGATAAGAAATCTGCTTTCTATAACAAGCTGCTTAGAGTTTTAAAAATCATTAACAGGTGTTAAAATTTATCAAATTCTCAAGCATTTATTGATATAATCAGATGCTTTAATTTGTATGTATAATGAATTATATAAACTTTCTAAACTAAAATTAGATTCTTGGACTTCTGGAATTAGACTCCCTTTGTCATGATATGGTTCCTTAATATACTGTTGCAGCTGTAGTCGGTGCTTCAGCCTGTAATCCCAGCACTTTGGGAAGCCGAGGAGTGTAGATTGCCTGAACCCTTGGGTTGGAGACCAGACTGGGCAACTTGGCGAAACCTTGTCTCTACAATAAAAAATAAAAATAAAAAAAGTAGCCGGGCATGGTAGCTCATGCCTGAAGTTCCGGCTACTTGGAAGACTGAGGTGGAAGGATTGCCGGAGTCCAGCAGGTCGAGGCTGGGGTAGCCAGGAGCATGCCACTGCACTCCAGCCTGGGCAACAGATATATATATATACTTGAATTGGAGTCTATAGATATACTGCTGCATTTACTTTGCTTAAATTTAAATAGTTTTTTTGTATCTCTATTCCAAGTTAGATAGATCTTATTCAATTTGGGCAAAATAAGATGAAAAGAACAATTCAGATGTCTCAATATCACATTGAATATGATTGGCTTGCTACTTCTCTGCGTGGTCATCTTAACTTATACAAGTTTTACTCACGTTTTACTGACTTCTTCATTGAGACACTGCTTCTTGTGTTTCTCAGACATTACTTTTTTTTCCCCCAGTTTTCTAGGTAAGACTTTGTTTGTTTAACAAAATGAATCGGATACCTTTCTGGTGCTAGAATAAAATATGTAACACAGGAATTATCTCTTTTTACAAAGTTTAGGGGTACTTTTTCATAAAATTTCTTAGGCCTGGTGGTTTACTTTTTAACTTTAAAAACATTTCTAAAAATACAGAAAATAGTATGATAAATTCCATTTACTAACTCATAGCCAAAAAATATCAACTCATAGCATGTCTCCCCCAATAGTTCTGAAGAAAATTTCTAACATCATATCATTTCATCCATAAATATTTCAGCATGCATTTCTAAAAAATAAGAATTAAAAAAAAACATTGCCAGCCGGGCTCGGTGGCTCAGCCTGTAATCCTGCGCCTTTGGGAGGCTGAGGTGAGTGGATTGCCTGAGCCCGCGGGTTCAAGACCCGCCTAGGCAACTTGGCGAGACCTCATCTCTACAATAAATCAAAAATCAGCCGGGCATGGTAGCGCACACCTGTAGTTCCAGCTAACTGAGGCAGAAGGATCGCCGGAGCCCAGCAGGTCGAGGCTGCGGTGACTGGCAGCAGCCACTGCAATCCAGTCTGGGCGACAGAGTGAGACTCCAACTCAAAAAAAACAAAAACAAAAAGCAAAAAAAATTTCCATAATAATATTATCAAATATCCATCATTGTTCAAATTTCCCTGCATGTCTCTCTCTCTTTTTTTTTTTTTTTTTGAGTTAGAGTCTCCCTGTGTTGCCCAGACTGGAGTGCAGTGGCACACTCACAGCCACCCCAGTGTCGACCTGCCGGACTCCGGTGATCCTTCTGCCTCAGTCATCCAAGTAGGCGGTGCTACTTGGTAGGTGCACACTACCATGCCCAGGTAATTTTTTTATTTGTTGTAGAGATGAGGTCTCACCAATTTGCCCGGACTGGTCTCGAACCCACAGACTCGAGCAATCCACTCACCTTGGCCTCCCGAAGTGCTGGGATTACAGGCTGAGTCACCGAGCCCAGCCATATTTTAAAAGAGTTATGATCCATCTATGCAATTAGGTGATACTTTTTTTTTGTTTGTTTGAGTTGGAGTCTCACTCTGTCGCCCAGACTGGAGTGCAGTGGCTGCTCCCGGCCACCGCAGCCTCGACCTGCTGGGCTCTGGAGATCCTTCAGCCTCAGCCTTCCGAGTAGCCGGAATTACAGGCATGCGCTACCACACCCAGCTGATTTTTGGATTTATTGTAGAGATGAGGTCTCGCTGCCCAGGCGGGTCTCGAACCTGCTGGCTCAGGCAATCCACTCACCTCAGCCTCCCAAAGGCGCGGGATTACAGGCTGAGCCACCGAGCCCGGCTCTGATTTATTAAATAAGACACTGCTTTATATATTTCTCTGAGATTACTTGTTTTGTTTTCTGGGTAAGTTAATCCTCTATTAATTCATTGTGGATGATACATTTTCGAGTCCTTGAATATCTCAAATGTATTTATTTTGCATTTATACCTGAATAATAGTTCATCTCAGTGTAGCATCCTAGCTTTGTAACCATATTTTCTCAAAATGTTAAAGTTATGTTTCTATTGTCTTCTTGTATGCAATGTGTTTTCATTGAGAATTCTAATAGCAGTCTTTGTAGAATTTTTTAATCTTTGGCTGCTTTGGGGGATTTTTCCTCATACCCATTGTTCTAAAATTTCACTATGTGTATCTAGATGTAGTCATTTTCTGTTCATCCTACTCACTTCTCAACCTGAAGATTTGTGTCTGTATTCAGCTCTGGAAGTTTTTCTTTTATTATATTTTGAATTTTTCTCCTCTTTTGTCTTCTCTGTTTCTAATTTTCTTTTGGAATGTGTATAGATAAATTTGGGAGCTTTTGGTTCTGTCCTTCAAGTTTCTACACAATTCTTTTATTCTTTCTCTCTGTCCTCTTGTACTACATTCTGGGAGAATTACTCAGCTATTTTTTCCAGCTCAATAAATAGCTCTTCATCTGTGTTCACTCTGCCATATCTTTGTCTTCTGAATATTTCTCACTTCCAAGATCTCTGCTTTATTCTGTTACATAATTTCCTTCTTGTCTTGTGGATTCAACTGTCTATCATCCCTGTGAAGAAAGTCCTTTAAAATCTTCTGTGAGTTCTATGATCTGTTTCTTAGGTATTAGTCATTTGTTTCATTTTGTGCTTCTCTTTTATGATGTGTTAGTAATACTTGACTCTGATTATGGGAGCTGATTATTAGAACCGATTTTCATCAACACTGGAAGAAGCTGATGGGGATGGGCCCATATCTAGCCTTCTGAGTCCGGGGAGGCTCTCTGTTTATCTTGGATGTCAGTAGCCTCCTAAGCTGTTGCCAAAGGACCTAAAGATTTCCCCTCAAATGTCTGAGAGCAGACACCTCTGCATGCACAAATAGGAAGTAGGGAGAGGGGCAGAATGATCAGGCTTTTCCTACTCAAATACATAGTACTGAGTTAAATAGTATCCTCCTGAAATTCATGTTTACCCAGAACTATATTTGGAAACAGCATTTTTACAAATAAAGATGACATCATACTGGATTAGGGTGGACCCTAACTCCAATATGACTGGTGTCCTTATCAGAAGAGGGAAAAGAGGAAAATAAACACAGAGATACAAATGCTGGGGAGAAGGACATGTGAAGACAGAGACAGATTAATGTATCTACAAACTAAGCAATGTCAAAGATTGACAGCAACCACCGAAAACTAGAAGAGGGAAGGAAGAATTCCTCATTTAGAGCCTTCAGAGAGCACATGACCCTGCTGATACCTTGATTTTAGACTTCCAGCCTCTAAACTTAAAAGGAATAAATTCCTGTTGTTGAAGTCACCCAGTTTGTAGAAAATTTTTATGGCTGCTGTACGAAACAAACACACCAAGCAACCCTACCAATTGCCCTTGATCCACTCTTTAACCCATTTTCTATCTTTCCAATTTTTAACTGTAAGATTTCAAGTCCATGATAATATACAAGCTCTCTCCATCTCCTTTATAGGTGACAACAACAAATTAACCCCCTCCCACCTTTCTCTTTCAGAGAAAGACATTTACCACAAGATAGTCTTTCCTGCTTGATGCCCCTGCAGTTGAAACTCATGATTCCCTCCTAGACATCAGGTCATAATGATTCAACTCTTCCAGTCTTAGTTTACTCATCTAGAAAACAGGAATGGGGATTTCCAGCAAGATGGCAACGGGACAGGTTGGATAGTGAGGGTCTCTGCAAAAGTGAGTGTCCATAAGACTCTCTGCATGAGTGGGTGTATGCCAGTGGATGAGTGAAAGTCTGTCTGAGGGGAGACTTGGGTTCACGCACCTGGGGCTCTCCTCTGGCGGTGACTGCAACCGCCCACCACCCTGAGATTGGAGCCACCAGTACACAGGATCGTCTGCTGCTCTTGGGGCTCTACTGAAAAAAGGCTGCAGATGACAGATGACCCTCATCACCTGGCAACCAGCCAACCCACCATCACCTGTGACAGCAGAACAGCAGGAGCCCCAGTTCTGTGGAGACAGCAGGTAACAGAGAGCTGGAGAGGAGCCCCACCACCAGTGAGGAAACGGCCAACTTGTGCCATTTTCTCCATCCCAGGACCAGACAGAGACGTGCATTGCCCTGCCCAGCTCCACCCAGTCTCCAACCTGGGGGACCTAGAGGTTATCTCATCAAACTCAGAGAGACAGAAATCCCTCCCCCATGCTGGAATAGGCACAGAACCGTCAGATCTGAGTGGGAGTTGACAACAGAGGCAGCAAGCTGGGTGAGTAGTTGTGGGACCTCTGACCCACACTGAAAGCAACACTTTCAGCCTGTGCTGAGAGCAGATGGGAGGGAGGGGAGACCAGAGCTGAAAGGAGGTTGAAGTTACAGGAACAACCTCAGAGTGACTTTAGTTTTTGTTTGTTTTGCTTGGTGTTTTGCTTATTTGTTTTTTTTTGTTGTTGTTTTAGTTTTTTTTTCCTTTTCTCTCTTTCTGTTTTTGATGACATCTCGTACTTGCTTTGTTTCTGTTATTTTATTGCTGGTTTTTTTTTAGACTTCCTGTTTGTGTATAGGTATTTTTGAGGGAGAGTATATCAATGGGTGGGGGTTTGTCCATTTGTGTGTTTGTATGATTGTCTGTATGTTTTTTTAAAAATCTTTTCTGTCTTTGTTTGTGTCTCTTTTCGTTTGTTAGTTGGTACACCTGTCTGTTTTCCCTCTTCTCTCTCTCCATCTTTCTCTCAGCCTCCCCCCCTTCCATTCTTTTCCTATTTCTTGTCTCATTTTGCTTTTGGGGGCAAACCTATACCCTCACTGCATGGACAGATTGTAAGGAAGTGGGAAGTAGGTTCCAGGGGGCCCACACACCTGTCAGCGGATACTGGGGTCTGCCAGTAGTTTCTGAATCACAACTCCCCCTTCAGTTAAATCTCAGAACTGCAAAAAGTACGGCCACCCACTCACAGTCCAGCTTCAGAATTGAACAAAGCCAGAGGATCCACATAAGGAAGAATAGGAGATTGAGCAAACAGAAGTAAAAGCTACCCCCTCCATTCCTGAACAACAGAATTAAAGAAGAGGTAGAAAAAAAAGGAGGGGGGAATCTACACAAATGAAGAAAAACCAAAGGAAGAATATGGGTCTCACACAGACCCCCAGGAGGTCAACAACTGAGAATACAGACTTTGGAATGCAAACAATGAAGCGCCCCCAGAATGACTTGTCTCAAACTACAAACCCAGATATCAAGACATTAATAGAGAGAATAAATAGAATTGAGGAGTGACAAGAGGAAAGAATGAAGGAATTGATAACTGAGATAACAGCAATAAAGGTTACAGTGAATGAAATAAATAACAAACTGATAAGCATGGAAAGCAGAGTTGACCAAGCAGAAGAAAGAACCTCAGAGCTTGAGAACCAAAAAATGGAACTAACCCAAACTGTTAAAAACATAGAAAAGAAGCTTAAAAAGACAGAACAAAACCTCCGAGAGATGAGTGATTGTTTCAAGAGGCTGAACCTAAGATTAATTGGAATTCCTGAGGCAGATAGAGGGGCAGAGACCATCCTGGAACAAACATTCCATGAAATTATCAAAATTTCCCTCATCTCATCAGTGACATGACCATTTAATCACAAGAGATTCAGAGAACCCCTGAAATACAAGAAAGGAGAAGACCAACTCCTATACACATAGTAATTCGCCTACTCAAAGTAGATACAGAAAGGAAAAAATCCTAAAGGAAACAGGAGAAAAAGGTCAGACTACCTACCGGGGAAGAGCAATTAGAATAGCGAATAGCAGCAGATTTATCTACAGAAACACTTCAGGCTAGGAGATCTGGAGTCCAATCTTCCAAGTTCTCAAAGATAAAGAATTTTAACTAAGAATTACCTACCCAACTAAGCTAACCTTCATCAGTGATGGAAAATTAAAATCCTTCCTAGACATTCAATCCCTAAGAGCTTATGCTGCCTCCAGACCAGCTCTGTAAGAAACACTTAATTCGTGACCTGCCTGGGCAACTTGGCAAGACCTCACCTCTACAATAAATAAAAAGTTAGCCGAGCGTGGTAGCACACGCCTGTAGTTCCAGCTACTTGGAAGGCTGAGGCAGAAGAATCGCCGGAGCCCAGTAGGTCGAGGTTGCAGTGGCTGGGAGCGGCCACTGCACTCCAGTCTGGATGACAGAATGAGACTTCAACTCAAAAAAAAGAAAGAAAGAAAGAAAAAAGAAACACTTAAGAAAGTATTAAACACAGAAGAAAGGAAAAAAAGAATGACAGCACCATTTCTAAGAATGCAGAAAAAAGATTGAAAACACACATGAATCGACCCAAAAATCAAAAGAAAGACAACAAATAAACAAGCAAGCAGCAGCAACAACAACAAACTATATAAGAACCTCATGACAGAAATAAACTCTCACATCTCAATAATTTGCCTGAATGTGAATGGACTAAATGCACCACTGAAAATACATAGAATGGCAAAATGGATAAAATATCATAAGGCAACAATATATTGTCTCCAAGAGACTCATCTCACAGAAAGGATACTCACGGACTCAAAGTAAGAGGATGGGAAACAAAATTTCAGCCAAACAGAACACAAAAGAAAGCAGGAGTCATGATCTTAATATCAGAAAAAGAACCCTTTAAGCTATCAAAAATTTAAAAAGATATGGAAGGTCACTACATAATGATAAAAGTTTCAATCTATCAACAAGAAATGGCCATCCTAAACATATATGAACCCAGCAGAGCACCAACTTTCATAAAGCAGCTTCTAGGTAAACTTAAATAAGATATTGACTCTAACACTATCATAGCTGGAGACTCCACTCACAATCCTAGACAGATCAGCAAGACAAGAATCAACAAGGAGATCTGGAAACCCAATGTGACGCTTGACCAAGTGAACTTAATTGATACCTACAAAACACTCCATCTCTACTCATCACCATATGGAACGTACTCTAAGATCATCCACATCCTTGGCCATAAATCAAGCATAAACAAATTCCATAACATTGAAATACTGTCATGCACCTTCTCAGACCACAGTGGAATAAAAATAAATATCAACATAAACAAAGTTCCCCCCAAACCCACAAAGACATGGACACTAAACAACATGATGCCAAACAACTCCTGGGTCAATATGGAAATCAAAATAGAGATTAAAAGATACCTGAAAACAAATGAAAATGAAGAAACATCTTACTAAAATCTCTACGATGCCATGAAAGCAGTACTAACAGGGAAATCCATATTTCTACAAACACACATGAAGAAAATGGAAAGTTCACAAGTTAATACCCTAACAAATTACCTAAGGAAGCTGGAAAACAAGACCACCAAAACCCTAACTTCAGCAGAAGAACCCAGGTCACCAAAATAAAAGCCCAAATTCGGGACATAGAAGACAAAAAGATAATTTTAAAAACCAACAAAACAAAAGCTGGTTCTTTGAAAGAATAAACAAGATTGATGGGTCCCTAGCTAGACTTAACCAAGAAAAAGGCCAAATAAACACAATTAGAAATGCAAAAGATCAAGTCACAATTGACCCCAAAGAAATACAAAAGATTATTAGAGACTACTATGTACACTTGTATGGAAACAAACTTGAAAACCTAAATTAAATGAAGGACTTTCTGACATCACACAATCTCCCCAAGTTGAAACAAGAAGAAATTGAGACCCTAAATAAACCAATAACAATCCAGGAAATTGACTATGTCATAAGAAAACTACCTCCAAAAACAAAACAAAAGAAAAGCCCTGGACCAGATAGCCTTCCAGCAGAATTCTACAAAACAAACAAGGAGAAACTGATACCAATCCTATTGAAAGTATTTCAGGCAATTGAGAAAGATGGAACTCTCTCCAGATCATTTTATGAAGCTAACATCACATTGATACCCAAACCAGGTAAAGATCCAACAAAGAAAGAGAACTACAGACCAACATCCTTGATGAACAAAGATGCTCAAATTCTCAACAACATCCTAGCAAACCGGATCCAGCAACACATCTCAAAAATCATCCACCATGACCAAGTAGGCTTCATCCCCAGGGTGCAGGGCTGGTTCAACATTCACAAGACCTTAAATGTAATTAAATACATCAACAGATGTAAAGACAAAAGCCACATGATTATATCATTTGATGTGGAAAAAGCAGGGTTTTTTGATAAAATCCAGCACCCCTTCTTGATAAAAACCTGCTAACATTTAGGCATAGATGGAACATACCGCAAAATAGTAAGAGCCATCTACGAGAAACCCACAGCCAGCATACTGCTAAACAGATAGAAATTGGAACCATTTCTCCTGAAAACCAGAACAAGACAAAGATGCCCGCTCTCACCCTCTTGTTCAACATGGTTTTGGAAGTCCTAGCTATGGCGATCAGACAAGAGAAGGAGAACAGGGATATCCAAATAGAAAAAGAGGAAGTCAAGTTATCCCTCTTTGTAAACGACATGATTCTATACCTCGAAAACTCAAGAGCATCTGTCAAAAACTGCCTTGCACTGATAAAGGACTTTGGCAAAGTCTCAGGGCATAAAATAAATGTGCAAAAGACAGTCGTATTTCCATACGCCAACAAGAAACAAACAGAAACCCAATAGAAAGCACAATCCCATTTATAATAGTGGAAAAAAAGAAAGAAAAAGAAATACCTTGGCATCTTCATAACCAGAGACGTGAAAGACCTTCACAACAAAAACTACAAAACAGTGCTCAAAGGAATCATAGATGACACAAACAAATGGAAAAATATTCCATGCTCATGGATTGGAATAATCAACATTGTTAAGATGTCCATCCTACCCAAGGCAATCTACAGATTTAATGCAATACCCATTAAGTTACCAACAGCATTCTTCTAGATCTGGAAATGACAATACAGTAATTCATATGGAATCATAAATGACCACGAATAGCCAAACAATCCTCAGGGAAAAAAAAAAGCAGGAGTTATCACACTCTGTCTTTAAACTTTATTATAAAACTACAATAATCAAATCAGCCTGGTGTTGGTACAAGAACAGACATATAGACCAATGGAACAGAATAGAGATTCCAGAAGCAAAACCTCAGTTTCTCAACCACTCATCTTCAACAAAGCCTCCACCACCATCCACTGTGGAGAGGAGAACCTATTCAGTAAATGGTGCTGGGAAAACCGGCTGACTACATGCAGAAGATTAAAACAAGACCCCTACCTATCCCCATACACAAAAACCAACTCTAAATGGATCAAAGACCTAAACATAAAATCTCAAACTATAAGAACCTTAGAAAATGCAGGAGACACCCTGATAAAAATTGGAACTGGCAACCAATTCCTGGTCAAAAACTCCTAGTGCCCATGCCATACATAAGAGATAAGCTAGACAAGTGGGACTTCATCAAACTGACAAGCTTCTGCAAAGCCAAAGAAACCAACAAGAGACCAGGAAGACAGCCCACAGACTGAGAAAATATATTTGCCAAACGTATGTCTGACAAAGGATCTACATCTAGGATCTACAAGGAACTCAAATGTGCTGAAAAGAAAAAAACAGTGCCATTACAAAGTAGCAAAAGATATAAATAGACACTTCGCAAAAGAAGACATACAAGCAGCCAACAGATACATGAAAAAATGCTCAGCCTCACAAATCATCAAAGAAGTGCAACTTAAAACTACACTGAGATCCTAACTCCAGTCAGGATGGCCATCATCAATAACTCAAAAACAACAGATCTTGGAGAGGTTGTGATGATAAGGGAACACTTCTACACTGTTGGAGGGAGTGTAAACGAATACAATCTCTGTGGAAAACAGTTTGACGATTTCTAAAAGATCTAAAAATCGACCTTTCATATGACCCCACAATCTCCCTACTGGGAATACACCCAGATGAACCCAGATCACTCTATGAAAAAGATACCTACACACGTATGTTTATTGCAGCCCTGTTCACAATAGCAAAAACATGGAACCAACCATGCTGTCCATCAAAAGAGGACTGGATAAAAAAAAAAATTTGGTACATATACGTGATAGAATATTATACAGCCATAAAGGACAAAATTATGAACTTCACAGCAACTTGGATGGACTCAGCGTCTATAATACTAAATGATCTGTCACAGAAACAAAGAACTGGTTATCACATGTTCTCGTTCATAAGCAGACCCTGAACAATTATCGTAATACTGTAAGAAAAGGATTGGCCGTATCAGGAAACTACCAGGGGCTGAGGAAAGGCGGGATTGGTTGTAGTGGGAATCTGCTGGGGGACGGGAGAGGGGTACACTTCATCAACAAGGGTACCTGCATAATGAATATTTGTATACCTAACCCTGAATTGTACTCCACATCTTTAAACTAAAAATTTCTTTTTTAAAAAAGATGGGCCGGGCTCAGTGGCTCAACCTGTAATCCCGCGCTTTGGGAGGCTGAGGTGAGTGGATTGTCTGAGCCCGCGGGTTCAAGACCTGCCCGGGCAACTTGGTGAGACCTCATCTCTACAACAAATCAAAAAAATTAGCCGGGCGTGGTAGCGGTTGGCTGTAGTTCCAGCTACTTGGAAGGCTGAGGCAGAAGGATCACCGGAGCCCAGCAGGTCGAGGCTGCAGTGGCCAGGAGCGGCCACTGCACTCCATTCTGGGTGACAGAGTGAGACTCCAACTCAGAATAAATAAATAAATAAATAAAAGATGTAGGGCAATCCCTTTGGGTCCCCTTCCACTGTGGGAGCTTTTCTGTCCTCTCAATAAATCCTGCTTTCAAAAAACTTAAAAAAAAGATGTAAACTCAGCTTATTAAAAAAAGAAAAGAGGAATAATAATACCACCTACCTTACAGAGTCATTATGAGGATTAAAAAAAAAGATAAGTATCGGAGTCTATTTTCTGTTGCTTATAACAGAATACCTAAAGCCTGGTATTTTATATAGAAAATAAATTTATGTTTTACAGTTATGGTGGCTGAGAAGTCCAAGGTCAAGGGATCACATCTGGTGAGGGCCTTCTTGCTGGTGGGACTCTCTGTGGTCCCTAGGCGACATAGGGCACTCCATGGTGAGGGGGCTGAGCACGCTAGTTCAGGTTTCTCTTCCTTTCTTTCTTCTTTTTTTTTTTTTTTTTTGAGTTGGAGTCTCACTCTGTCGCCCAGACTGGAGTGCAGTGGCTGCTCCCGGCCACCGCAGCCTCGACCTGCTGGGCTCCGGCGATTCTTCCACCTCAGCCTTCCAAGTAGCTGGAATTACAGGCGTGCACTACCACGCCCAGCTGACTTTTTGATTTATTGTAGAGATGAGGTCTCGCTGCCCAGGCGGGTCTCGAACCCGCGGGCTCAGGCAATTCACTCACCTCAGCCTCCCAAAGGCGCGGAATTACAGGCTGAGCCACCGAGCCCGGCTTCTCTTCCTTTCTTTAGAAAGCCACCAGTTCCATTCCCAAGATAACCCACTAATCTATTAACCAATTAATCCATTAATTCATGAATAGACTAATTTATTCATGAGAGCAGAGCCCTCATAACCCAATCTTCTCTTAAATGCTCCACTTCTCAAGACTGCCACATTGGAAATTAAATTTCAACATGAGTTTTGAAGGGGACAAATATTCAAGCAATAGCAATAAAACTGCTAAAGCCTCTTGCACAGAGTCTGACTCAGAGTTAGGGAACTATATTTTTCCTTATGCAAAGTGCCACAAAGATAAGATTAGCAACTATGACACATATCAAAATAATACATGTCATCCCAACTTTTGTACCAACTACCCCATTCTGTTAGCATAGCTCAAGAAAATAACATAAACTTCTTTATGTTCGAAAAATGTTGGCCAAGGTGAGAGGATCGCCTGAGCCCACAGGTCTGAGTACAGCTTGGGCAACTTGGTGAGACCTCATCTCTACAATAAAGCAAAAAATTAGCTGGGCATGGAAGCACGCACCTGTAGTTCTGGCTACTTGGAAGGCTGAGGCGAAAGGATCGCCTGAGTCCAGCAGGTCTATGCTGGGGTGGCCATGAGTGGGCCACTGCACTCCAACGTGGGTGATGGACTGAGACTCTGACTCAAAAAAAGAAAAATGTTCAGCACCATAATCCTTTAAAAAGCAAGGCACTGGCAGTAACCTGAATAGCCAACAATAGGGGAAGGATTACATAAATCTGTTTCCCAATGTATGTATTTTTTTCACTATGCAAGTCTCCTTTGCCAACTCATATATGACCTCATAAAATTTGTGGTATTTTAAAATATTATTTTGCAATTTTGCTTTCTTTTTATTTAACAAACATGCATAATGCTTACTCTGTGCCAGGCATTGTTCTAAGCCATTCACACATCTACATTTATAAAAATTAGCACATTGATAATATGTTTTTAAAATTTTTTGTAAAATATTTTAGTCTTTAACAAAATAGTAATAAAATTATATGAAAATATGAATTTAATATAATCTTTAATAATATCCATATTATTAAAACAAAGTTTAACTCTCTATTTAATATGGGACACAGTTTAATTACATAAGAAAAAGTATTATTTGTCATTTATATTTTGATGTGGAAGTATTACTTTAGGGACCAAGCTTATATTCAATATAGATTAAAAGTAACTACATGCTACTGCATGAAAATGGTCAAAACCAGTTTTAATTGCCCAGTTTTAGAATTCTTGCATTTTAACTTAAAATATCAACCTTTTTTTTTTTTTGAGTTGGAGTCTCACTCTGTTGCCCAGACTGGAGTGCAGAGGCATGCTCCTAGTCACCGCAGCCTCAACCTGCTGGACTCTGGTGATCCTTCCACCTCAGTCTTCCAAGTACCTGGAACTACAGGCACGCGCTACCACACCCGGCTAATTTTTTATTTATTGTGGAGATGAGGTCTTGCCAAGTTGCCCAGGCGGGTCTTGAACCCACAGGCTCAGGCAATCCACTCATCTCAGCCTCCCAAAGCGTGGGATTACAGGCTGAGCCACCGACTCTGGCTTAAAGTATCAACTTTTTTCATCAAAAAAATTATTTCACATCAGATGGGTAATCTGTCAGTGTCATAACAAGGAAGTCTGAGAAAGGTACATCTCAAACATTAGCATGAAAATCCAGCCATCACAGTTATAAAACACAAAAAGATCTCAATTATTTTATTTTTATAAATTTCATATTTTGTTTCAAAACAAAGATGAGAGAGATTTCTGGCTGTCATATACAAACACAGCTCTACAAATACATTTGGAAATGGAATTTAAGCATGGGTAATCATTTTTCTCAGTAAACTAACTGCTCCTTGCTATGGTTTGAATGTGTCTCCCAAATTTCATGTGTTGGAGATTTAATACCCAAATTTATATGTTGATGGCAGTAGGTGGAGTCTTAAGGAGATGATTAGGATTAGATAATTTCATAAGGATGGGACCCCATGATGAGATTAGCAGATTGATAAGAAGAGGGAGAGAAACCTGAGCTCACAGTTTGCTCTGTCTTGGCATGTGAAATTTCCATCCATGTTATGATGTAGCAGGAAGGCCTTCACCAGATACTGGTGTCATGCTCTTGAACGTCCCAGTCTCCAGAACCTTGAGATAAACAAACCTTTGTTCTTATACATTATTCAGTGTGTGGTATTCAGTTATAGCAACAGAAAACTAACTAAAACACTCCTCCCCACTCTAAAAACAAATCTTAAAGCATTAGCCATATTTTGTTGTTTCCTATTAGAATTATAAAATAGGCTGAGTGTGGTGGCTCAAACCTGTTATCCCAGCACTTTGGGAGGCCGAGGTGAAGGGACTGTCTGAGCCCAGAAGTTCGAGAACAGCTTGGGCAACTTGGTGAGACCTCATCTGTGCAATAAATAAAAAATTAGCCAGGCATGATAGTGAGCATCTGTAGTTCTAGCTACTTGGAAGGCTGAGGTGGAGGGACCACCTGAGCCCAGCAGGTCAAGGCTGCGGTGGCCGTGAGCGTGCCATTGCACTTCAGCCTAGGTAAAGGAGTGAGACTCCCACTCAAAAAAAAAAAAAAAAAAAGAAGTATAAAATAAATACTGTTTGCATATCTGGTAAGAACTATCTCAAGGGAACTTTTTAGAATTATCATTTTTTATTGTGGCACACATAAAATGTATCATTACTGATATTTAGTTCACTCACAATGTTGTACAACCATTATCACTTTCTAGTTCTAGAACATTTCCATCATCCCAAAAGGAAAACCCCATCCCCATTAAGCAGTTATTCCCCATTTCCCCCTCCTTCAGCCCCTGGCAACTATTAATCTGCGTTCTGTCTCTATGGATTTGCCTACTCTGGATCTTTCAAGTAAAAGGAATCATACAACATGTGCCCTTTTGTGTCTTACTTCTTTCACTTAGCATATGTTTTCAAGATTGATCCATGTTGTAGCACATGTCAGTATGGAGTTATAATTTTAATGTTTTCTCATCAACTTATATTTTAATAATAGTATTCCTTATTCTTTCTGTTTTTCACTTGTAATCCCTTTTGAGTGTAGACTGAATAATACAATAAAGACTAAAAACAAAGTATAAGCATCGAACAGATTTCTTAGGTGTTAGTGCCCAGTGGCATTGTTCTGAGTGGGGTACAGGCTGAGGGACAGACTCATGGTCTCCACTAATCCTGTGTGTGCCCACCTGACACACACCCAGAGGTTCTCACATGGCTCAGCTTTAAAGAGAAATGTTTTCAATAGTGAATGAAGCTATTTTGAAATTAAAACAAATACTATTGGTATCTTTGACTATGTGAACCCTCTGATGTGATGTTCATGGATCCTCCAGGGGGTCCTGGGCACCTTTTGAGGCCCCCCATGAGGTGGACTGTTTTGATGCCATTAGACATGATTCTCATGAAGACAATGTGTTGCGTGAAAAATGTTTATGAGCCACAAGGAAGATGTGACACCAGGTCTTAAGTATGCTATGGAAATTAGAGGAAGACTCCTTAATACTATGCGAAAACATGCCTAGTAAAAAGACAGACGGAATATGCAAAATAATAACAATAACATGTTGTATATATTTTTTTCTTTCCTGGACTTTCCAAAGATCTGTAATGTGCCTTTATTGCTTTCATAATTTAAACCATGATCACTGACCTTTAGCAAATTTCTACTCAAGTCACTCTTGATTCGGACCATCATAAAAGTGCATACAAACCCACATGTACCCTCTAGATGGAAATCTGGAAGCCAAATAATTGGAAAATTGCACAGGAACCTCTTTCTAATATTCACTTTGGAAAAGCAACTGCCATTGGTTTGCCTTTTAGAGGAAAGCACCTTTTAAGGAGACCATTTTTCTGTACTTCATTGATCCTCCTTGGATGGCCTTCAAGTAGACCAACTTCTGCTTACTGCATACTTCTTTAAACAAAAGCACAGTGCATTCATATAATGTACCAGGGTATCTATTTTAATGTGGCAGGGAGGACATTGGCTTGGGAGTTCAGGAGGCATTGAGTTCTAACCTTAGCTGTGTGACTTTGGGCATGTCAGACTCCCTTTCTGAACTGTTTTCTTTCTCATCTGCCCAGTGTGAATGGGAGTCCTGACTTCTGGGGAGCTCTAAGTGAGAAGGACCCTCTCAGTTCCTTAAATAATCTCTTTCTCATAAGTAGGAATATCCAGAAAGGCCTCTGACTCCTACTGTAGCAGAAAGGGTTGGAAAACAGGAAAGGGAAGCATGATCAAAAGGGTACACATGAAAGCAAGCAAAACAGGAAAGAGCACTGGAAGGTGAGTATTAGGAGACCTGAATTTTACTACCACCTCTGCCACTGGCCACTGGTGATCCTGAGTTAGTCATTTCCCTTTTCTACGGCTCAGTTTCCTCCTCTGTGAAATGGGGTGATGGGTCCGAGATCCCCTTCTGGTTACAAATTCTACTATGTGATTCTGTATCTTAGGATGAGGGTTGTCTATTCAGTCTCATTTGTTATTCAAGGAACTCAGCAAAATGTTGACTCTTTAATCTGCTAATTCATTTTCATGCCATCCAGGAAGTAAATCAGAAGAGAAAAACCAGATGAACAGTTCCATTTAAACCAGTTTCTTGAGGCTGATATTTTATTTATTTACTTATTTATGAGAAAGCAGGATTTATTGAGAGGACAGAAAACCTCCCACAGTGGGAGGGGACCCAAAGGGGTTGCCTGATATTTTAACAAACAATAAGCTGATGCATCATGAGATAGCCTTGGAAAATAGTAGACACTTAAATCTCCACATTTTTCAGGAAATAGACTGTAAATGGGGAAGAAAAAAATGTAAATGTGTTCAAGATGGGGAATTGTCTTAAATAAAAATAACTACATTTTACTTTTAAATTTTAAAAAAAAACTTCTCTGAAGGAATATGTTTGTACTTAGAATGAGTACACACATACTATTAGGATTTTTTTTTTCCCTCTTTAGATCCTACAGCCAACTCTTCATTTGCTACACTGAGCATTCTGGAAAATTTGCATCACAGCTGCGGACTCAGGCAAGGAGGATGGCTGAGATGGATGACTTTTTCAGTCACTTTCTTGGTTTTCCTGACAGTCACACTCTGCCCTAAAACCAAATATCATCACCATTGGGGGAAGCTGTGGACGGCACAGTGCATCTTCTGGCTCAGTGCTTCTGGTGGACAGTGTATCTGGTTCTCTCCCTCAGTGGTAACACCTCTCAAAAAAATCTGCAGTCTTTTTTGCTTCTTTCTTATTCTCCAAGTGGTCCATTTCCAATAGGACAAAACTGTTCAGTGTATGGTTCTAAGCTATAAGTGGTGGAGAATACCCTACAATGGATGATACATTCCCAGAGTTGATAAGCTTTCATAGGAGACGGGCTGAAACAAGCGGAGTAAATACACCAGTTAAAATGAGTCACCAACCTGGGAATACAAACTAGTGCAACCTCTTTGGAAAACAGTGTGGCAATTTCTAAAAGAACTAGACATTGATCTTCCATAGGACCTAGCAATCCCCCTACTGGGACTATACCCAGAGGATATCAAATCATTCTACAAAAAAGATACTTGCACACGCATATTTACTGCAGCACTATTCACAATAGCAAACACATGGAACCAACCGTGCTGCCCATTGAAACTGGACTGGATTAAAAATATGGCACATATACACAATGGAATATCATGCAACCATAAAGAAGGACAAACATATGTACCTTGCAGCAACTCGGATGGATTTAGTCTGTCATACTCACTGATCTATCACAGAAACAAAGAACAGAGTACCACATGTTCTCACTCATAAGCAGACCCTGAACATTTATCATAATACTATAAGAAAGGGATTGGCAGTAGTGGGATATTGCCGGAGTTGGGTGGGTGTGGGTGACACAACATCAATAAGGGTACCTGATCTCAAACCAGGCACAGTGGTGACCAAAGAGAGGACCAGACTTTACCTATACAATGACCACTTGTATCCTAATCCTGAATTGTACCCCACAACTTTAAAATTAAAAATTAAAAAAAAGAATGAGTCACCAACCTCAAGAGCACAGATGGGATGTGGGAGGAAGGAGGGTTTCTAAGGCCTAGCGGTCAGGTTTAGTTGCGGATAGCAGGAACCACTAGGACTAATTTAGACCAATGATCCCTTCACAAGGGACCTAGATCCTTAAAACATCATTTGAGATGCTGTAGGAAGAGCCCAGGGATGAGCTTCCAAGAATGACTCCCCAGAACAAGATGGTAGAAGTGACCCATGAAGGAGCTGCTACTTCTGTCACCCCTTATAAGTTGGGGAATCAGGAAGCTCTAAGGTTCTAAGACCACATTACTCCTGACACCTATAAAGCCAAAAACCAGACACTGGGACTCCTGCCACCGCTATTGCAGTATGCAACCCATCTCCACATGAGTGCATGCCAGCAGAATGACACAGAACAGCAAAAGTGACTCCTCCGCCTTATTTTTGCCTTCCAAATCCACGGGTGTGTTTCCTTGAGGGACTCGGAACTCCAGCTCTAAAGGAGCCTGGGAAAGAGGTCGTCTTTCTCTTTCTATCTGAAGCGTTTAGCAAGGCATACTACAAGGGAGTCGGGATGGAGCTGAGTGAGCCTATCTGTAATATTGGAGGGAAGGGGAAATTACTACAATGTCCCTGGGGTCCCTGGAGTCCCTGGAGCTTCACTCTGATTTGAGCTAGCCATGAATGTCATCGTGTATATAAAATAATCCATGCAGAGCGTCAGGCCCTCTGGCGGGGGAGGACTCAGATTATAGAATATAAATCACGCTTGGCTTCCCAGAGTTTTCACTGTCTCACTTGAGAAATAGAAACATAGACTGGCAGGTCAATATTATATGTGTATGTCCATACACACACATGTTATATATTTATATAATACACACACACACACATATATATACAGCTTTTGAAAACAAATGCACTAGAAAATTATAATTTGCATGTTTAAAAAACCGACCTTAGGTGATATGCATATGTGGAAGCTAGAGACATGTCCAATTCACAACGTTTATTGAGGGTTGACTGAGCGTGAAATGACAACTAAATGCTTCCATACGTACTTTCTCATTTAATCTTCATGTATACGAATTGAGAATTCCAAAAGACTGAGACAGGTAGATACATAGATAGATAGATTTTTATATATGAAACAGTTATTGGATCTCCCTGGGGGAAAACTTAGGGGAGTATGTGTGGAGGTGACTCATTTTTTTTTAAGATGTGGGGTACAACTCAGGGTTAAGTATACAAATGTTCATTATGCAGGTGCCCTTGTTGACGAGGTATGCCCCTACCCCCAGCAGAAGTGACTCATTTATCTTTACTGGGGAAAGTGAGAACTGACAGAAAGCTACAGTTATTTAGAGAAGATGTCAGATTTCCCAAATCGGAAATATGTAGGGAATAAATATGTCTAGGCCACATAGCATTACACTGCTGAAGTTAATCTTTAATTTAATGGTGTTGCAAAAGAAGTGTTATGACCTTGATGTTTGGCCTGGTTGGTGCCTGTGCATATTAGGGTGGGGGATGTTCTGTCTCAGAAGACACCAAAGAGAAAGCTATGCTTCCTCTGAAGAGGGAGCAGAAAAACACTAACCTACAGGCACAACAAATCACAAAGCACAGAACACAGAGGTAGCTGGTCAGAACTCTCATATTAAAAGACAGATCTGCCATCTCCAGCAGCCAAAGTTGTAAGCCATGTCAAGGATAAAGTAATTAGAGGAAGGCATTTATCAGAGCCCTCTTAGGGAAATAAAAAAGTTTTTTTGACAATATATGAGTAAGGATTCTGTACTCACAGGCAGAATGTGTCCAAAACGGATGGAGGAAGACCTCCTGATTTTAGGAGGAAGGTCTTGCCACCAGGTGGCAAACACCATTTTCTTTCTTGTTCTTTTTTATTTCTGTAATTTTCTATATTGATAGCAATAATAATAATGGTACCAGGTTGAGCATGTTGGCTCACATCTGTAATTCTAGCACGATGGGAGGTCAAGGAGAGAGGATTGCTTGAGTCCAGGAATTTGAGGACAGCCTAGGTACATAGTGAGACCTCATCTTCTTTTTTCTTATTATTTTATTTATTTATTTTAGATTCAGAGGATACACATGTGTATTTGTTACATGAACATACTGTGTATTGGTCCATTCTTCAGATAGTGAATGTTGTGCTCCATAAGTAGTTTCTGAATCCTAAAGATTTCATCTTTACAAAAAATAAAAAAATTATCCAGACATGGTAGCAGAAGCCTGTAGTCCCAGCTACTTGGGAGGCTGAGAAGGAAGGATCACTTGAGCCCAAGAGATCAAGGCTGCAGTGAGCCGTGATTGTACCATTGCACTCCAGCCTGGGTGACAAAGACTCTCACTCAAATGATAATAGTAATAATAATAATAATAAATCTATTGAGTTGTTATATATATTTTTTGTATCTACTATCTCATTTATAGGCATGTCATTGGTCTCATTTTATAGGTAGGAGAAGGAGGCTTAAAGAGTTTACCAAAGTCATAGAAAAATAAGCATGGACTCTGGGATTTAAAACCAGATTTGTCCCCAGAGCCTAAGCCTTTAACTATGATTGAGGTGCTAGCATCAGGACTTGGCAGCAAGTAAAATAATATTCAAATAATTCTCCAAGTGCTAGGAATGAAGAAAATGATCAAAGGCAGAGCAGATAGTTGAGTTGATGTCATAATAGCCAAGACAAATTTGAATCTGGTGTTAGGGGCAGGGACTAATGCCCATGAGGGGACAGGAGGAAGGCGGCGAGCTGTAATTGCACTCTCTGTATAAAATAAGGCACTCTACCGGATGCTGTAGCCCCAGTTACTTGGGAGGCTGAGGCAGAAAGATTGCTTGAGCCCAGGAGTTCAAGGCCAGATTGAGCAACTTAGTAAGATCCTGTCTCTAAAAATGAAACAAAACACACACACACAAAACTAAGACCTTGAAGAACTCTTCTCTCTTAAATGGAAATAGAAAAACAGTACGACTGGAAATTGGCCAGGAAGCTCACTAAAACCAACTGCAAAGTTCACAGGACCATCGCTTCTCCCGAAGTCGGGCAGAAGCTGTTAAATGCTAATAAAGACTCCCTCTTTGAGTGCTACTACTTTCCTACCAAACCTCCAAACCACTTTGCCATACCCATCCGTTGCTGGGGTACCAATGGTAAAGCTACTCGCGCCTCGTGACAGTACCCAGGACCTAGTTAATCCCTTCTTCTCTTGGCTGACCCCATCCCCAAACCTCAGTGACAGCAACCATTCCAAAATTGATGCCCACTCCCCTTAGAACCCCCTGAATCCCTGAGCTAGACCTGAACTTTACATAAAGAGGCTCCTGTCTATCCTCTTTGGAGTGACAGTTCCCCTGGAGCGCCCTCCCTTTCTGCACTGAATCGGTAGCTGATTTGGCCTGACTACAGACTTGCCTCTGGTGCTCTGTGGCTGATTAGACTTTATCAGCAAGGAGTTAACATATGCAAAAAAACCCCAGAAAAACTGGCACCTCCTCAAAAGTCAAAATAATAGAAAATCTTGAGACCACAAATAATTAGATTTTAAGCAATTGCAGAATGATAACAATAGAGATGGCAAACCCAACACTATTCTGAGGGTTTCACAAAATATTAACTCATTAAATCTTCACAAAGCTGCTATGAAGTAGATGCTATTTTCTCTTGTACAGATGAACTGCTAGGAAATTTGTCCATGGTTGCACAGCTATTAGAGTGGCAGAGCTGGGATTTGAACCCAAGCAGTTTAGTTCCAGAACACATGCTACTTACTAATCACTGTAAACTTAAAGCAACAGGACACTATTAAATAAGAACAGACTGATTTGAAGAAAAAACCAAATCAAACCTCTAGAAATGAGAAATAGAGTTGCTCATTTATTCATTCACCAAATATTTATTGAGCTCATATGATAGGCCGGACACACATAGGCTCTGGGGATATTGCAGTGAATAGACGAAAATTCTTATCCTAAAAGAATTTACATTTTAATGAAGATGATAGATAATAAATATAACATAGAGCATCCTAGGTAGGGATAAGTTTTTTTTTTTTTTTTTTTGAGTTGGAGTCTCACTCGGTCGCCCAGAATGGAGTGCAGTGGCTGCTCCTGGCCACCGCAGCCTCGCCTGCTGGGCTCCGGTGATCCTTCCGCCTCAGCTTCCGAGTAGCCGGAATTACAGGCGTGCGCTACCATGCCTGGCTGATGTTTTGATTTATTGTAGAGATGAGGTCTCGCTGCCCAGGCGGGTCTCGAACCCGCGGGCTCAGGCAATCCACTCACCTCAGCCTCCCAAAGGCACGGGATTACAGGCTGAGCCACCGAGCCCGGCAGGGATAAGTATTAAGATGAAAAATATAGGCCGGGCTTGGTGGCCCAGCCTGTAATCCCAGCACTTTGGAAGAACGAGGTGAGTGGATTACCTGAGTCTGCGGGTTCAAGACCAGCCTGGGCAACTTGGCGAGACCTTGTCTCTACAATAAATCAAAAATTAGCTGGGTGTGGTAGTGTGTACCTGTAGTTCTGACTACTTGGAAGGCTGAGGTGGAAGGATTGCCGGAGCCCAGCAGGTCATTGCTAGGGTGGCCATGAGTGAGCCTCTGCCTGCCACCAGCCTGGGCGAAAGGGTGAGACTCCAACTCAAAAAAAAAAAAAAAAGAAGAAGAAAAATAAAAGTAGGGATGGGGGAAATGAAACATCAAGAGGGGTGGCTGAAATTTTAGGTAATGTGTCTGAGAAAGCCTTACTGAGAAAGTGGTCTTTATGCAAGTCTGGAAGAATTGGGAGAGCAGGACAAATGGGTGTGCAAGGAAGAAATTTCTGGGCAGAGGAGACAGTCAGAGCTGGTGTTTTTGTTTGTTTGTTTGTTTGTTTGTTTTGAGTTGGAGTCTCACTCTGTCACCCAGACTGGAGTGCAGTGGCCGCTCCTGGCCACCGCAGCCTCGACCTGCTGGGCTCCGGCGATCCTTCCGCCTCAGCCTTCCAAGTAGCTGGAATTACAGGCATGTGCTACCACGCCCGGCTGATTTTTTAAATTTATTGTAGAGATGAGGTCTCGCTGCCCAGGCGGGTCTCGAACCGCGGGCTCAGGCAATCCACTCACCTCAGCCTCCCAAAGGTGCGGGATTACAGGCTGAGCCACCAAGCGCGGCTCAGAGCTGCTGTTTTTAAGTTATAGCAAGGACCCTTGCTTGCTGTGTGGATGGAAGTAGTGAGAGAAAGGGAGTGAGGGCAGGAGGGCAGGAGAAGATGAGTCCATGAGCTAACAGAGAATCATACAGTAGCTTGTGGGTTACAGTAAGGACTTTGATTTTACTCCAAGTGCCAAGGGAGCCATGGGTGGGTTCTGAGCAGAGGAGGGTAAAGATCTGACTAGCATTTTAACAACATCACTCCAGCAGCCATTTTGAGAATAGAATGTAGGCAAAGCAGTCAGGTAGGCAAGAAATGGTGGTGACTTGGACAAGAGGAGCAGGAGCGAAGTAAGTAGAGGTCAATTTCTAGATCTATTTTTTTTTTTTTTGAGTTGGAGTCTTACTCTGTCGCCCAGACTGGAGTGCAGTGGCACGCTCCCGACCACCGCAGCCTCAACCTGCTGGGCTCTGGCGATCCTTCCGCCTCAGCCTTCCAAGTAGCTGGAACTACAGGCGTGCGCTACCACACCCAGCTAGTTTTTTGATTTATTGTAGAGATGAGGTCTCGCCAAGTCGCCCAGGTGGGTCTCGAACCCTCGGACTCAGGCAATCCACTGACCTCAGCCTCCCAAAGCGTGGGATTACAGGCTGAGCCACTGAGCCTGGCTTAGATCTATTTTTAAGTAAAGCCTGTTGGATTCACAGTGTGAGACAATGAAGACTTAAAGATGACTCTAAGGTTTTTAGACTGAACATCTGTAGTAATATCTAAATAACATCTGTAATTGCACTAAATGAGATAAGAAAAACTGCAGGGTTTGGGAATAGAGATCAGAAACTCAGTTTTTAAACTTCCATGTGGAGGTGTCTCCTAGCCTGCTGGGTATATGGGTGTGGAGTTTAGGGGAGAGGTCTGAACTAGAGATATAAAATTGGAAGTCATCAATATATCTATGGTATTTGAAGCCACAATTCTGATGACTTAATCTGGAAAGTGGCCTAAATTGTGAAAAAGAGAAGAGGCCCAAGGACTGAGCCCTGGGAACTCCATTATTGAGAAGTAGGGAAGATGAAGAGGAACCAGCAAACGAGACTGAAATAGGGCAACCAGAAACACAGGAAAAAACCAGATGAGTATAGTGTCTTCAAAGACAAATGAAGGAAGTCATTAAGGTGTAAAAGCCAATAGATGGGTTAAACAGAAAACTGGATCCAGATGAAGACAACATTAGAAAATCCAAAGACAGAATAAAGACATAGAAAATTTTTCAAAGCGTGAATAAGATAAATGGAGGACAAAGAGATTCAACACATTTAATGAGCATCCTTGCAGAAAAGAGTACAGCATGGTGTCTCAGGCCTGTAATCCCAGTGCTTTGGGAGGCTGAGGCAGGAGGATCGCTTGAGCCCAGAAGTTTGAGACCAGCCTAGGTAACATAGTGAGACCCTGTCTCTACAAAAATAAAAATTAAAAATTAGCTGGGCATGGTGGCACATGCCTGTAGTCTCAGCTACTCAGGAGGCTGAGACGGAAGGATTGGCTGAGCCCAAGAGTTTGAGGTTGCAGTGAACCTTGATTGTGTCACTGTACTCCAGCCTGAACAACAGAGTGAGAAGTGAGAACCTGACTCAAAACACAAAACAAAACAAAAGGAATAGAGAATGTAAAAAGGCAATATTTAAAGAGAAAATATCTGAGAATTTTCTATAATTAAATTTAAAAAGACATGAGTGTTGCAGGCTGGTTTCCCTGGGAAGTAGACTGGAACAGAGGTTAGCATGCAGGAGGCTTATTAGGAAGTGCTCCTAGGATCAGCACCAGTGGAAGGGATGGAAACAGGAATGGGCAGAAGGAGCTGCAATACAGTCTCAACAAAGACTTCGGCCAACCTCATGAGAAGAATGACCAATTGTCCTGGTTTGCCCGGGACTTAAGTGCTTCCCAGGATGTATGACTTTTAATGCTATAGTCAGGACAGTCCCTGGAAAACCAGGATGAGTTGATCATCCTATCATGGAACTCTGAAGCTAAGATGGAAAGTTAGAATTGACCCATATAGGGATGGGAGGGCTGGTTCTTTTTATAGCCCTGCATTGACCAATCATTGAATGTAAACTGTCCTCAGGAAGTAGGTGGGTAAAGCAGCACTATTCAGCTGAGGGCAATTCTTAAAGAGGACTGACATCTGAGTGTTGGCTTCTGGAATCAGTTCCAGCTCCCAGCACCTGAGGGATTAGGTCCTTTCATTCCAAAAAGGGATCTGGGTAGTGCAGGACAGTATCTACCATAGTGAGTCTTTCTAATTGAAGTAGCAAGTTATGAACAGAATACATAAATACAAATCCATACCTAGACACATGATTATGTCTGCCAAACAATACAAAGAAAAGATAAATTCAACCAAATTGTAAAGACCAATCATCTACAAAGAACAATGATTAAGTCGGGCTTGGTGGCTCAGCTGTAATCCCGCGCCTTTGGGAGGCTGAGGTGAGTGGATTGCCTGAGCCCGCAGGTTCGAGACCCGCCTGGGCAGAGAGACCTCACCTCTACAATAAAGCAAAAAATCAGCCGGGCATGGTAGTGCATGCCTGTAATTCCGGCTACTTGGAAGGCTGAGGCAGAAGGATCGCCAGAGCCCAGCAGGTTGAGGCTGCGGTGGCCGGAAGCTGCCACTGCACTCCAGTCTGGGTGACAGAGTGAGACTCCAACTCAAAAAACAAAACAAAACAAAGAACAATGATTACTGAAGACATACTTTTCATCAACATAAAAAATGCCAGGGGAAATGAAACTATATCGTCTATGTATTGAGGAAAAGTAATTGTCAACCTAGAATTCTATATCCAGCTAAGTCACGTTTTTAGAATGAACACAAAATAAACCAAAGACATCTGCAGACAAATGGAAAAGGAATTCATTTCTCATAGATGCTCAGTTAAAAAAACTGTGGATATTCTTCAATGAGATAGTAATTGAAGGACTGGGATGCACGAAGCAATGATGAACAAAAAAGTAGGTTGGTTAAGCTAAATTTTGTTAGACACTGACTGTTAAAAATTACTAATCAGCCTGGCTGGGTAGCTCAGCCTGTAATCCCACGCCTTTGGGAGGCTGAGGTGAGTGGATTGCCTGAGCCCGTGGGTTCGAGACCCGCCTGGGCAACTTGGTGAGACCTCATCTCTACAATAAATCAAAATGAGCCGGGCGTGGTAGCGTGTGCCTGTAGTTCCAGCTACTTGGAAGGCTGAGGCGGAAGGATCGCCAGAGCCCAGCAGGTTGAGGCTGCGGTGGCTGGGAGCTGCCACTGCACTCCAGTCTGGGTGACAGAGTAAGACTCCAACTAAAAAAAAAAAAAAAATTACTAATCTATGCCGGGCTTGGTGGCTCAGCCTGTAATACCGCGCTTTGGGAGGCTGAGGTGAGTAGATTGTCTGAGCCAGCGGGTTCGAGACCCGCCTAGACAACTTGGTGAGACCTCATTTCTACAACAAATCAAAAATTAGCCAGGCATGGTAGCATGAGCTTATAGTTCCAGCTACTCGGAAGGCTGAGGCGGAAGGATCACCAGAGCCCAGCAGGTTGAGGCTGAGGTGGCCAGGAGCATGCCACTGTACTCCAATCTGGGCGACAGAGTGAGACTCCAACTAAAAAAAAAAAATTACTAATCTATGTGGAGATGTTTAAACACAAGATGGATCCCGGCAGGGTGGCTCATGCCTGTAATCCCAGCAAGTTGGGAAGCTGAGGTGGAGTCAGGAGGTTGAGACCAGCCTAGGCAACTTAGCGAGACCTTGTCTCTACAAAAAATAAAAAAATTAGCCAGGCATGGTAGCATGTACCTGTAGTTCCAGCTACTTGTGGGTCTGAAGAGGAAGGATCACCCGAGCCCAGGAGGTCGAGGCTGCAGTGCGAACATTTTCATGCCCCTGCCCTCCAGCCTAGGCGATAGAGGGAGACCCTGACTCAAAGTAAATAAATAAATAAAAACAAGATGAAAATACATCTGAACCAATCTCAACATGCAATATGGAAGAGAGAGGAAAGGGATTAAATCCTTAAAAGATTTTACACCTTTTTAGGAGGATAGTGATACCAAATAATTTATATTTTGTTATGCCAAGAATTCATATTAAAATTCTAAGTGTAACTCCTAAAATAATAAAAAAAATGCATAACTTATAAATCAGAAATAAAAAGGGGGAAGACATAAGCAAAAATTCAATAGCCTATTAGAAAACAGTAAAAGAAAAAAGGAAAATCATGATAAGAAGAAAAGCACAAAAAAGGAAATAGAAATAAATCCAAACAGGTTACTAATTCCAATAAGTAAAAAATATTAAATTGGCCAGGCTCAGTGTCTTAGCCTGTAATCCCAGCAATTTTTTTTTTTTTTTTTTTGAGTTGGAGTCTCACTGTCGCCCAGACTGGAGTTCAGTGGCCGCTCCCAGCCACTGCAGCCTCAACCTGCTGGGCTCCGGCGATCCTTCCACCTCAGTCTTCCAAGTAGCTGGAACTACAGGCGCACGCTACCACGCCTGGCTAATTTTTTTGATTTATTGTAGAGATGAGGTCTCGCCAAGCTGCCTGGGCTGGTCTCAAACCCGCAGGTTCAGGAAATTCCACTCCATTTGGGTTATTATTTACCCTCCCTTTTGAAACAACTAAAAAACTGGACAAAATATTTCAAACAATGGTTTTTCACACTTTGGACATCAGGGAGCACAAGACAGTGATCCCTAAGGAGAGAAACAAATTAGACGAGCCCTATGATTATTACAGTTTAGTGCCTGGAGTTTCTAGGCCATAGTGCAGGGGGAGGGGGAACCCAGACAGATCTACGGTCTCCCTAAGTTGAAGAGATAGATCTGGGAGTTGGAGGAAGCCAAAGTCTAGAGTGTACAGTCAAATACTGGAGAGGAGAGAGTTGCACATAGAGAAATACTGCAGTCCGCAGAAGATTGCCCTTAAGTCTTCAGCTGAATACTACTCAGCACATGTGTGTGAGGAAACTACCCAAAACTAGGTAAATAATAACCCAAATGGAGCAGAGGGAGCCATCCAGGGAGATGACAAGGGCTAGGAATAGTTGTGTTTCCATCAGACAGAATGGAAAACTTTGTATTTATGGGACACTGAGTAATCAACAGGGTATTGCCTTAGGCATAGGGGAGAACAAATCAGCCCTAAAGTGTACCAGGATCAAACTATTTCCAAGCGATTTAACTCTGTCCCAGAACAAACCTTAGGAATATTTGTAGGAGTACAAAGAAAAAAATCCAGCTTCTAACAAGGTAAAATGCACATCATCTGGCATCCAATCAAAACTTACTAGGTGTATAAAGAAGCAGGAAATTACAATCCATAAAGAAGAGAAAAATTAATTGATAAAAACATCCCAGAAACAGCACAGATGACAGAATTAGTAGATAAGAACATCAAAAGTTATTGTAACTATATTCCATATGTTCAAGAAGGTAGAGGAAAGATTGAGCATGTTAAGTATAGCCATAAAAGATATTTTTTTAATAGAGTCAAATAGAACCTCTAGAGATGAAAACTATAAAGTCTGAGATAAAAATTCACTGTATGGTATGAATGACAGATTAGAAACTGCAGGAGTTAAAATAATTCATCAAGAAGTTATCATAATCCTGAGCCACTATATGCCTAACAATAGAGGCTCAGAGTATATGATGCAGAAATTGACAAATCTAAAGGAGAATTTAGTAATTTCACAGCCATAGTGGGAGATTTAACATCACTTTATCAATGTTTGATAGCTAAAAAGCAAACCTTTAAATAATATATATAAATTGAAAATATAAATTCAAAGTAAACACAAAATGGCGTTGAAGTTCTTGTAGCCTCAAATATTGAGACATTTGTCATCTACTGTGCACTACTTAAGGGTAGCAGATGTGTCCTGCTCAGGAATGAAACCTCAGAGCCCAGAATGAGGCCTGGCAAGTTTTAGATTACCAATAAGTCAGCACTTATTTTTACTTTTTTTTTTTTTTTTAGTTGGAATCTCACTCTGTCACCCAGGCTGGAGTGCAGTAGTCCACTCATGGCCACCCCGTGCCAACCTGCTGGGCTCTGGTGATCCTTCTGCCTCAGCCTTCCAAGTAACCGGAACTACAGGTGCATGCTACCACACCCGGCTAATTTTTGATTTACTGTAGAGACGAGGTCTCACCAAGTTGCCTGGACTGGTCTCAAATCTGTGGGCTCAGGCAATCCACCTGCCTCGGCCTCCCAAAGTGTTGGGATTACAGGCTGAGCCACCGAGTCCGGCCTGAATGGGCCTTTTGATGGCATTTTATGGAAACAACATATGAAATAAGAATTTAATGTCAATTTAATATACAATTAATGTGGTATTATTTTACAGCTAATATTCCCATTGTCTTCTTATCAATAAGGTGAAGATCAGTACAGAGATTTGGTCTGAATTCTCATAGTCTTTGTAAGGTTTTGTTAAGTTACTTCTTGTCTCGCCATGTTGCTCAGGCTGGTCTCAAATCCCTGAGCTCAGGCAATCCTCTCACCTCGCCAGAACCCAGCAGGTCAACGCTGGGATGGCCATAAGCATGCCACTGCACTCCAGCCTGGGCGACAGAGTGAGACTACAACTCAAAAAAAAAAAAAAAAAAGGTCTATTCAGTAATATTCAGTAATACTGTTGTAGTCAGATATCTGTGTTGATTTAGCATTATCTAATGATAGCATTATCTGGTACTCAAAGTAGTTTAACCAAAATAGTCATCAGTCTTATAGAGTATTGCTTCTTTTTGGTAACAGTTTTATTGAGCTATAATTCACCCACTTACATGTACGATTCAGTGTTTTTAGTATATTTTCATTACCCCCAAAATAAATTTTATTTCTACTAGCCTTCACTCTCCACTGCACCTAATCCTAGGCTGTCTCTATAGATTTATCTATTCTGGACAGTTCATATAAATGGAATCATAGACTATGTGGTCTTTGGACTGACTTCTTTCTCTTAATGTAAAGCATTCAAAGTTCATCCATGCTGTGGCAGGTAGCAGTGCTTTGTTCCTTTTTATTGCCAAATAATACTCCATTGTATGGATAATAGCACATGGTACGTATCTATTTATCAGTTGATAGATATTTGAATTGTCTTTACTTTTCAGGTATTATAAATAATGTTATGATGAACATTCCTGTATAAGTTTTTGTCATAGATTTTCATTTATTTTGAGTATGTAGATAGCAGTGAAATTCCTGGGTCATATGATAAATCTATGTTTAACGTTTTGAGGAAGTGCCAGATTGTCTTCCAAAGCAGCTGCACCATTTTACATTCCTATTAGCAGTGTATGAGTGTTCCAATTTCGCCACATCTCTATCAACACTTGTTATTATCTGTTTTTCTGATTAGAGTTATCCTAGTGGGTATAAAATGTGGTCTGAATATTGCTTTAGCAAGGCTTATTTATGATTGGGTATTCTGTGAGATAAATAAATGGCTTTGTTTGTTTGTTTGTGATGGGCTATGGCAGCCTAGACCTCCTGGACTTAAGTGATCCTCCCGCCTCAGTCTCCCAAGTAACTGGGACTTCAGGCATGTGCCATCACATCCAGCAATTAATATTATTATTTTTTGTAGAGGCAAGGTCTTGCTATGTTGCACAAGCTGATCTTAAAATCTTGGGTTCAAGTGATCCTCCCACCTCAGTCTCCCAAAGTGCTAGGATTACAGGTGTGAGCCACCATGGCTGTTGTAATGACTGTTTTTAATCACTTTCTTTACTCATAAAAGTAATCAGGTTTGGTATATGAAAAGTGTTTGATTTTTCTATGTAGTTGATTATTACTATGTAACAAACCATCTCACAATTTAGGGACTTAAAACATTTATCATCTCTCACAATTCTGTACATTGTCCAGGCTCAGCTGAGTGGTTCTTCTGCTTTATGTGATGTTGACTGGGGCCGAAGTCACCTGGGAACACTAATGCAAAGGAAAATCCTGGATAGCTTACTTACATGTCTGGTACCTCAGCCGGAATGGCTGGAAGGCTACACTCAGATGGGATACTTGGGCAGCTAGAACTCTTTCTTTCCACAATCTCAGGGCCTCTATCTTTCTATATGCAACCCCCAGGACAGTACTTGGACTTCATACATCAACACAGAGCTCCCAAAAGTGCAAAAGGGGAAACTTTGATGCCTTTCTAAGGCTTAGGCCTGGAACTAGCTTAAGCATCTCTTCTACCATGTTTTATTGGTTGAAGGGAATCTGGGTCAATCTAGATGTCGGAGGGGACTACAGAAGGGCATGAGTTGGGGGCATGGATCCTTTGGAGACTAGTTACCACAAAAGAAGTAGTTTACTCAGGCAATAACACATTTTCTAATTTTCTATGGTTAAATGCTTTCAATTTTTAAGGCACTTAAGGGCTGTATCATTGGAGATCTTTTGAGTAGCAGGAAAGAACTGGAACTTACAAGAAGTCATCGATACTCTAAGAGAAAATCATCTCCTACTATAGTGTCAGGCACCCCAAAAGACCCTGGAAGGGAAGGCATTGTGTCTGAGAGGCTGGAGAAATGACCTGGAGACAATGGATGAGACATGGGCTTTATTCAGGAACTTATGTACAGGGAAGGTGTCCAGGAGCAGCCAACTGGACAGGAAAAAAAACCGCTCCCAAGTGTAAAAGGCACATAGGTTACATCGCATTTTTTTTTTCAACATAAGCTGGAGTGTGAGGTTAAGTGTGAAAATGTTGGGTTTCCAGTGTGCAGGCATAGTGTGAGAACACACTTAGACATATGTTGCATATACACAAAATGACTGTGATTTCTCTCTAGGGGTGGGATTTTTTTACTATTATTATGAACTAAAGGTGGACTAAGGGTAACTAAAGGCTAACTGGCATCAATTCATGTGGGCCTATCTGGTCTGAACCCAACCTGGGGAACTGCCTCAGGGAAGGATGCATGAGAACATTCACTTTGCATAGCTGCAAGATGTGGCCAGCAGGCGCCGAGAGCACTTTACCCATGGCCTCAGCATGATCCGCATGCCCAGGCACAGAGCCTGAGGGGAAAGGGACATCCCCAGTTGGCCTTAAGGCACTTAAGGGCTCTATCATTGGAGATCTTTTGAGTAGCAGGAAAGAACTGGAACTTACAAGAAATCATCGATACTCTAAGAGAAAATCATCTCCTACTATAGTGTCAGGCCCCCCCCCAAAGACCCTGGAAGGGAAGGCATTGTGTCTGAGAGGCTGGAGAAATGACCTGGAGACAATGGATGAGACATGGACTTTATTCAGGAACTTATGTACAGGGAAGGTGGTTTAGGAGCAGCTTGGGGCCATATCCAGGGTATGCTCATGCTGTCACTGAGTGTGATGCCCTACACCTACCTTCCAGATGTCTTGTTCTCTAAAGTATAAAGGAGATACAGCAAGGTTCACTTTTTTGAGTGGGGGGGTCTCACTCTGCAGCCCAGACTGGAGTGCAGTGGCAGGAACATGGTTCACCACAGCCTCAACCTCCTGGGCTCAGGTAATCCTCCCTCTTCACCCTCCTGAGTAGCTGCGACTACAGGTGTACACCACCATGCCAAGTTAATTTTTTCTATTTTTTGTAGATATGAGGTCTCACTATGTGGCCCAGGCTGGAATTGGACTCTTGGCCTTAAGCAATCCTCCTGCCTCGGTTTAAAAAAAAAGAAAAAGAAATATCTTGAGAGAAATATAACTGAACAATCAGTATATGACACCTGATCTTAAGCATTTTATTCATCTTTCTAAAACCTACATTCTTTTGTTTTTTTGAAAAGTTCTCTGAGAAAGACCTGTTTTTTTCCCTAGAATTTTTTCTCTTTCTCCTCCTACATTAAGACTAGAAGGCATCAGTAGACTGAGAAGCTGACCTTGGAGGCCAAGTCTATCATTAAAGAGGAGAAGGGAACTTTGCTCCTAGTTTTCTGTATCTCACATAAGCCTGGGACCTACCAACCCTGTGATTATTTGATGGTGTACTAGCTGGAAACTCTGAGTCATCCCTGGGTAAGAAGACCTAGTCCCATGGCAGATCAGGAGAAATGCCAGGTTAACCCATCCCAGGACTAGAGCCACTCTCCTAAGTCTACACCCTCCCACGGGTGGCTCCATAAAGTCTCTTCATGGATGAAGAAACATTAATGATATCTTTGGAGCACACTATTATGGTCAGTTACTGATTTTATCAAGAAACTAGTGGATAACATCTACTGTGCCTAAATAAGGAGTGTTTGTGTCCCTTGCAGCACAGAAGATTGTTGTACATGTCTCCTCTTAGCTTGTTTTAAGCCAGAGCTTAATTTTTAATAATTCGGTAATGAATCTTGTTTACTCTCTTAAACCTCTTACCTAATTCTCTTTTACATTAAGGGATTAAATACAGAAAGGAAGACGTGGCCAAAAAATGACTCACTCCGCTTTCAACCATATCCCCCAAAGGCAGATAGATGAGAAGAAGTGTAGCAGAAGTGAATGAAACTCACAAGTCTAAACTCAGATACAAATCAGCTGAGGCTCAGTCTATTTACTCTAACCTCCCTTTTCTTTCACGGCACAAAAATTTGTCTTAAAGGTTTGCAAATGCTATTCACTGCCGTACCTGCCACAAAATATTTTATAAGGAGGCTGACATGACTAACTCACTGCCACAGACTGTTTGCTTTGAGCCATTTCTCTAATAGTGGGGAGGGGTCACACTGAGGCATCCATACTCTCGGTCAGTCCCCTGAGAGCCAGGCGACTCATTTGCTTGATGGCTGGCCAGGGTTAGCAATGTAGGGACTGTGGCTGTGGAGTGAGGCCTTGGGCAGGAGGATCGTGTGCTGTAGCAAGCTGAGTTTCAGGCTGGCTGGCTGGAGCCTGATCAGGTCAATTTATTCGACAGAACCCAGGCATGGTGCCCTGCTCACGTTTATGGAGCTCTGTGTTCTCACTCCCTTACTTCCTGAGTCTGTGTGAGCTGGTGAAGTGCATTGTGATGGGGTGTGGCTGGGAGGGATCCCTGCTCTGGGGCCACCTGTGTTTGGCTTCTTCTAAATAAGACCTGGAACATTCCCCGCTTTCCCACCACATTTCTTTCAATCACTTGTCTTGTGTATGGGAGGATAAAATAAGAATTTCCTCTATGCCATAATTAAGGGGTGACAGATAAAGCCCCCTCCCCGAGAAGATCTGCCATATGGCTCAACATTTCCAGGAACCCTCCTTTGAGGGGGAAGGCACTGAGAGCAGTTACCAAAAAGTAATTGAAGCTGGGTGTGGTGGAGTGTACCTGGAGTCCAAACTACTTGGGAGGCTAAGGCAAGAGGGATCACTTGAGTCCAGGGGTTCGAGGCTACAGTGCAGTTATGATCACACCCATGAATACCGCACTCCAGCCTGGCACCATAGTGAGAGACCTCATCTCAATAAATAAATAAATAAATGCAAATGAGGCTTGGGTGGTCTAACATATAAACCTATTCTCTGCCATTAGTATCTTATCAAATTAATTTATCAGACTTGCCCAGTGGACATTTGAACTCTGAAAATAGCACTCTGGACTGGTTTCTTTTACTGCAACCTGAGGCCCCACATTTCAACCCTCTGACTCCTGCATATTTCTGCACTGATAATTTCAGCCATCGTGTTGAAACTTTGTGTAGAAAGTATCAAAATATGACAATATCAAATATGAAAGTCTACTCTCTGTAGACCGCATTCCTCAGCAGGTTCAGAGGCTGCATTCTTCCCGTTGCAAGAAAGCAAAAGTCAAACCAAGACTGAACAGACATGTTTAAAAACTGTGACCTCGAAGCCGGGCTCAGTGGCTCAGCCTGTAATCCTGCACTTTTGGGAGGCTGGGGTGAGTGGATTACCTGAGCCCGTGGGTTCGAGACCCGCCTGGGCAGCGAGACCTCATCTCTACAATAAACCAAAAAATCAGCCGGGCGTGGTAGCGCATGCCTGTAATTCTGGCTACTTGGAAGGCCGAGGCGGAAGGATTGCCGGAGCCCAGCCGATCGAGGCTGCCGGGAGCGGCCGCTGCACTCCAGTCTGGGCGACAGGGTGAGACTCCAACTCAAAAAAAAAAAACAAAACTGTGACCTCTCAATGATCCAAACCAGGAAAGGAAAGTGGAGAAGGATTTTATTATAGAGAGAGTAACAAATTATCTGGTGTTAAAAGTCCACATTTTTATACACCTGCCCACATCCCCTTCCGGGTCACCCACCCCTCCACGCCTGTATCCCAGGCAGGCCTGCCTTTCTGAATTCATTTTGCGTTGACCAGCAGTTGGCAACATGATCTGTGGAGTGCAGGTTGTTCTGGTCTGTTCCCTCAGCCATGTGCTCAGCCAGTGTTAAGTCACAGGGCTTACTGTGTTGCCCAGGCTGGACTGAAACTCCTGGGCCCAAACGGTCCTCCTACTTGAGCCTCCCGAGTAACTGGGACTACAGGCATGTGCCACCACACACGGCTCCTTAAGGTGTTTCCAGCTCAGCCTTTTCTGAGCTAGAGCCTGGTCTTTACCCCACCCAGGTTATAGAACTACCCATGTGTGTATGCATATGGGCTGGAGCTGCCATTTTTTTGGTTTTGTTTCTTTTTTTGAGTTGGAGTCTCACTCTGTCGCCCAGACTGGAGTGCAGTGGCCGCTCCCAGCCACCGCAGCCTCGACCTGCTGGGCTCCGGCGATCCTTCCGCAGCTACAATAAATCAAAAACAGGCGATCCTTCCGCCTCAGCCTTCCAAGTAGCTGGAAATACAGGCGTGCGCTACCACGCCTGGCTAATTTTTTGATTTATTGTAGAGATGAGGTCTCACTGCCCAGGCGGATCTCGACAAACATACATTTAAGGCCACCATCATTTGTGATCTCGAGCAGTGGATCCTCTTTTAGCACCGACAAAGTCGATTCACCTGGCTTATTCACAGATGGGTTGTGGATCCATACCTTCCCAGTTTGGGTCTTTTATGGTTGGGCAGTAATGCCCAAAGTCTTTTAAAAGCTAAGATAGGTGATCATGCACCAGCTGGGAGAAAGAAGGCCCTGGCTCAGTCTCTCTTACAATCTTTGCTAATGTTTGAAACATGTCAAAAATCCCACTGTTCACTCGTCGCCCCCATAATCCAGTTTGGCTTTGAAGGTAGCTACTTTATCTGCCGACTTGAACACAGTTGTCATTCTCCCCTGAAGTGACAGATTGAGTTTGCTGAGCAGGTTGAATATGTCACCCATTCTGTGTCACTGAAATGTATTGCCAGTGGTGACTATTTTTCTAAAAGAAATATCTAGAGCAGTTCTTGTAACTCAAAAACCCTGGCCAGGGATCTACCTTTAGATAGCCATCTCACTTCTGTGTAAGAGAAGACATGTGTACTCCACGTCCATCTCCTCACAGAACTGCGCGAACAGACGTGAGATAAGGGCATGTACTTTAATCCCATCCTGCAAAACACTGTTAAGTTCAGGTGACATTTTTGGCTAGCCAGTATTTCTCTATGGATGACACAGTGTGTAGACTTCCATTCAGAAGAGACCTCTTTGACCCGAGTAGTGAAACCAGAAAGCAGTCTAGTCATGGCAGCTGCTCTGTCCATGCCTATACTGACACAAAATGGTCAATTCAGTTTTCCTGGTATGTAATCATTCAAAGACTTGAGTAGTTCTGCACCTGTGATATTGGTTGGCAACAAAAGTGCACATAACATATCCTCATGCACATTCTCCTGGAAGATATATCAAAAACAAGCATTGTTGCCTTGTTGTCAACATCAGTAGACTGGTCAACCTGCTCTGCATACCATGACTCATTAATCTTCTCCAACAATTGTGCCTCAGTATCCTCTGGTATTTCATCAATTCATCTAGCTATGGTACTAGCCAGAAAGAGAACACGTGCCACCTTTTGAACTGCAGCCCCTCCTAAAAGTTCACGACAAATGTCCTTAGCAGCAGGCAGGATTAACTCTTCACCCATAGTAAAGGGAATTTTAGCTTTAGCAATGTGATTAGCCACTAAGAATGATGCTCTCAGTGCAGAAACATTGGTTGAAGTGATGATCTTAATAATTGCCTCTGTTCTTCATGTTCATTTTTTCTTTTGAAAAATTCCAAATCCCTGTCTTTTAATGCAGGGTGCTTGGTCTCCATGTGGCAAAGCAGTTTTGAAGGTTTTCTGGTTTCATTGTCTAGCCAGTCGCCACATATTATACAAAGTGGGCTTGGAGAATGGGAATCGCCTTTTGCAATGAACCTGCAATTTAAGACTCTTCTTTTAGTTGGCAGTCTTAAAGTCTTCTGCTGTCGCATCATTGGGTTTTTCCCCCTTTTCAAAGAGGCTCTCCGGTGACGTTTGTTTTTTATTCATTCTGGGTAGGATTAGCTTGTGGACTTAACAAAACTGTGACTGACACACGTGTACAGTGCAGGAAAGAAGTGTGGAAAGAAGTGGTGAATAAAATAATGGGTGAGTCACACGTGGACTAAATTGTCAGACTCTGACTTAAAGCCTGCCACAGAAACAGCTGTACAACTGAAATACATCAACTCACTTGCCACTCACTGATAGGGTTTTGATATGAATCTGCAAACAATTCTTTATTATGGTTTCCGTGCAGTCAAACCTCACTGCTAATATTAATCTGTATTTACAGGAGCTCCCCAGTGCTACTAGCATCATCATCTCAGCTCCACCTCAGATCATCAGGCATTAAATTCTCATAAGGAGCACACCACCTAGATCCTTCACATGTGCAGTTTACAATAGGGTTCGTGCTTCTATGAGAATCTAATGCCACTGCTGATCTGATAGGAGGTGGAGCTCAGGTGGAATGTGACCGATGGGGAGTGGCTGTAAATACAGATGAAGCTTCCCTCTCTCACTTGCTTCTCATCCCCTGCTGTGTGGCCTGGTTCCTAGCAGGCCACAGACCGGTACCAGTCCATGGTCGGGGTTGGGGACCTCTGATATAAATGCTTGACACCAATTGGACAAGTGCTTCTTGCGTGTCAGATACCAAGAATGGTACTGAGATTACAAAAATAAAAGAAAATCCATGAATTCTCTGGACAATCCCATAAACAAATCATTAAATGACTATTACACTAGATGCTAAATTCTAGAATAGGGGTACATACAATGGGTTGTGAGTACGTGGGGGGATTGTTTAACTCTATCTAGAAAAGGGAGGGCTTCAAAGAGGATATATGTAATGCTTTGGCTACAAATAATAGAATAGCCAATTACAGTGGCCTAAGTAGCCAAGATATTTATTATCTCATATATAAGAAGTATGACCAGGTACAGTGGCTCATGCCTATAATCCCAGCACGTTGGGAGGCCAAGGTAAGAGGATTGCCTGAGTCCAGGGGTTCAAGACCAGCCTGCACAGCTTGGCGAGACCTCATCTCTACAATGAATCAAAAAAGTAGCCAGGGAAGGTGGCAGGCCTGTAGTTCCAGCTACTTGTAAGGTTGAGGAGGAAGGATCACCTGATTCTAGCAGGTCCAGGCTATGATAGCCATGACTGCGCCGCTGCATTCCAGCCTGGGCGTCAGAGTGAGATCCCAACTCAAGAAAAAGAAAAAAGTATAGAGGCAGGGAGTCTGGAGTTGGTCTAGAGTGCTGTTATGACCAGGCTCCTTTCATCCTGAGCATGGGGACAGAAGCCATTTTACTTTAAATCTCTTTATTTTAAATCATTTTACTTTAAATCTTTTCCATTGTGAGTTTAATACGAGCATTTTATTCTTACATTCATCATTTCTGGTTTAGCAGTTCTGAATTTCTTCAGTGGATAAAATAGATATCAGGGTTTTAAAAAATATTAATAACTCACCCAGTCCAAATACATTTGCTTATGCTGCGCACGTGAAACAACACCTTTCAGTTCCACAGGAGTGACTGCACCCCCCTGCCCCGATTGGCTCAAGAAGCAGTGAACATGCCTTTATAACAATTGTTTTTGAGTCCAGGGGTAATTTCTCTCTCACTAATAAAAATGACAAACTAGGTCAACTTAATTTGTCTTTGAAATATTCTAGGAAGAAAAGCTAAGTTGTGATTTTTAAAATTGTATTTATGTATTTATACATAAAATTTATTTATGTTTGATTACACAACAGTAACACGTGTGTCTTCTAGACACTTTGGGCAATAAAGAAGGTTGTACAAGTTGAAAGTGTGGAGAGGGACAAATGGGACCTCCTACAGTTGTGCAGTGCATGATCCATGAGGCCGTACATGGCAACCTTACTGAGAACACAGAGCACAGAAATAAAAATTCCCCATGACTCTACCTCCTAACAACAACATGAATATTGTACTAAATTTTCTTGCAGTCTTTTTTCTAGATATATTGTATTCTTAAATTATATTATAATATACATCCGTTTTATGACCTCTTTCACTTAACAATTCTCTTCGAATATTTTAAGTATTTAATTAAATATTCTTGAAAATGTCATTTTCAAGGCACCATATTTCACTGTTTCATCTAATAAATACTCAAATGGTATTTTTTACGTGCCAGTCATAATCCTAAACTCATTAAAAATATTACTATAAATATTTTAATATTTCTATTATAAGCCAGACTCAGTGGCTTAGCCTGTAATCCCGCACCTTTGGGAGGCTGAGGTGAGTGGATCGCCTGAGCCCGTGGGTTCGAGACCCGCCTGGGCAGCGAGACCTCACCTCTACAATAAATCAAAAAATCAGCCGGGCGTGGTAGCGCATGCCTGTAATTCCGGCTACTCGGAAGGCTGAGGCGGAAGGATCACGGGAGCCCGGCAGGCGAGGCTGCGGTGGCCGGGAGCGGCCACTGCACTCCAGTCTGGGCGACCGAGTGAGACTGCAACTCAAAAAAAAAAAAATTCTATTATATTAAAATATTAATGTATGTAGTCCTGCACAGATGTCTTTGCCCCTTTGGATGTCTCTACCCTCTTCCACCCTGCTCTAAGACCTGGGAGGCTGACCTGGATAGACCTCATCAATAGTTCTGTGCCTTCTCACGTTCTCAGGTTTGGCTAATGGCAAGTTGTGGTAGACTGGATTACCATTCCCAACTCTGCTCTTTCCCTGTGTTAGGATTTGCCATGTGAGTATATGGAACATAAGTATCTGTTTTATTTATTCATTTCAGGTTCAGTCATGGGACACCCTTCGGCCAATGGGATGTTTGTAGACTTGGCGTGAGCAGAGGCCTGAAATGAACTTGCCTTGATTTGGCCTCTTGGCTGCTGTCTCCAAAATGAGAGGCCCACGACACAGATCAGAACGCATCCCAAAGCCTGAAGCAGCTCCAATCAACCAGGAAGTGAGAAAAACAAATGTTTGTAGTTGGTAATCACTGAGGGTTTTTTTTTGTTTTTTTTGTTTTTTTTAATTCCGTAGCTCAGGCTGCAGTGCAGTCGCAGGCTCCCGGCCACCCCATCGACCTGCTGGGCTCCAGCGATACTTCCGCCTCAGCCTTCCAAGTACCCGGAACTACAGGCACATGCCACCATGCCCAACTAATTTTTTGATTTTTTTGACTGTAGAGACAAGGTCTCGCCAAGTTGCCTGGGCTGGTCTCGAACCCGCGAGCTCAGGCAATTCACTTGCCTCGGCCTCCCAGAGTGCTGGGATGACAGGCTGAGTCACCGAGCCCGGCCTTGGGGGTTGTTTGTATGCACCATTATTGCAGTCGTGGCAGTGTAGATGTGGAAGAGACTGAACGGTGAGACTGGAAGGTAAGGTCGAAGTATGTGTGAAGGGTCGTGAAACTGTTGAGTCCTTTCATCATGGGGCAGCTTCTCTTCTCCACCTCCCTCCACATCCACATCTTCCCCGTCCCCTCTCCTGGTTCCAATAACTGCTCATCTGCTCCCTTGGACTCTAGGATTTCCTATTACTAGCCCAGACTACTGCACTATCCTTGGTGATTTCCTTACACCCTGCCCTGACCTCTGGAAAGAGTTCCTTTGTTAAACTCTCCTGAGATTCCCCATTTTGAGAGTGTCCTCTATTTCCTGCCTGGCCTCTGAATGATTTAAAAAATAACAAAAATCCTCATAACTACCCAGTTAGGTAGATCCTGTGATCCCAATTTTATTAACCAGGAAGTTGAAAATCAGATTAAGTAATCTGAATAAAATCACGTAACTGGTAAGTGGCAGAGCTTAGGTTGGAACCTGGGCAGGATGGTTTCGTGGTCACTTCACTATGCTGCTGTAGATCTATCTAATGGTCCTGTCATAATTTGTTTTTCCAGCTCCCTTTTGTTAGACGTTTAGCTGGTGTTATTATAAACATCTGTCTCTTGTTTGCTTGTTTTTTCTATTCTAAATACTGCTGTGATGAGCAATCTCTGTATTTGCCCATATTCAGGGTTAAGAAAATTTCTAGAAATGAAATAGTTTGATTAAATAGTATGAACTTTTTCATTCCCCAACTTTTTCTTTCTTTTAAAAAAATGTTTCCTTTTAACTATAAAAGTGATCAGGTTCAAAAAACAAAATTCAAGCATTATAGAAGTATATACCACAGGACATGAGCATTCCTGTAATTCCATATCCTCAAACAAAGAAGCAAAAAAACATTGACAAGAATCTGGAAAGTTCTCCTTAATAACAATAATAGTAATTATTCATTTTTATTATTAGCCAGGGTGTGGTGGCTCATACCTGTAATCCCAGCACTTTGGGAAGCAGAGGCAGGAGGATCATTTGAATTCAGAAGTTTGAGACCAGCCTAGGTAACATAGAGAGCCTGTGTCTCTACAAAAAGATCCAAGAGTTTGTTGGGAATGGTGACGTGTTCCTGTGGTCCCAAGCTATTCGGGAGGCTAGGTGGAAGGATCACCTGAGCTTAGGTGGTCAAGGCTGTGATGAGCATAATTGCGCCACTGCACTCCAGCCTGCGTGACTCAAAATTAAGAAAGAAAGAAGAAGCCGGGCTCGGTGGCTCAGCCTGTAATCCCGTGCTTTTGGGAGGCTGAGGTGAGTGGATTGCCTGAGTCCGCGGGTTCGAGACCTGCCTGGGCAGGCGAGACCTCATCTCTACAATAAATTTAAAAAAAAAAAACTAGCCGAGAGTGGTAGCGCGTGCCTGTAGTTCCAGCTACTCGGAAGGCTGAGGCGGAAGGATCGCCGGAGCCCAGCAGTGGCCCGCTCCCGACCACTGCACTCCAGTCTGGGCAACGGAGTGAGACTCCAACTAAAAAAAGAAAGAAAGAAATTTAATTGTTAGAAAGTCAGTAAATGTGTACTGTAAGATTATTTATAATGCATAATTTATGCTGTGTGTGTTTGTAAACAAATAGAGGATCATGTTGTGAATACTGCTTAGTAATATACTTTTTTACTTAGCAATATACATTGTCAGAAACATTTTTTTATGCCATCACGTATTCTTTGTGTGCCTGCCTGTAGTCCCAGCTGCTTGAGAGGCTGAGGCAGGACTGCCTGAGCCCAGGAGATCGAGGCTGCAGTGAGCCATGATCATGCCACTGCACTCCAGCCTGAGGAACAGAGTGAGACCCTGTCTAAAAAAACACATACATATATACATGCATACATAGTAAATAATAAAATAAAAATTCCTGTACAACATCAACGGCATAGTATTCTTCTTTCACTGCTTTCTATTTTACTAAAGCAATGTACAGTCATATGTCACTTAACGATGGGAATGCATTCTGAGAAATGTTATCACTAGGTGAGTTCATCATTGTGCAGACATCATCAAGTGTACTTACACAAACCTAGATGGTACAGCCCACTACACACCTAGGATAAATGGTATGGCCTGCTGTTCCTAGGTTACAAACTTGTATAGCACATTACTGTACTGAATACTATAGGTAACTGTAACACAATTGTAAGCATTTGTGTGTCTAAGCACATGTAAATATAGAAAAGGCACATTGAATATGGTATTGTGATCTAGGATCACCATCATTACATGGTCAGTCGTTGACTGAAACACTGATAAGCGGCACCTTCCTATACAACCATTTATTCAATCAGCTCCCTCCTTAAAAGAAATCTCTAGATGTGGGATTGCTGGATGAAAAAGCATGCGTGTTGATGAGGCTCCAGATTCCTATTGTAACTGGCCTTACACACAGGCTGCCATGTGGACTCCTACCAGAAAGTGATATTATTTAGTATGACTTGCAACTTTTTTGTCAGTGTGATTAAGCTAAAAAAGAGGGGGAGATCTTTTTGTTTTTTACTTACTTTCATTTGCTTACTAAGGAGATACACCTTTTCGTAATTCTGTTGTCACTCATACTTCTGTGGCCAATTGCTTGTTTCCTTGACCATTTGTCTGTCATATATGCAGCAAAGGCTTTTTCCCACATTGGCATTTCTATTGTACTTTTTACAAATGGGTTTATCATCCAGACAAATTTAATCTGTTTTTCCCTTATGGTGTTCACTTTTTGTGATATATTTAGAAAGATTTTATTCACAAGAAGATCACATAAATATTTGCTGGCACTTCTTTTGTAACCTCATTTTTTACATTAAAGGTTGTAAGCCATCTGAATTTTATTTTGATATTTTAGAAGAGGTAGGGACCTAATTTTATTTGCATTCAAATGATCAGCCAATCCACCCAATATCATTTTTCAAATATTATTCAAACCATCATTTCCCTAATTGACCTGAACCACCTTCATCCTATGCCAAGTTTTGTATATACTTTGAGTTCTCTTTCTGAATTTTTCCTTTTGTTCTATTAATTGATCAATTCTGTGCTGTTATTCACTGCTTCATTGCTGCAGTTTAATAACTTTTAATCCCTGGTAGTACAATTTCCTCCTTCATAATTGTTCTTTTTCAAAAAATTGCTTGAACTTTTCTTGAGGGAGTACTTTAGACTCATTTTTTCACATCCTATGAAAAACTTTGTTGAAATTTTAGCTAAAATTGCATTTAGGCTGGGCACAACGGCTCACACCTGTAATCCCAGCAATTGGGATGCCAAGGTGGGAGATTGCTTGAGGCCAAGGGTTTGAGACCAGCCTGAGCACCATAGTGAGACCCTGGCTCTATTTTTAAAAATTGTTTTTAATTAGTCAGGGGTAGTGGTATGCACCTGTAGTCCTAGCTACTCTGGAGTCTGAGATGGGAAACTCCTTGAGCCTAGGATTTTGAGGTTACAGTGGGTTATGATTACATTATACCACTAGAGTCAGCCTGGATGAAAGAGTGAGACCCTGTCTCAAAAAAAAAAATGTATTCAATTTTGAGAAAATTATTTTAGTATATTGAATTGTTCCATTTCTGTCTTTTGAGTTTCAAAGTACAGTTTGTGGTTTCACAAAGGTCTTGTGCGCCTATGAAAGGCATGTGGGCTGTGTGGCATGGCTCACGCCTGTAATCCCAGAATTCTGGGAAGCTGAGGCAGGGAGATTGAGCTCAGGTGTTCAAGACCAGCCTGGGCAACATAGCAAGACCTCACCTCTACAAAAAATAAAAAGAAAGATAGGCATGTGGGGTTCCGTGGTGGCTATTTTCAAATTCCAGGGTTCCCTGATAAGGAGTCAAAAGACCTAGCTCATCGTTTTGACTAGTCACTTAACACCTGGAAAAATTCACAAAATTCTTCTCAGCCTCTGTTTCTCAACCACACTAATACTTCCTGCCTATTTCTACGTTCAGAGTTTGCCTGAGGATTATAAAACCACCACAGTAGAGTTGTGTTAACACAAGGGGTTCTCATTTTATCAATATATAGTTCAAAATGGGAATGTGTCCAGGTGGGATTTTATCACCTCAAACAGCCCAACCAATCAAGAAATAACCCATGAGTACCCATCAAGTGTCCTGCTATCTTGCTGGAGCTAAGTAGTTTTTCCAGATGTGGAACTTTCCTCTTTTTTTTTGATACATTTATTGATTTTTAAAATCAGTATTTAGTAGTTTTCCTCATATATATTCATTCTGTTATATTTATACCTAATTGTTTTCTTTTTTGGTGCTATTGTAACTGAAATTGTACTTTACATTTCAGTTGTTCGTTGATGATATGTAGGAACACTATTTTTGTTTATTG